>BMAO01029516.1:0-17479 GCA_019973975.1 Trichonephila clavata | reverse complement strand
CATTAGAGAGTATTTATAATATTTATTAAAACTGGAAATCTCTAACGATAGATAAACTTGGGAACTTGAATAAAAACGAACACCAAGAAAGACAGGAACACTGTAAAATCATTTTAGATTTGAAATTCTTACGAAAGAAAAAAGGTCTCACTTACCTGATTCTTAATTTTTAATCCTGGGATGAACTTGATCTAAGTTCGATTACATTTTAGCGTAAATTCTGCAACTTTTAATACGGAGAGTTCTTTATATGAATCAATAACGATTTCATGAAAATGAAATAAAAAACTGATACATTCCATTATGCTTTCTTCTCATTATGCTTCATTTGATTGAATACTCATAAATCTATCATCAAATGCTCTCTATGCTTTTCCAAGGATCGTAATACTATTTTACTTGAAAAAAGCACAGCAGATGTACGTTATTTACGACTTTGCTAAATGAAATTGAAACACATGGGGGGGGGGGACTAAAGACGCCAATAATTTTCTCTGCTGCTTCTTAAAAAGTAAATCATGTCTTTTATCCCCCTCCCTTCTGCTAATGTAATGTATACAGTAATAATAACAGTGTTGAAATGTTTGTATCTTCCTAGCATTTTATCCGATTCTCCGTTTGACTGTTTTATTTTTTAGTAATTAAGGTTTAAAAAGAAAACCCTCTGAAGAAAAAGTATCTTTCGTCGCCTGGATTACAGCAAATGAAAAAAAAAAGAGGTTTTTTGATCCGACTATAGGATTAAAGATATGTAATGAGCGTCTGAAAGTTTTGATGATGAATGACGTTTGATCGCTGATTGGAAAATCGCTTAAAAATTCGATTTTGAAAAATGTGAAGCGAACTTTGAGAAAATCTATGTTCATGGCGTCAGTCAGGCTTTGGGCCCCCTAGAAGCCTTACCCCCCCCCCCCGCAGTGCGGGGGTTGCGGGGGTGCACGTTACGCCACTGATGGTAGTAGTATTTTATGTTGCTGTATTTTTATTTAAAGGTTTGGCTTTTAAATTCTTTAAAATTAAAAGCCTCTTTTCGTCAGGGATTTCTTATCCGTTAAATTCGATTTTGTGGATTTCGATTTCATCTATTCTTTTGGTTTTCTAACTTCTTTGCTTTCTTTCAGGCTACAATAAATAGGGTATAACACACATTATGTGTATTTTAGCTGCCGCTGACAATCATTACAAACTTATTTCGTTTGATCATTAGTTGGGAACAATGAACCGATTTATCATTAATATTTCTCCACAAATTTAAGAATAACTATTAATTATTTCCTTAAAAAGAATTCGTAACCTATACGAATTTGTAAGTAACGGCCCTCACGTAGCAACGCTTATGATTGATTGACGGCATGTAACAACAGAGGAAAGCGTCGCCATGGCAACAGCCGCGCTTTTTGGGCTAAGTGTCATTGTGCGAAAAACAACAGAAGGTAAACCCGGCACGAAAAAGCATTAGAAGCCGGCCGCATATGGAATGATGTGTTGACGTTAAACCCGTTGCCGGAAAGCATGTGAGATAAAACAAAAAAGAGAGAGATATCGTTTGTTGGATTTTCGTTCTTTTGGTATTGGAACATTTTTTCGAGCCGCAGACGATCATGAGGAGAACTAAGCATATTCGAGGTTTGTATTCGAAAGATTTTATTTTAAAATATTTTATGAAAGTGTTAAAATGTTTTGTTTTGAAAAGATTTAAATATGTTATAACATTTTCGACACATCATATTTTTTGGGCTTTAAAGAAATATGTGATATAGTATATTCAAGGAATTTTGAAATTCGAAGTAAATAAACTCTTCATAGATTTTCTAAAACGGATATATTATCTTACATATATGAGTAAAAGATATTTTTTACCTTTCTGACTCTCTTTCTGTTTCTCTCTAGTGTATTTAATTTAGATTATATCCCTGTTTACTTTTTGAAAAGTTTTTGATTACACATATGTGTTTTAATATCCATTTTAAAAAAATTGAGCATTTACAGGAATTTTTCTTTTGAAAAGAATTAATATTAAATTTTTCGTGAATGGTGTGTACATAGATTAGTTTCAAAACCGATTCAACTATTTAAATTTGACTAATTTTTTCTAAAACATGTATTTTGATTCATCTTATCCTTTCCTTCTAATATATTTTGAGTTTTCCAAAAAAGCAATCAAAAACGAATTTTAACTTTAATCTATTAAATTAAAATATAACCAAAATGAAATGAAAAATTTGATTCGTTGATAAAGTAGCGATTTAACACACTTTGTTTCATTATAATATGCGAAAATGGAATCTATTTATGTTTTTTTACTGTGTTGAATGACTTTCATAAAAGACTATTTTATAGCTTTAATGGGAGTTATAATTTTAGCCACAGAAAAAAGGTATCAACTAATAGCTTTTAAAAGTTGTATCGGGATTTTATACTATGCTTTAAACATATACATATAAAAATTATTTATATATATATATATTTATATATATATATATATATATCCAGCACAGCATAAACTCTATTTGGCTAAAATTATTCTTTTTCAAATCTTTGCACATGACATTTTTTTTAAAAACAAAATTCCTTTTTGGTAAAAGCAGACATAACCAGTGACATTAAGAAAACACGGTACCTCGCACACAATTTTTTTTGTTTTGTTTATGTATTTATATAAAAATGTTTGCATGTATCCTATTTGAACACTTATGAAATATGCATTTCAGAAGAACTCCATTTTACCAAACAATTATTTTAAAATTAAAAAATTTTTAAACATATTTCAGTTTTTAAGATTTGTATTGCTATTAATTTTAATATCTTCGAGTATGTTCCCCCCCCCCCTAATATTATTAAAAGTGTTCCTCACAGCTCGGTGCGTGGAATTGGCAAAACGAGTGATGCTTTTATTTTTACAATCTTTTTTCGTGTCGGACCCTATAAAAAATAGTCAAACAGCATCTATGTCTAACTCTGATAATTTTTTTAAAAAAAATAACTATTCACACACATAAATCCTTATTTCATGCACAAGGAATTATCAAACATATTATACAAAAAAGATTTTCAACACTTTATATTGAATATTAAAAAAAAACCTGAGCATTTTTTAAATATTTGATTATCGTGAAAAATAAAAACCACGGAAAATGTTATTCAAAGATCAGTTAAATAAATGAAAGAGCTAAATGCAGACTTCACGTGTTTCAGTTTCGGTTCGACACATTGTTAACTGGTTTAAGGTATCCGACTACACTAAAATTGTGAATTTTGCCAAAAATTGACACATTTTTTTGTGATTTTATCTTATAGCTTTATAAAAATACAAAGTTTTTTTTACTTTCCGTTCACTAGAATAAAAACTACAAGTGTTTTAGTAAAAGCAAATGCCATTACTTTAGGCAAGGTGTCATACTTTAAAACGCGTTTAACTCGAAATGTGTTTTTTTGAAAATTCTTAAACGGGGTCAGCGATTGCTCAAAAGGTTTTAAAAATAATTAACTGAAATTTTTTGTCTATGCTCTGTATAATAGTAGAAGTGTTTTAACCTTCAGATTTATCAATCACTGTTTTATCACAAAATTTACAGCCTCTTATGTGAATATAATCACTGTTTTTTTAAGCAATTTTATATAATAACAAAGATTAAGTGATCTAGTTTTTGTAAAAATGAAAATATCTCTTATTCCGAAGGTCACATCGAAAATGAATAACATAGCAACACATCAGAATTGAAAAATTGAAAATGTGTTCATAAATTTTTGGTACGGAATGGGCCGCGTTTATGCTATTTTTTGTCAATTGTTACCATTTTTTCCCCATTTTAGTAATAATATTTTCTTTTCCTATTCTTAATTTTAGTATATTTTTCTTAAAATGTACTAAACGAATCTAAAAACATCAAAAAATTCCCATATCTCTATTTTTTTAAAAATGTTGTCGCAAGTAGTTGGATACCTTAATAATGTAGCTAGAATTACGAAATTTTGTACACATATTTAGAAAAGTCGCTCAATTAAAATGAATTAAGAAAAAATTATATTTTGGTCATTTTTAGAGGTTAATATGTCCCCTTAAATTGTATTATTTTAGCTAATTAATAAATTATCTAGATTTGTTATAAGTGTGAAGTAAAGGATGTATAGTTTTATTTTTATTTATTTATTTTATTTTATTTTTTTGTTACAGAGAGCCAGACAAATTTGGCAAATAATCAAAAGTATAGAATCTTTTCCGTGAAATTAATTCTGAATCATTGCCAAAAGCCCATGTAACCTAAAAGTACAGTTTTTATACAGTAAGAAACTAAGAAATTATCTGAGTCTCTAAGAAAACCTCTGACCCATTAAAAATATTTTGATTCATTTAATCAGTTTGATTAACAGCTGGCCAGAACTATTCAGCAAGGCAGTGGCGACGAATTTATGTCAAAAGAACGAAAATAGCATTCGAATTGCACTTCTCTTTCTAAACTTCACCATATTTTATGAGAAATCTATCATATTTACATCTCACGTCCCGATAACAGTATTACTCAATTTGATGAAATTTAGCGACATTAAACCCTGAATATGTATAAAAGACTAAAATTCATTAGCCTGACTACGAAAGAAATTATTCCAATCCTTTTGAATACATCAATCGTGGAATCAAGCATTTATAAAAATGTTTCATGAGTAATCCAGCCTATTGCTTGATTTTTAAGTTAATTCTTTATTTCGTAAACAAGTTAAAAATAAATCAAAGCTCTTTCCATCTTAAAAAATTTAATAAACGTTTAAAAACAATTAAAATCGCGTTTTAAACTGAAACTAAGCAGAAAATTCGATTTATAGTGTTTATAACTGAAAAACGTATTTCCTACTTACTAAAAATGTAAACTAAAAAAAAGGGTTAGCGAAAAATTATAGAATACATTTTAAATCTATAAAAATTAATAATTTTGTAAATTCAATTTAACTAACAATAATTAAAAAAATTTAAAATCTAGATTTTATTTATTTTTATATTGTTTTTTAATCTATAAACTTAGTTTGTTTATTTCAATCTACAAATTGTTACATTTTTTTAAATTTTATTTAACTTCAGAATGATTTTGTGACATTTAATAACTGTAGTAATTGTCTTAATTATCACAACTAAGTTTTAATGATTCAAACTTTAAGAAGCAGAGAATAAATGTTCGTGATAAGAAATAAAATGAATTTAATACCACAGAAAGGAAACTGTGAAAAGCCATTTATTTTTTTTTAATACTATTTCGGAAATTCATATGGAATCTGAAATGAAGTCTTGATTTGATGAACATTTGATTACTAGTGACGGCAATGAAAAGTTGTCACGCAAGAAGCTGACGAACTTATCGACTGAATAACTTAGAAGGAAATTATTTCGTACTGTAAAATATTTAGTTTTACTTAAATTTCTTGTTTTATATTAAATCAATTTTTTTAATTGACTTTTTAAATTATAATGTAATTATATACAGTGGACCCCAAAAGTGTACGTACACTTGCAATTTCCTATAAAATTTAATGTTTTCGACTAATAAAAATTAATGTATGGTAATTGTTATTTTTTTTGTGATATCTGCAACTTGTTCTTAATAGAATGACATAATTGTTTTTTTAAAAATGATATAACTATTATTTTTAAAAATTAATAATCAAAAAGCTATTGAAAAATTACGCCACAAAAGTCTTCGTACACCTAACAAAAATCTCAACTTAGCTTTAAATATTGTATTTCTTCCTTAGTAGGATATCTTTTAGGGTCCACAATAACTTTTAAATGTTTTGGTATAGATTTAATCAGTTTTTTGTAATTTCTGCAACGATTTTCCACCATGCTTCTGTTATTATTGTTTTTACTTCCCATTATGTGTTTATATGTCATGTTTTCTTTTTTTTTTTAAAATCATATTCTCCCCAAATATGTTCTACTGGGCTAAATATATTGATTGAGAAGGTTTTTTCAGAATTTTGGACAGTTATACAGACATAAGTGGCGTACATTGAGTGCAGAGCGCTTGGCGTCATTATCCTGTTAAAAAATGAAGTAATCTCCTATATCCAAATTTTCGGCGGATAATTTAAACTTTCACTTTAAAATATTTAAATAGAGCTGGTGATTCACAATACCATCAAAAAATACCAAATTACCTAATTTTGAGGCCGATTTACACCTCCACGCAAGAACACTTCCTTCTCCTTGGTTCATTGATCCAGTTTGATTCTTGGGATTAAGTTTCAGAAAATTCAAAATTGACAGCAAATTGAGTGGGATGATGGAAAATTAAACATTTTTGGTTCTGTGGGCATATAATAATTTGTAAATGGAAAAAAAAATGAGGGATTTAATCCCATGAATTTATGTGGAACAAGAACTCCTCCACCTCCATGCTGAAGCATGGAGGTGGAGAAGTTCTTGCGTGGGGGTGTAAATCGACATTAAAATTAGGTAATTTGGTTTTTTTATGGTATTGTGAATCATGAGCTCTATTTAAATATTTTAGCGAAATTTTAAATTACCCGCTCAAAATTTGGATATTGGAGACCACTTTATTTTTTAACAAGATAATGACACCAAGCGCACTTCTCTCAATGTATGGCATTGGTGTCTCAAGAACTGCCTGAAAATTCTGAAAACACCTCCTCAATCAGTTTATTTAGCCCAGTAGAACATATTTGGTGAGAATTTGATTTTAAAAAAAAGAAAGCGTGAAATATAAACACATAATAGGAAGTAAAAACAATAATAATAGAAGTATGTAGGAAAACGATGGAGAAATTACAAAAAACTGATTAAATCTACACTAAAACATTTAACTGTTATTGTGGACACTAAAAGATATCCTACTAAGTACTAAAGTAAGAAAGAAATATAATATTTAAAGCTAAGTTGAGATTTTTGTTAGGTGTACGAAGACTTTTGTGGCGTAATTTTTCAATAGCTTTTTGATTATTAATTTTTAAAAATAATAGTTTAATCATTTTTAAAAAAATAATTATGTCATTCTATTAAGAACAACAAGTTGTAGATATCATAAAAAAATTACAATTATGATATATTAATTTTTATTAGTCGAAAACATTAAATTTTATAGGAAATTGCAAGTGTACGAACACTTTTGGGGTCCACTGTATATAGTTGAAATTTTTTTTTTCTCTTTCGTATTATTATCGTCTGCTTTAAATCAATAATTTACCTAACTCTGGTTCATCTGATTACTTTATATTTATTTACTGATATATAATCGTCTGTTGTTAAAGTTACTTTGCTTAAGTTGGCCTCTTTTGTAATTATTCTAAATCTGTTAGTTCAGAATCCGAGAAAAAAATCGTAATGTGTAATAGTCGCTGGTTGGACTTAATACTCTGTATTTAATTATTTCATACTTTCGAAATATATCCTCATTCTTCTGGAGATATTTTGTTCATTTAAGTGATTGTAAGAATAAAAGAAATACGTAGAATAAACTTTGGCTACTATTATTCACATTTCTTTGAATGATAAGAGCCTGATGTATACAAAGTTAAGGTATCCTCTTCTAATTATAGTATGAAAATTAATTGTAAAAAAATGCATTTCGAAATTATATTCGTTTCAGTTTACATTTTGATTAGTAGTGTGTGTAGATTTGATGTATCCAATTACATTTCTCACTTTATGACAAAGATGTTAACCAGGAATATCATCCGTAAAATTTAATGCAAGGTTAATCTACATATTATCTTTATATTCACAGACAAGTAACTGCATTTTGCGTTTGCTTTTTTTAAAATAAATTTAATAAACTGTAGTATAGTATAATTTTGATATGGAATCATGGATATACTACATCATAAGTTTAAAACAATAAATAACCACAGCTTTGCATAAATTTATCTTTTAGGAAGCATAAAAAAAAATCCAATATAATCTGCGCAATTAATGTATATTTTTATTTAGAGAAAAGGGCTTATATTTCTATACTGAGCTTCTTATATTACGTTGACTGCTTTGTTTGAGTAACTGGTGCACTACTAATTTTGCTTTATATGTATCATATATAAGCACAAATGAAGAAGTGTATCGTCTTCAATTTAGTGTTAAAAGGGCAGTTAAAATAATCATTGATTATATCAGATGTTGTTACTTATAATCCAGGAAAAATACAATTAAATATTATAACGTAGTATATTAATTAAAGCGAAAGAATTTCCATAGAAAAAATTGAATGTTTTTAAAAGGACTAAATTCCAAAGGCCTACTATTCCAGCCTAAAAATCATTCAAAATAGAAAGTATTGATTTTTTTTTCACAATTTATGAGATTTTATTTCACTTGCTTTACTTAAAACTACAATCAACTAAAGAGTTATAGGTGAAAGACCTATTGTTTTGAGCTTTACTCAAATAATGAAAACGCTATCTGCTCACAGCCAGATTCACATATTTTGCGCCCATGATCAAGATAAAAACTACCGCCCCTGTCGCCGCATACATCACCGAAATTCGCCGACCGGCAGTACGAACAGTCGTCAAAGTAATTCTTGGCCCAAGAGACACCAAATACCCAATTTCTCTGTTTCAAGTACTTCTTTTATTAATTATTTTTAAGGAATACTTGTGTACTGGTTTTGTCTATTTCCGTTCATTGAGTTTTGTTAGAGTTTAATAAAAATCAAACGCTCTACTGAGAACATGTAGAAAAAAATAAAACTTGTAGGCACTGTTTAAATTTCGCTGTGCATCTCCAACCTGTAAGTCTCTTCAAATTTCGATTCGATATTATAACAAATGAGGCATTGAAGAATTCGATTTAATTTAACGGTCTCTTTCCTGCTACACAATACTCAAAAAAAGAAACCCCTTCCTAGAAGTTATCATTTTTAACATACGTATCTCTAACCTGTATAAAAAAATTAGTAATTTTTAGAGATTACGAAAAAAAATTATTTTTTGATAACATTTAAATATATTCTTCTGAGACTCCATTTACTTTTAAAAAATCGTGCAATTCTCAAAAGCTAAAGAAAAACAATTTTTTTTTAGATATCTCCTTTTTTTTCTTATAGCTGTACAGAGTATTCATCATGTGATAAAAAATACGTAGAATGTTATTTTGGGAAAAAAGTATTACATTAAAAGAAATATTGAGCATTGAATTTCGTACAAATCTAACAATAATCAGCAACTATTTCTTCCACCATCGAGATAAATAGTTCATATTTCTCAACTAACTTGATTAATATTTATATTTCGATGAAGTTTTTTATTTCAATATATAAGACCTACTTTCTTTTAAAAATTATAAAATAATACAATTGTAGTCGTATAAAGAATAGGAACTCCTGTTATCAACAAAGTACAAATATCAGAAATGTATGTTTGTGAAAAAAAAAAGCAACAACTGAATAAAATATATACCAGAAATTTTATAACTTCATGAGCACATTTTTAACGCAACCGAAAATAGAAGATAGAAAATTATTTTATTTCAAATACCTTTCGTATATGCAATTCATTAATTATTTTAATGTATCCGACTACCCAAAAATTGTGAATTTTGCCAAAAATAGACAAATTTTTTTTATGATTTATTTTATTGGAGATCTTATTAGCTTTATAAAAATACAAAGTTTATCATTTTCCGTTCACTAGAACAAAAACTACAAGTGTTTTAGTAAAAGCAGTGCCATTACTTTAAGCAAGATATGTCATTCTTTAAAACGCGTTTTACTCGAAATGTGATTTTTTGAATATAATCAAACGGGGCCAGTGATTACGAAAAAAGTTTTGAAAATAATTAACTGAATTTTTTTCTGTAAGTTCTGTATAATAGAAGAATAAATGAAAAAAATGAAACCCTTAAACGAAAAAAGTTAACAAATTTCGAGAATGGAAATTTAATGAATTGTTTTGGAAATCACTTACATTGACGCGTAACACACACAGAAGTTTGTCCTGAGGAAACAGGATATTCGTGTGATTAAGTAATTACTTGTTAAAAACCCGTAAACGCGGGCTAAGTGAGGCGGGGGAGGAGAAATAAGGAAGTCAAACAATTTTGAAAAAGAATATGGAAGTGCTGATTTATTGAAGGAAGGGAAATGTTAAACGAGAAAGTTGAGCGATGCGGGCTGCACTCGCATGTAGTGTACACACCCACACAGAAGTTTGATCATGAGGAAAGAGGAAGTTTCATGGGGATACACTCGGTAAAAGCCGTGCAACGCGGGCTTAGCGGAGGGGGAAAACAGAAGCCAAAGTAATTCGAAAAAAATATTGTCATGCTGCTTTTGTGAGGAACGGAAATTTATAAAGTAGAGAAAGCCGTGCAACGCCGGGCCATGAAAGCTAGTTTCATATAACAACTGAGATAAAGTGTTCTAGTTTTTGTAAAAAAGAAAATATCTCTTATCCTGAAGGTCATTTCAAAAATGAATAACATAGCAACACATTAGAATGAAAAAATTGAAAATTTGTTCATAAACCTTTGATACAGAGTGGGCTGTGTTTATGCTATTTTTTGTCAATTTTTACCTATTTTTTCCCATTTTAGTACTAATAATTTCTTTTTCTCTTCTTTATTTTAGCATATATTTCTTAAAATGAACTAAACAAATCTAAAAATCCCCATATCTCCATTTAAAAAAAAAGGTTGTCGCACCAGTTGGATACTTTAAACCTGTCTTTTATTAGAAACTGCAAGTTTCCAAGAAACTACTATCAATATCAAATACTAAAAGTATCTTGAAATATATTAGGAGATAAAAATATCGAAGAACACCTGAAAAAGAAAAGAAGGGGAGATGAAATATAACTGCAGCAACTAGTAGGAGAGTAATTTTTCTCTTTAAATTTCCCATAATTACTTTTGGAGTAGTGTTTTAAATATACTTATCGACATTAATATTTTATTAGCAAGTTTTATATTTTCAAGTATCACAGTTTAGGAACATATTTTTATATTTATATTTTTTTCAAAAGAAAATTATGTGCTGAAAATGATTTGCCGTCTGATATCCTACATGACTCAGCAATCATCGCTTAAAGCAATGATAGTCAACTGAAGGGAAAATATTTCAATAATATGACAGGTTCCCGAAGCTTTATTAGCAGCTGAAAGTTGAAATTCGATGTATTATACTCTTAGTTACAGATTAATTAAAAATAATTCGAGCTTAAAGATAGCTACTTTTATTTGTAAAATGCTTACCATTAGTTTCAGGACAAAAATTAACATCTCGTAATCAAAATTAATATAAAAAAATTCTATTTCGTTATTTATTTACTACTAATGTACTTGACATTGCCATTACTTTTTTGATCCCTAGAAAGAGTTACACAGTTCGAGTTGTATACACTAAAAAAACTGCAAAGAATAAAGGTCTAATAATACTTTTTTTACAACTCAATTTGTATACAATTGTGTATGAAGTTTGCTTTCGAATCATAGTTATAATTACGAGCAAATTCTGGAGTAAATTATTATCTGTTCACTTTATAATAAAACGAATGTAGAAACTGTTGCCAACAAAAACAGACGAAAAATTTGTGTGTGTGGTTATGAGCACACGATAGAAGTGAAAACTTCTATTTTATTCTGAGCAAGAGAATCCAATTGTTGGGATGTACTGCGTTTAGTATTACGACATTTTCGCATACGGGCGTTAAGTAGTTTTTTTTCCCGTGCCCATTTATCGGTGAATTTGTTTATTTCATTCATTTTCTGTAAAAGGCAATGTTTAAATAATTTTGCGTTCTTATATATTTATATATGAACATATACCATTTAAATATCCATTAGTCTAATTACTTAAAAATATTTATATGTAAATTACTTATGTAGATTATATTTATATGATGCACATGTTTATATGGTACTTACGTACTATCGCAACAAATGCCAATGCTCAAAATAACTCGCCACTCTGATTTCCCATGTGTCGTACATGCTGAATTGGCAACCATGTGCTTCCTTTCATATAATATCGCCAATAACTTTGCATCAATACGTAAGTACCGTTTATATAATTTATATAAAGCCGGAAACTATATAAGGCTAGGAAAACTTATACCTGAGAGTCATTTCCTTTTCTTAAAATCGTTAAGAAAACAAAATGAGAGGGTTCATACTTCTTCGCAATTAATGCTTTGATTTTTTTTTTCATAATTTCTTTGTTGTCATCATTAATATAAACCAAAATACTGGCTACTTTCTAGCCTATTAACTTCATTAAAATTTCAGATTTTAATTTTTATGGAGCATTTTTGTGCTTAAATGTTCTATTTACTAAATAATAAAAAATAGATCCAGTTTCGTTACTTCTTACCTTCAAGCTCCTACATAAGAATAATATATATATATTTTTAATCGCTTGCTGTTTTCTCGTTCACTCGCTGGAGTTGAGTGTAAGTGAGCTGCATGACAGTAAAAAATTTAAATGAAGAAAATAAGATTTCATGGGGAAAAGTGTGCATGAAATTTTTACTTAAAAAAAAAACACGCGCCTAAAAAGTTTTCAATTTGTAACCCCCCCTTGTCTACTCTCGGACCCGGCTAGATGTGAGGGAGGAACTAATTGATCAAACGACATGATTCACGAAAATTGTTTATTTGTCACAATATTCAACACAGACACAATAATAATCCAATTAAGACAAATTTGATCAATACTTACAAGAGACAGAGGTGAGACAAGCTAGCGGGGGGGGGGGATATTTACGGACATTCAATTATATTCCTACGATAACTTATACAAGCTCGTTTTTACCTCGGACGTGCGCTAACAATTTAACTCTCTAACTTCTATTTAAATAATGAGCAAAGTACCTGAACTCTTGTACTTCAAAATCCTATAGATGAGGCCTAGAACACTAATAGTTGGTTTGATCACTACACATCCGAGCTATCCTCACTTTGGTAAACTTCAATTCTCACTTTAATAATCTTAGATTCTCACTTCATTAACTCTCAAAACTCGCGAATACAGAATTTATATAATAAACTTAATTTGCATAATCACGTTTTCTTATCTTCGGTGAAAGTTGGTTTAAATAATTCTTTCCCTGAAAGAATCCCCAAGGAGTTAGTTAGAGGCTGCGTATAGATCCGTCACAAATTTAAAACTAAACTCGCGTTGCTGACCCCAGCACGATTTCCGAGTGGAACCGAATGACCGTACCGCACCCGAACCTGACGCTTCATTTAAGTTCACTCTTTAGCAAAACGCGCCTAAAAAAAGTTATCACTTCAAAAGTGCATCTTTTACATACATTTACTTTTGCTGCAACTGAGGCATAGACTCAATTTTCATTAAGAATGAACTTTCCTGCAATTAACACATAAATTTATTCTATTGCTTATACTATTTTTGTATTTCTTGTTTCTTTTCTTTTTTTTTACTTTAATACACCCCTAAAATCATCTGGTTTTTGTAATGGGCAATGGAAGCGTATAGTTTGAAAAGGCTAGCGATAAGATGTATTTTGCTAAGAGAGAACATGCAAATCTAATATCGATAGGAATATCAGTTATGAAAATCAGTGCTTATCGGTGTAACCCTTTTAAACCCACTTAAGTTGAAGCTCTTGTTTTTAAATGCCGAGATTTTTGTTCAATGTGTGTGCCTAGTCTATAAAAAATAACTTTAGATTAAATTTGGTTATAAACTTAAAAGAAAAATTCTTATACTGCAGATACCAAACACACAGATTAATATAAATACAGCATTTTAAGAAAACCTAGGTAACATAATTCCATGTTAATAAATAAATACTGATAATGTCTTAAATTCAAGTACTGATAGTAACGACGTAATATTAATTTTTTTTTTTTTTGGTGATTAAACACCCATGTGGATTTTTAATATTGTATTACAGCTATACTAGAAAATTCATAGGTTCATTTAGTATTATTTTTGTAAAAATAAAAGAAAATTAAGATCTAGAGTAAAATTTTCCTCCTTTTTTACCAGAGTAATTAAGTCTCATTAAAACCAGTAAATATATTGGAAATAGGCTCATGTTTTCAATTATTCTTATAAATATCCAGCAAAACAAATTCATAAGTGCATGAAAAAAACATTACTTTAAGCTCTAATTCTGTAGATACACCAGCTTATTCCTACTTCTATCATAAACAGAGTTACAGAATACTACAAAAATAATTTTAACTTAAAGTGCTCGTGTGTATTTTTTTCAGCAATTATATATAATATAATAATAATAATAATAAAATGAACATTTTCTTTGCATTTCTGAAAACTTATCACATACTCCTGGTGGATAATAAAGGTGGTGAAAGGCAGGTAAAGGGAACTGGGTTCACCCCATACTTTACTCCTCATAGATTCTCTCTAGATTCCTCTCTTTCCTCTATGTGTTTATAGAATGTACCCCCCCCCCAAAAAAAAGAAGTCATTACTAGATATATACCATGTTGACGTAATGACGAAAATAGTATTGTACAAGTACTTAAAAATCATTGAATAAAAAATAATTTTAAAGAAAAATATATGAATTTTTTTTTACAAATTATATTATTATTTTCTTTTTTTAAAAATATTTGAAATCATTAAAAATTCTTTTTTTAATTTTATTATTATTTTTTTATTTCAAAAAACTTTAGAAAGTTTAAGGTATCCGACTAGGTTGAAAAGTTGTTTTTAAAGACCATTAGAAGAAAAAGAAATATTAGTACCTTGGAAGAAGAAGAAATAACATATAAAACTGGAGAATCTTAATTTGTTTTTCTGATATTTACTTTATCTTACCTACAAAAATATTTTTAAATGTGTTTTTTGAAGAACGAAATTATCACAATAATTTTTGCATGAAAAATGGGATATCTCCAATACGATACAATCAAATCCAATGAAATTTGTAGCATTTATACAATACGCTCTGTAGAATGTAACAAACCGCAGTTTTTAAGATAGCTACGTTAAATCATATTTTACATCCATTTTTATCTTAGAACATAAAGTAATTTTGACGAAAAATCATTCACGTCAAGTTTAAATTCTTATAAAACATATTTCTTAAAATATTTTTAATCCTGTGATTTGTGACACTTCAGATGAATTGAGAAATATATCAATGAAAGTACAATTACATTATGTCTGACGTATTTCTCTTTATGTTGTTTTTCTTAGCATTGAGAATTTCACTGAAATTTTAAAAAAATAAATTTTTTTTTCAAAATTAAGGGGTAATACATGTTATTTATTTAATAATAATGACACTGTAAACTTATTTATGTTCTTTAAAACAATAAAGTTCTTCTGAAAGTTAATTTTTGAAAAATTGGTTTCTGAACCTAGTTGGATGCGTATAGGGATCTTCAGCATCCTACCATTCAGTCAAGTTTTTAGTTAGAACATGACCTATTTTCATAACTTTTTTCAAATATCGCACAGCATAAATCGAACATTTCGTGAGAAACCCTGACATGCAGGTTCATGTGCTTTGAATTCTAAGAACCTTTGAATATATCTTATTAACCTCGTTCTCGTTTTTATTATTTTTCCTTGGAAAGGAATATTTCTTTGAATTTTCTCTCCCATAAAATGATAAAAAAAAAACCTTTTTTTTTGTTGCAAAGAGGAATTCGGTCCTGTTTCAGAACGTTGCTATAGCAACAAATTTCTTGTTTATCCTATTTTGCATATTTTGTTGCACTTGTGTGTTTGTAAAATGGTTTTCTTTGCTGCATAAACACACTTTGCCATATTAATATTATATATTTTTTTAAAGAATAAACATTTATCGCCCCCATCCAGCGTATATCACAAGGGGGGTGTCCTGGGTGTCCGGACACCCCCCCAAAGCCCTTGAGATTTTTTCGATTGATGATAATCCTATGTATATATAACGTAAAATTTAATTAAGTACTTGTAATTAACAATTTATTTTATTAATTAATGCTAATTATTAATTCAATAATTTATTTTTTACTATTTTTGTTAAGAAAATAGAAAAAATCGGAAGAATCAATTAGTGTTGTCTTGAGGTATAATACAAGTTGGGAGACTTTCGACCATGGACTCCCACCTTGAAAAATTTTTGTGGGCGCTATTGCCTTTATCGTATACTAGAAATTTTCCTAAAAATAATTTAATAGGATATTATTTAATTTCAATGTAAAACATACGTAGAATAGGGAATTCGTACCACCAGTAATATTCTCTGAAACGGGGTAGTGTTCATTAGGTTAAAAAAAGAAATCACTTTCAGTTTATTTTTTAATAAATTTTGCATGGAAAATAATTTTTGTTTATCTTTCTAAAATCCATAAAACAGTTGTGATGTATGGCGTGAATAAAAACAATCGAATTTAAGTCTTATTTGGAAGATTTAACTGCATTATAAAAGGAATGTAGTAGAATAGCAACGTTAACACACATGATTCAGTAATATTACTGAATACGAAAACCATTTAATTTATTTTATTTTGGCAGTTGATTGCTCTTTTTTTCTTATTCACACAAATTCAATAAATATTAAAAAGATATATTTGTTTAATAGTAAATACTAATTAGAGAAAGATTATATTGATATTTTCTTTATTCATCAGAGAAATGAAAGTTCTTTTTGTGAGTGAATTAAATGTTTTCATCAATGGAACTTCTTAAAGTATGTGACTACCTTCGGAGCACTTTTTTTGAAATATATAAATTTTCAACTGAATAAACTTTTTTTTATTTGAAATGGGGCGTAAAACTAGGAATTCAAGTACAATTTCCACAAAATTAAAAAATCATTTTGGATATATTGGGAATTTTGAGTGAAATTTTAGTGAAAAATTGCAGTTACGGTAAGGCTTGTATTAAAAATTCTAATTAATATATTCAAATAATATTTAAACAGTTCATAAAACATATTATTATCTGCGCTGGGAGCTATAAAACTGGAGATACTTTTGAAAAGTGTCTGAAATATGGCATTTTTTTATGCAAGAACTCAATTTTTTACAAAAAACTAATGTGATTTTCTCACAAAAAGTACAATAAAATACATAAATATATATACAGAAATTAGATTATAGTCTAGACTGAAGATAAATCAAAATAAAATATTTTCTGAAAATTTCAATTCAATATCTTAAAAAGAAATCCTGTAGTGAACTTTACCGTGAAGCAAAAAAATTGAAAAAACACAGTTTCTCAGAAAATGCATTTAAAGATTTTAATGTGGTATAAAAATTTTCTACTAATTGTACATTTTTTAAACTCATCATATTTATGGGACAAGATCTCTTTAGCTTCATGTTTAACAAATTCGGACTTTTTTAAAACTTTTGCTGTTTTCTGGAAAGTTTTATAGACTATAACAATTGTCATTTTTAGTGAAAAGCTTGATGAAAAATTGCATTTACAGAAAAGTCTAATGAATGTATTCAAATAATATTTACACAGTACGTGAATAACATCTTTATATGTGTTAGGAATTAAAAGATTTGTAATACTTTTGAAAGTTTTTTAATTATGCAAAATTTTATGCAAAA
>BMAO01029515.1:0-71179 GCA_019973975.1 Trichonephila clavata | reverse complement strand
GAGTCACGACTCCTCTAAGAATCGATGCCACTCTTTTATTGTTCCGAGAAAATGCCTGTTTTATGGGAACGATAGATATATAGAACTTTTCGCAATCAGACGATTTTGATAGGCCAACTCGTTTGTTCTTAATGATTCCACTTCGTTTCCCAGATGTCAAAATGCAGTTGTTATCGTCTGCCCTATTCGAATGATTGAATGTTATTATTTTTCGTTATCATGTGAAACATTCATTAAGATTAAGATACGATTAAGATTTTTCAAGTAGATAAGATTCGATGACGCTAACGGCATTGTTCATATAAGAAATATATTAATCTCACGGTTGTAAAAATTCAACAACTTTTTAGAATGAAGAATTTTTGTAAATTGGTTCATACATAGTTTGGCAAAAATTATCTAAAGGTTATACGATTTTCTTAAAAGAATATACAGTATTATTGTTTTTATTTTGATTGTAAATACTTCGACAAAAAGTTTTTTTAAAAATGTCGTTGGAATATAAATTTGATTATGGTTTATTAAAAAGCATTCTTTGTATGGAAAAAATTATATTGTCCATGAAAGAATGAGAATGATAAGTAACAACAAAATATAATAGAAAAAAACTTAAGGCTTGCTTTTACTTTTGACCAATTGGAAACCGTGATATTGTTTTATCCGAGTTATTTCTTTCAAATCATATAATGGATTAATTTAACGCTTGTAGCATGCACGAGACAGGTGATTTGAAAGTCAGAGACATTTCCAAAGAAATCTCGCATTTAGAATAAACATTTATTTTATTGAAAGCATTTATAACCCCGTGCACCACAAAGTATCACACGAGGGCTAACATTAGTAAGCGTGAATCACACATCACAAAGAAAAGTATGATTACGTCACAAACACACATCCATGCTTTCTACGGGATTCGAACCCAGACCTTACGGCACCCGTATACCAGATGGGCAACAAGAGTAAATATTGTAACTCAATTTACTCCAAAAGTGACAACATTTTCTTCGTTTTACTAGAAAAAAACTGAAGAAAATGTTGTCATTCCTCGGGACACTCAGTACACACGCTTTTTCGACATAGAAATTTTTTCCAACTGTTCCGCAAAGACTTTCTTGTGATCACTTTTTACAAATTTTAAAATCACACAATTGCTTTCTGGTCCTTTCATACTGGCCCACATCATATTTGTATCGGTTGCTTTCTCTGATTTAAAGGTTTCTCTTCATCGTGAGGGATTTTGTGAATTCGTACGAAATAGAAAATTGTCGCACAATACGGAAAACACGAGTAAGATTATAAATAAAAGTTCAATGATAAAAATTGTTCTTATCTATGAAATATTTTTTTAATGAATTAAGATATTATGCACTTAATGATTTGGTGAGTCTTTAGTTTTAGAAAACTTTGCATCGAGAAATAAATTTTTGAAATAATTTTGATTGTTGCTTTAATAATCTGAAAAACATTTGTCACTGGAGATCATTAACAGCGTCCCCCATGATGCAATCAAAATTTATACTGAAGGTAGTAGAATATCTAACCAGGCCGGTAGTGGTATCTATATCGAAACGCCTCAAGAAAAATTGTCCCTGAAGTATCGCAATCCAGATTTTTGCTCAGTTTTCAGAAGTGAACTAGTAGCCATTGACGCGACTTGAGGCCATTCTATCTAAGAAGAATTACGGTGATCTTTGGATTCTATCCATAGCCGTAGTTCACTTCAATACCTTTTCAAATGGTTTATTGTTGGCGACAAAACCAGTGTCCCCATCTTACACAAACTAAACCATGTATCGCTACACCATGATATTCATTTTCAATGGATCCCATCTCACGTCGAACTTTATGGCAATGAAATGGCGGACAAACTAGTAAAGGAGGGTTATAGTCTTCCAACTCCATCTACATCCGCCCTTACCTATCTGGAACTATACTCGTTAAAAAAAATCTCAAAATTTGGTAGAATGGAGAGCGTCCCACTCATCATTGGTATATGGGTAATAAACGCGCCTGCCCTCAAGTGTGATAGATGCTCCCAGACTACACTCTCTCGTCTTGCTCATCAAGTGCCTTTCATTCTCAGTGAATAAGATCTTCTCCATCTGTGCAAGGTGCCAATATCACCAGGCTTCCCCGGAGCACATAATGCGTTGTATAGATCTCACAAGCAAAGATATCTACACGGATCCCTTTCTTGTGCTGGACTTTTTGAGAGTCGACGATTCAATTGATCTTGTCTGACTTCGTCAGACCCTGGAGGATTAGCAACAACAACAACAGAAGTAAAACAGAGTATCACTTTTTTTTTGTCAAAAGAAATACCCAATGCAAAAAAGTATTGATAAATTCATTTAAACTTATTACATATGTAGTTTTACATATTTTATTTATACTTTATTTTCACACTTTATATCTTGCTATAATAGAAAGGCAGTGAAAACGTACGAATCAATATCACATAGTTTTTACCTCCGTGCATATCTACCAATTTAATTAAATCCCCTGTGTGATCAACTTGCAGAAGCTCTATACGGCATGCATTCAATAAATAAAATTTTCTATATATATATAATCCATAATAATGTATACAAATAGTCATAAACCTAAGTATAACCAGTCAAGATAGAAAGAAATATTAGCCACAGTTCTACAATAGCGAAGTCTTGGTGTAAAAAACCAAAACTGCAGGTTTAAACAAAGTTTTGTGACTAGTCAACCTTCCCCTGTAATTTACCTATAAGCTGAGCCCCAGGGAAAGGAAGAAATATAATAGAAATGTAGTTATTTCTAAATAAAATACACAATACTATTAATATATGACAATAAAATTTAATACACTACTTACTGTTATAGAGTTAAAATCGATGTAATAAAACTAGAAAAGATGAGAAAACTTAATGTGCCCCTCCAAATACAAAGGCAGTATTAATAGTACCGAATAAAAGTAAAATTAGTAAATTATGATAAAATAAAAGTAGGTCTGTATGTTATACATTTAAAAACCTTAAATATTGGTATTAAATTTATTGAAAAACAAAAGGACTTCCTAAGCATACACAATGTTACTAAAATATAATAAAGTATTATTAATATTATAAAACATGCTGCACAATCTTTTGAGTAACTATATAATTAATTTAAAATAAAGTGAAACAAAATAAATAAATTAAAAATACCACCAACTTAATGCAAATTCATATATTACCATTTCACTGGTAACTATTCGAAATAAAATTGTAAAAAGAATTAGCAGGGTATCCATGTTCAATGCAGTGACTAATAAAGTTATTAAAATTTAAAAAGATATTAGATTTATCACCAACTAAGATATTATTACGATAAATACAGTTAAAAATAATATTTCTATATATAGAAATTGATATTTTAGAATTCCAATATGGCACATTAAGAAGGTTAAAATCAAACGTATCTCTTTTATCATAAGCAAATTTATAATCCATAATATACAATTTTGCTACTAAATAATTAGTTTTAAATCACTTATTATCAATATTAACTAGGGTTAAGTAATCAGGATAAAAGTTAAAATTGGGTTTTAAATTATTATTTTTACCAAAAACAATTATATCACCTATATATCTAAAAATATTATTGTCATTGTGTTAATAATATATTTATATTCATAAAAATGTAAACATAAATTCGCCAAACTATTGCTAACAGGCCACCTTGAGGCAAACATTTAGTTTGTTTATACAATGAACCATTAAAAAAAGTTCATGTAATTTTCTTTTATAACTAAACCTATCAGAGTTTTAAATTTGTGGAATATATAAAAATCGATGATATAAATTTTTAGGGATTATAAATTTTAATGATCAAGTATTTTTGGTTGAAGCAAAGTTCTTATACTTGTAATACCATCTAAAAATAACTTCTTTGTGACGTAGCTTTGAATTGCACCCATCTTCTATTGGAATATATGATTACAGCTTCCCTCCTCAAATATATAGTTACAACTTTTAAAATTGAATATCTTGCGCCGTATCGGGATGCTTTTAAATTGATCAAACACATTTAATAAGGAAGACTGTTTTGATCAAAACGGAAGAGGGGTAGTCTCAAACTCATAAATTCTAAACTTGATGGAACATTTCTGAATATTTTGAATTACTTATAGGTAAATAAATCCTTTAATGACTATTTTCAATGTGTGGCGAAACTGTGTTCTCGGAAATCGTGAAAGCTGAATTATTCAGACATCAAAGAGGTTTAAAGCTGCTCTCAATTCAAACTATGAACTAAGTAAATACACGAATAGAATAATTTATATGCTGGAACCCTAATTAAATTATGTTTACAGTGAGTGTACTAATCTCTCTCGAGAGCCATTGCGCTGCTACCTTAATGGTATTTGCGATCTTTTTATGGATCCGATCTGACCTCTCTATCAATGCAACCACTCAATACGATTATTAGGCCCTTGACATATTAGCACTTCACATAGAATGCTCCCTGTTCCTCCTTTCCCGTGCTTCAGATCTATTCAAATAATGATTATTTTCATATATTACGGCACGGTGAAGCTCTCAAAATTCAAGAGAGGGTGGTTAATATTGCATTTATTAGTGTACAGAAGTGGTACTCAAACTATGTTGATGCAGGGAACCCTTAGAACTATACGGTCCCCCCCCCACACACACAATTTGAAGAATATATCTAAAAGTAATATTTAAAGTAGATTGGCATGATATAGGGGCTTTAAGCAGTGACGTAACGTACACCTTCGCAATGCGGGGGGGTGGGCAGGATTCTAAGGTGGGTTCAAAGTTTGACTGATGCCATGTACGTATTTGGGTTTGGATTCCAAAACCTGACTTTGTAGAAGGGTGCACTATTTTCCGTTACAACACTAGCTTTAAGTAAAAAAAAATTGAAAAAAAGTATTGTGCATTTGTTATTAAAAATTTTGATGAGTAATTATAACATAATTTATTTGTTAATAGTATTAATTTGTGATCAAGTACCACCTAGCCATACATTATATTTAATAACTGGGATATGTGCTTGCACTTTATTACACAAACTGTTGAAGTCTAGGGCTAGTGAATAGGTTCTCAACGTGGGCGTTTGAGGCTTTCAGGGGGGCAGTAAAAGACCAAGAGAAAATTAGTGGGCGTTGAGATGGCCTGGAAGGGCTTGGATAGACAAACCAAATATAGTCTAAAAGTTTTAAAAAAAACACTGATTATGTACTAGCAAAAGTAAACTTTAATACTGTTTACCCTATGTTGATTGTATGTATTTAAATTAGTTCTATATCCAGTACGAAAATTCACATATTTGGGTAGTTCGGTAAGTGGATGAAAAATTTAAAGATTACATTACATTCAGACCTACATTAAACTGAATGATATAGTGCATTTTAATTTTTATAGTGCACGTGTTGTCTTTGTCTATGAGCAGTAGGAAGAATTTTCGTCCACTGTATTTCATTACGTATATTATGCAAGAAACATAATTAAATATGTTGAACAGGAATTAACGTGTGATTCTTTAAAGGCTGAAACTGTCAATTTATATTTATTTTGAAAGCAATAGTTTATTATGAATTACTTCGTATAATCAAAACCCCTGCCTGCCTTGATAACAGGTTGCTAAACATTTTATTCCACTCTTTTAAATGAAGAAGAAATTCAGTAGTGTTTCAATTCCAACAATATCCTATGTATGGCTAAAATATATAGTATTACACATTTAAATATATGTGTGGCAATGGATATTTCAAATTCGCTAGTAAAAAAATTGGAACTTTAGAAAAAAATGAATTTAAAAAATATACTTTTAGTAATAGGATATTTTTTTAAAACTTAACTCTCTTGTTTTCACCATGTATTATGTACATTCTTATTTCGCTAGAGTGGGAGGGGGCGGTATCGAAATATTCACTAGAAAAGGGGGCGCCAGTTCAAAAAAGTTTGGAAACCTTTGGGATAGTCAAATTATCTGAAGCCGCATTTCATATTCTCAGTAATTTGTTTTCATATTTTGTTTTTGTAGCCACTCCCGTTGAGAAGTATTTTTCACTTAAATAGATTGTGTTCTGAACGACATTAAAATGTTTATATCCGTGTGAAAAAATTCATTGTATTTTGCATGAATCTGCAACGGGGGAAGCTACTGCCGAATCAATGATACGAGGTCCTCAAGCTACAGGGGCCCCAACATGTGTGTGCAAAAAAACTGTAAAATGTTATCAATACTCCCATTAACAAAACTCTAATTTTCATAAAAGGGCCCTCAAGGAATTTTGATACAGTACCCTTTCAGGGCTAGATACGCCAGCGATCTGCAACCTAAAATTTAGGAGCGGTTCTTGCTTAAATTTAGATTTTAATGTCGAATCTGTTGATAACCGATAAGTTGTTTATACTCTCTCTCTCTTCCTCTCTCTTCCTTATATTATTTTTATTTTTCCTCAAATGAAAAGAAGGTGAATTTTCTATTAAAAAATATTCAGTTTTGCTAAACATTGCCCTAGCGAGTATGAAATGATTTAATGGAACCCAGAATGGTAAACAATAGAATATTCACAACCTGGGAAATAGTACATATAAAGAAAAAATGTTTTAATATATTCTTTTATTATATTATAACAAAAAGAAAAAATATTACAAACAAGTTAATATAAAATGTAATTTATAACTGTAATGTAATTTATAATGTAATTTAATGTATAAAAATTTTTTATTTTAAATGACTTAGATGAGCTTTAGATACTTGTGGTAATACAAACTTCACAGAGAACAGGAATCTATTTGGCACCACATTTATAATTTTCTTTTCGATATTTTATTGTGATTCGTGAAACCCCTAGGTATGCCTTGTGGAGCCCCAGGGTACCGTGGAAAATAGTTTGAAGAATATTGGTATACAGCATTAAATTTTCGTGTTTATATTTTCCTAATATTATCAAAAACAGAAAAATAATTGCAACATAATAATAACGACTGTACTACAAGTGTTCGAAATTACGACCAGGAGTCAACGACAATAAGTCTGACAACAACGCTGCATGAAATTCCTAACGTTCTGGAAGATTTCTTCTGGTAGTCTTGCGGTAGATTTTCGGTAGGGTCGCCATTTACGATCCGTTTCCCGAGGTAGCAGGATCAACTCGCTTTCAATCGAGGAACTAGTCAACTTGTGAACTAGAATGGGCACACTGCTTGGCGGTTGTACCAGTAACGTTACCCAAAACAGACGTGTTTCACCTCACACGACCTTCGCAAGTGTGAGTAGTACAACGTCGTTTATCCGAATCAATTGGGACCGGACACCGTTCAGATACGTGATTGTCCAGATAACCGAAAACCGAATGCAATCCATGCGCAGTATATGATACTGGACACTATACACATATTGAAAATCATCCCATGCGGGAAACGTGCTTGAAGGGAAAGCAAAATGTCGCAATTTTACCTTGATTGTGGAAGATAATCACTTATTCTTCGCTGTACCATTGTACACTTTCGTTTTTTCAATGGAAGGTCATTAACAGTAGTAGTTCGCAGTTGTTGTCCTCGTCTTCATCCGTTTCATCGTCGACAGGGTCGGATTCTTCTTGCACGGAAGTCACAATTTCGTCATCATTTAGCATTTGAAACCCACAGTCTTCTGCATCGCATGCCATCCAGGTTTCTACATCAACAAAACTGAACAAAAGAGCACGTATACATCCCTCACTTGGAACTAAACAGACCTAATATTCCACGCGGATGTTTACCAAATCACACAGCTGAAATTCCCCTAATATCTCTCACCTTGGGTTTTCCCCTCACCTTTGGCATCACAGGAAACAAATGTTGAACATTGCACTGTTCGAAAACGGATCCGGACTTCGGTTCGGATATTTGAAGCTCCGGATAATAAACGTTCGGATAAACGACGTTCTACTGTATCTGTAGCTTCCTGGAGGATACGTACCCCGCCAGGAATATTCCAGAACGTGAGGAATTCCGTGCAGCACCACTGTCAGATCTGCCAGACGACTTCTGGGAGTAATTTCGAACACTTATTGTAGTACAACTTTTCTGTCCGATTAATGTGTTGCTTTTTCTGTTATTTTCTCTGCTTCCTTGCACCATAGCCCGGAACTACGGCGTTGGTGACCCAGCATTCCTTGTAATTCCGAGTCGTCTTTGTACTCTCTACACACTGAGAAAGTTTATCGGTCTGGTCCTGTATTTATAAAGATATTCCCTAATTCGCATTGTATTATTCTAATAACAGGTCCTCATTAAAGCTTTTGTTTAATAATACAGTCGACTCTCGATAATTCAAACCCTCGATAATACAAACTTTTCGATAATTTGAAGTATATGCTCAGTCCCTAGAAAAACTCTTGATATTTCGAACTGAGACGATAGGTTTTGGTACACTCAATATTTTGAAGTAAAACCTGTGGCTGGTCAAACTACAACACGCTTTAATTCGAAGTGATCTCATAAAACTTCGACAATTCGAGCACTCACTATCATGTGCAATCCTGTAATAAACAGTTTGGAGCTTACATTTTTTGTGTTGTGTTGTCTCTGCGTGTGTCCTCTGCGACGTAGTCCATTTGAAGACTATCTGTCTGCTATCCCTTCTCAGTGTTTTCCAGTTCCTCAGGCAAAAAGGCACTTATATTGCTTTCTTTCCATTCAGTAGGCAATAAACCAACCGCACCAGATGTCGGCCACCCATATATATCGTTTAACACGTGACCTTGCTACACATGTGTTCAGAAAGGATAGTTAGCTATTGGGAAGAAGAAATGCAATGGAATGTGTATGAATGTATTGAATAAATTCTTTTAATACAAGACATTTACCTTCTGTATAATTTGAGCATTTTAAAAATATTTAAAATAATTTTATACATATGAAAACATTCCTTGTTTTATTACACAGTTTCAAATTTTAAAATGTTAGAAAAAAAATTTCTCTTTGTGTATTGTAGGAGTTTCTTTTCTACTCTCTTGTAATTCGAAGTTTTTCATTGGTCCCTCCAACTTCGAATTATCGAGAGTCGACTTGTATTTAATTTTTAATAATATTTAAAAACTTCAGATGAACAAAATCATTATCATGAAAAATAATAGACCTGATAAATTTTGAAATAGAAACATGCTGATTTGATTCAAAATATCTCTAAGATTTAGTATGTACTTTTGAGAATTGGCCACGGTACCCAAGTGGTTATAGTCACAAACTCGTTTGTCGGGAGTCCTCTGTTCGAATCCTAGTGCCGCTGAAGACCCGCCTTGTAGATGGGTTGATGCACTCGAAATCTATCTAGGCTCAAAGTCCTCACGCTGGCAGGAGTGGATGTTAAGAGAGTGGGGTAGTATAGCTTGATGTCTTAATCATCACTTGACCGAAGTTTAAAATTTCGAGATCCCCAATAGCCCCCGGTTTGCTTCAGAGAGAGAGTAATCAAAATAATTATATTTGTGGACAAACAAGACTTACGAAATACGTTTTACAAGAAAATTTGTGTACGTTAGATTTTCAAATAATATTGAAAAAATTTTTTTCCTTAAAATTATAAACCGAAACATTTTTCTATTTTAGAGTATTACAGCAATACAGTTTAATCATCACACATATGCGAAATAATCCGTGTAAGTTTGCAAATAACCTTACTTTTTCTTCATTTCGTTCCCAACGTTTGCTTCAAAACATAAAGATTTAAAATTATTCATGGAAACTTAAATATATAGATTTGGTTAACATCAACGTTTAATCTCGTTTTGATAATCACAAAAAACTGTGTATATTTGATAATAAATTAATTTTTTTTTTTTGGTATTCATTATCCAGGAAATTTTTTTTCTTTCAAAATGGACATTTGCCAAGTGCAGTAAATAAAAAATGCCGAATTTGAGTCTGACATAAAATAAAAATATACACAGATTTTTTTTATAATTCGAAGAAATCTTTTCTATCACTATTCAATGGTCTAAACTCTCATTCATTACGGCTCATTACTCTCATTTGCTCTTAGTCATTAAATTCATTACGGCCACATCATAAAGACAATAACGTACTCTCCATTGAATTCAAAACAGACATTAAACTTGCTATTTTATTTGCAAAATTTGAATAAAATTTCAAATTTTATAACTGGGTAATATATTAAAGTATTAAAAAAAAATTCCTCAATTTTTTTTTTAATTAAAAGCAAATTTTGTATTATAAGTGTAGTTTTGAATCAACTGCATCTTGCTTACTTATGTACGTTACTATTGTCGACAAATAGGCACTTTTCAAAAGAAAGTTTCTGCAAAAAGCGAAGCTCATGAAGTGATTGGCTGGAAACACATGATTACATTTATCATATGACTATGACGTCACATTAAGTTATGAAGGGATTGGCTGGCAAAACATGATTGCATTTATCATGTAACTATGACGTCACATTAATTTATGAAGTGATTGGCTGAAAAGACATGATTATAGCTATCATGTGATGTGACGTCACATTAATTTATGAAGTGATTGGCTGAAAAGACATGATTATAGCTATCATGTGATGTGACGTCACATGAATTTAGATCAGCACGAATGCCATCCCATTCAAAATATGAAGATCCTCAATCATCCATATTCAGCGCATAAATAATAGTACATAAATCAAAAAATAATTAACAACTTTAATTTTTTTTTTATTTTATCGTTAGAAAGACAATACTTGCCAAAAAAACAATAAGTTTTTTTTAATTTTGCATACTTTTAAAAAAATTTAATATTTATTAACAATGTTAGACATTAAAATAAAACAAAATCTATGGTTAATCATAGTTACATCAAATAGTATGAGATATACAAAAAGTAATAAATATACGCACATTTACAAGAATTTTTTTCAAAAAATTCCAAAAAAAAAAAAAAATTTATTTTAAATTAAAAAAAATAAAGAAATTTCAAAACCAAACATTTTTACTCAAATTGGTTATTTTTTCTCATGATTTTATGATACCATAAAATGGAATCAAACATATTCGAATTTATTGTGCTATTTTTCAGTACTTATTCCATTTACCTTTATTAATCGGTAAATAAGTTTAAGGTAGCAATTATATGTATGGTCCCACAAAACAAGTAAGACACTGATACCATATTTTAAAAGTGGTAAATAGATGCAGAACCCTAATAATTTTTTTAAATTCTTCAAAAAAAAAAACACCATATTTTATTTTATGTTGGGCACTAAATTTAGAATATCTCAAGCACAACTGAATCTACAGGGGGGGGGGACAGATTTTAATAACTAGCTAATGAAAAAGCTTTATTGAGTACCAGTTCCAAAACTCTGACTGGTGTGATTACTAGTTTTAAAACTCTTTGATCGATGAGTACTATTCTAAAACTCTTCAGTTGACAGATACCACTTTTAAAACTCTGATCGATGAGTACTATTCTAAAACTCTTCAGTTGACAGATACCACTTTTAAAACTCTGATCGATGAGTACTATTCTAAAACTCTTTAGTTGACAGATACCAATTTTTTAAAACTCAGTGGTGGATGAATTCCACTTCAAAACTCTGTCTGGTTGATTAATGTTATTCCTAGAAGTTTGGTTGATGAACTCTGTATCTGAAATTTGGTTGTGGAAAAGGAATTCTAAAACGGATATTCCGTCGACGAATTCGCAAAACTGCAGCAAGAGTTTATTACATCGAAAGAAGATATAAATTGATATTTTTAACAAAATATTTTAAGTTTCTTTGAATACCAAAGCTACATTTGTGAACAGTTTTGGAGACTTCAAATCTCTAAACTTGTATTTTTCTCCATTATTTCGATGAAAGGAATTTATATTGCTTTTATTCGAAGAACGTTTACCTTAAAATTTATGCGAAAAAACGAACGAAATCAGAAGTATGTGTCAGCTAAAAGATTAAAGCAGTTTAATTTAATCAATTCCGAAAAGGCATAATGTATTTTAAAATATAAAAGGGTTTTTCTTTCAGTGTTGATAGGAAAATATCCTAATTTCACTTGTAAGAATGTTTTTATTATTAAATACCAAAAACTGTAATATTTACTTGCTTAAATAATAAAAACTGTAACTTTTTTTTTCTTGAGTAAATTCTCGAGTAGTATAAAAATATAAGCAATACCATTTAGGTGAATGACTACGATCAGAACTAAAATATGCATACAGAAGATCGTCGTTCATCCGAATCAATTGGGACCAGACACCGTTCGGATACGCGATTGTTCGAATAAGCGAAAACTGAATGCGATCCATGCAGTATATGATACTGGACACTATACAAATATTGAAAATCATCACATACGGAAAACGTGCTTGAAGAAAAAGCCAAATAGGGGCAAAATGTCGTAGTTTTACCTTTATTGTGGAAAATAATCACTTATTTTTCGTTGTATCATTGTACACCTTCGTTTTTTCGCTGCAAAGTCTCTGATTCTCTTCAGGAGCAGTAGTTGAGAAGGACAGCACCCTCTGATTGTTGTTCGTATTACTCCATGGCTGTCTCTAGCGCAGAAAAGCGTTAGCATTTGATGGACCTTTGCTACTTTCGTTGTTGTCCTTATCTTCATCCGTTTCATCGTCGACAGGGTTGGATTCTTTTTGCACGAAAGTCACAATCTCGTCATCATTTAGCATTTGAAATCCACAGTCTTCTGCATCGCATCCATCCAGGTTTCTACATCAACAAAACTTAACAAAAGAGCACGGATACACCCCCTCACTTGGAAACAAACTGACTTAATATTCCACACAGATGTTTATCAAATCACATTACTGAAATTTCCCAAATATCCCTCACCGTGAGTTTTCCCGCCAATTTTGGCCTCTCGCGAAACAGCTGTTGAGCATTGCACTGTTCGAAAACGTATCCGGATTTTGGTTCGGATATTTGACGTTCCGGATAATAAACGTTTGGATAAACGACGTTCTACTGTATAAATTGTTTAATGAATATTACTACAAGAAAAAAATTAGTTAAATGTACTTTTTTGGCATGTGAAAATGAAGAAACAATAATATATTTTCAAAAATTCTCCCTTCATGAATAAAAATATTTTCTATAATAACAAATATTTGGCCTATATACAGATAGGACTTTTAATCTTAGCTATATATACAAGGTGTAATAACTAGATTCCCGAACTGCGCATGCCCTAGCAGTTAGGCTTGGTGTGAAGGTGTGGGATTGCAATTTAGTTGACCTTGATCTTTCCGGTGTTGGTACCACGTTATTCCACCCCTATATCTATATCAGGGGTCAGCATCCTATGGTGCGCGTGCCACATGTTGCACGTGGTACAATTTTCAGTGGCACCTGCACTACTGTACAAATTTGTAGATTTTTGAGTGGATGGAAGTTGAAAATTATGAACATTTACGGAATTAACGAAAAATTTTAAAGTTAACTCTAAAATAAATGTACAGCTATTTTGTAAGTTATTGAATGTCATTGCTGGAGAGATTTAATTGAGAGGGAAAATTGCTTGAAAATTGAGAAAAGAAGAGAGAGTTTCCACATGTACTCTCTGCTCTTCGCATTTGGTTCTACATATCTACGTAAAAAAAGCTTTCCTCATACGAAAAATATTTTTAGTCCGCTAAGAAATGTTTTAACAACTGAAAACTCACAATCGTGTTCAATTGAAAGTCACAAATTTTAACCATGATTTTGCAATATGAAAGTAAGAAGGTACAAACACTAGGCTTGCATTTAAATGTTTATTTATCTTTTTATTTCACTATAATGAAGGGAAATACTTGTATTTTATGTTGTCTATATTTTACTTTTAAAATATATTTACAAATATATAATGTATGTACAATTTTAGTTTTTATTATTTTTGTTGAAGAAATAGTTATATTGTGTGCAGTGGCGGATTAAGCGGGTGTCGAACCTGGCGGCCGCCAGGGGCCCCCAGAGCTGGTAGGGGCCCCAAGCTTGAATAGTGCAAAGGCCAGTGACAAACCAACCACGCCATCTTGGAACAAGAAATGAAAAGAAAACAAAGATACAATGAAAACCCCGCTAGAAATTTATCGAGATGTAAAAGAAATCCTAATGTAGAAAAACTTTTGAAAATATTTTTAACAATACCGATATCGAATGCATCAGGTGAATGATCTTTTTTAGTTTTAAAACGTGTTAAAAATAATTTAAGTACTATGGGAGAAAAGAGAAATTAAACAACATGGCCATAGTATATACAGAATAAAATGTTTTGGACACAAAATAGATATGGTGAAAATAATTGATGAATTTGCCAAAGAGAAATCAAACTGTATAGCAAAACTGTAAGCTCTTAAGTTAATAATATAAATAATATAATAAATATATTAAATATAATAAATTTTTATAATAAAATAAAACTTTAGCTTATAAGTTTTTTTTTTTTTTTTTTTTTTTTTTTTTTTTTTTGCAGTTCATTTTATTTTGAGAATTTAAAGTAAGCGACTCTTTTCACTTTTTGAGTTTTTCGACTCTTAAGCCCATGGGCCTCAAACCTTTTACCGCCAGGGGCCTCCAACTACCTTAATCCGCCTCTGATTGTAAGCTGGCTAACTAGATAGCATAAAATAAAATAATATAAAATTTCCTTTAAATGATTATAATAAAACTGTTACAAAAGTAATATATAATAAAACTGTTAATTTATATTATTGACTCGAACTCTACATGCATTATCGCGAGAATTGAATTGTTTCAAAAACGTCCTAATGTGTGGCACGCTGAATCGTATTGGTAGATTGGTTTGGCACGCCACAAATAAAAGGTTGCCGACCCCAGATCTAGATCATTTCGTCTTTTATTCTTGTTTGACAAAGACGTTGTTGTGTCGAAGTGCTGCAATCATGATAAATCGAGCTTTGAAGCTCCTCGTGAAATTGAAAAAAAATTTTCAACTGCATGTTTTAAATTGTTAAAGATAAATGCACATCACGTAGCCAAATTTTTGAATGACACAAATGATTTTGGGAAGATCGGGAGGTTGTTGAAAATGATGAACGTTCTTGTCGATCTGTGACAACAAGAACATGTGATGCTCATCTTTTTTGTTCGATATTAATATCATCATCATTATTGAATGGGTACCTTGAGGACAAACGGTGAAACAGCAGTACTAAATTGAGGTCCTGAGAAAGGTTAGAGAAAGAGAAGGGAAGAAAAGGAAAGATCTGTAGAGCAACTAACGCGTAGATTTTGAGCCCAGACAACGTCTCGGTGCACATTGCACTCTCTGTAAAACAGTTCTTGGTGGACAAACGCATTTCTGTGCTCCAACATCTACCTTACTCACCTGATCTCACACCATGCGATTTATACCTGTTTCTTAAAAGGAAAAATGCATTGATGGGAGCACATTTTCAGTTTGTAGAAGAGGTGAAAGTAAAAACTGCACACTTACTGAAGATGGTGACACTTAATGAGCCTCAGCACAGCTTTGAACGTTTAAAAACTCGTAAGCAGTCATGTATTGATAGGGAAAGGGAGTATGTTGATAGGGATTAAAAGGCATTTGTATATAGTTTTCAATAATGCTAATTTTTAAGACTAGTCCAGATATTTAACTGTCACAGTAGTAGGAAAAATATTCATACAGAATCATTTTTCATAAAAGAAAAATGTTTTGTTTCAAATTATTAGTTTTAAAAATTAATTGTAATTTTAATTTCCTTATTCTTTACGCAAATAAAACTAGATTTAATTTTTCTAGAGTTAGCTTTTCATTAAATAAAAGTATTTTGAAAATCTGCGTTTGTTTTTCATAAATAATAATTCTTTTAAAATATCAGTTAATGTCTTTTGATTAACTACAACTGGAAGCTTAAGATGTTCCGTACAGGTTTTATTTAGCTGTTAAAAATTTATTGTTTAAATAATAGTTATAAATCCCAAAATCCGTAATTTTTCAAAATATACATAAAAGAAAAAAATATTTCACAAATTGTTATAAAATTTTAACATAAACATTAGCACTTTCTGTACTTTTCTTTTTGATTTTATAAAAAGAATTCAACTGATGTTATTTTAGAAATTTGTAAATACAAAAAATAAAATTTATGATGCATAAAAAGGTAATAAAAATGTATAGAGATAAGTTCAATTATTTTAGGAATATTTAATTATTTTAGCACACACACATTCTTTTTGGATAGGGATTTTATTTTCAAATTCATCGTATAATTTGTTAATAGACCCTTTTAATTATTCAATATACTTTTAACTCCGTTATAATTAGAATTTTTTAACCTGATTAGATCAGAAGATTTTTAAAATATTTTGCTTCGTTGCGCTCAAATTTAAGAATCACAAAAATGTATTTTTTAAATAAAGTTGGGAAATCTAATTGATATTTTTAAAAACTTTTCTTAAAAAAATTTTAACATTATTTTCGAGCTTATTTTTTTTCATTTGAAAGGAAAAAGATCTTGTCACTTTGCAAAACCAAAACAACATCACGATTCAATTAGTTCGAAACCTCAGTTGGTTAATTAATTGCTCATTAATCATTACTGATTGGGAGATTGTGTCCTTATGTTACGAGGCTAAGGTCAAGAACGCAGGTGTGGTGTGTGTGTACTTCCTTCCCCCATTCATCATTTTGAAATTCTAGCAACGAATAATAGCAAGGACATTTCAGCCGTGCTGCCATCTATGGTATAATTCTGCAACTAAATATTCGAACTGTAATATTTCAAAAACATAAAAACATTTAAAAATAACTACGTATTACAGCAAAAATAGAGATCATTTGCGTTTCGTATTCATTTGATTTTACACCTTATGTGATAAAGAATTACTCAACGAACTCTTAGAATCAATCTTTATAGTCTTAAGGCATGGGCCAACTGGGCCCAGGGCCTCGGCTGCCATGGGGGCCTCTTTTCCTTCTCAACTCAGCCTGAAGACCGAAATTCGAATAATTTCAAAGGTCAAATGTTATTTTCAGTTTCATTCTCTGAAAATTTGGGAATTTCGGACAATATGTCAACTGGCTACATGTAATAACCGCCATCCATGTACAGGCCTAGGCTTCCACCATTCACCATCATTACTCATTCAGTCAAAAGGTGGCAATCGGTCGAGCCGGTATGTGCGATTGTAAATCATGAACATTTATTTGTTTCGGCTTATTGTTTGTACGAGTATTTGACAACGTATGTTATATGCTGTTTACTTTTAACGGTCAAAGGCGGTGCCTATATTTGTGTGGGGCTCCAGGGCCTACTTTCGAGCAGAGGCCCAGGGCCTCAAGAAGTCTTAAGACGTCCCTAATAAACAGTAACAATTAATGCTTAGCACAGGGGTGTAACGTACCCCCCCCGTATCACGGGGAAAGGGGGGCGGGTTCTAGGGGACCCAAAGCCTGACTGCCACCCTTTGTAAAATCCAACTTGGGGCCTTAAGACCTGACTTTGCAAGGAGTCCCAAATGTTCTCCGTTACCCCAATGGCTTAGCATCATGCTACTTTGTAATTTTTTTACTTTTCCATGTTCTTTTCATCATTTTACTGTAACCAATAACTTTTATTAATTAAAAGAATGTCTATAGATATATATTATAAACTCATTACTCTCAGGAAACAAGAAGATCTCATGAAAACAAACAGCTTTTATAACTTACCCTTTTCCGAATTTGATTTAAAATTTCCCTTCATAAAAACTCCCGCTATATAATGTATTATTTTATAATCATGCGATGTAGACTTTGAAATAAAGAAGTGTTCTAGTAAATAAAGTAAATGTGTCATGAATGATATCTTTATACTTCTTGAAGCCCTGGGCCCTTGTACAAAAATAGGCCCTTTCAGTGACGTAATGTTGCAAATAAGTAAGTTTATATATATAAGTAATGTTGCAAATGAATGTGCGTAACTCATATACTCACAGATCTAGGCACAAACCGGTTCGATCAACTGCTGCCTTCGGCTAAATAAATAATGGAGGTAAACTGAAGCCCAGACACGGCTGATACAGTGGGGGCATTGTTGCAGTTGGTATACAGTTAAAAATTTCCAGCTTTTCAAAGAATTATGGCCCGGAATAAGATTTGGCGATTTAAAATATTCAGATCATGGTCTTATTGAGGCAGAATCTAGAATGTGACGAGGTTCCCTCTAAACTGAGGTCTTGGACCCAGGCCCAGTTGACTTATGTCTTTAAACACCCTTGTATGTTATCTACGACGCTTTCGATTTTTCTTAGATGCGAAGAGAACTGAAGATAAGAGACAAAAATCATATCATGTGCATTTTTTTTTAATTTAAAATTATTTATCATCGATATCCGTTTAAAATTTAAAAAAAAACTCTATAAGGTTTATAATTGCACTATATTTAAAATTGGATACATTATAGTGTCGGTTCTTAAACTTTTGATCAATGTGCCCCAATTTATGGATCAGCCTGGCATCGTGGCTCCTTAAGATTTTGAAAACCTCTGCCAACACATGGCTGAGTGATTTAAAGGCTCATCAATACTCCTAAGACTGTGTCCTGCGCTACTAATACAGATCTTTTTTTTAATGCTACTTTTTTTTCGTTCAAGAAAAGAGTAAACATCTAATAAAAAAATATTACGAAATAATTCACTTCAAATAAATAAAAGAAAAAGGAAAGAATGCAATAACATAGAAATGTTATTGTAGTCACTCTACTGCACAGATTTTCTGCGTTATATTCTCAGTCCGGTAACTTTTGAATCCTACTAGTATTTGTTTATCAAGCAATACCATCATTTATGAATATACAGTTATTTTTTTAGTATTATCATTGTACGTGGTTCAAAAACTTCAAATGAAACTGAACTTTTTTAATAAAGTAGTTTTGAATATAAAAATATCACAGCACACATAATTTTGATCTTTTTGCTTTTCTTATTTTTTTTAAAAGGTTCAACTGCCACTGAAAAATAATGGAATCAAAATACTCAAGATTCGATAAATTTTTTAAACAAGTTGATTAAAGCAATGATGCCATAATGATTGACAAATTGGCAATTTATGTTTTGAGGCGCCTATGACTCAAATAACGGTTGAAAATGCCCATCTCTTTTACGCACAGAAAGTTCTGTTTGACAATCGCGCCTGGTCTCTTCGATTATTTTACGAAAAAGGTTTTAAAGGCCTGATCACACACGCATTTTTCGTGCAACCGTTTCGCCCAATTTCTTGTAGCAGCTAAGGATGAAGGGTAAGCAAAACAATATGCTCTGACGTCAGCCGCGCTCTATCTCCACATTGAAAAATTAGTCGCCTCTGCGAGCTCGCTAATTTTTTTAAAACCTTTTTGCGAAATGGGGTTTTTTTTAGGATTCTATAGGTGTGGAAATTTTTCAACTTCGTCAATCAAGGCGTTCTCCATCATTTTGTTCCATTTTGATAGGTAGATTTCTGATACTGCGCTTGATGAAGATAAGGCTGCCATCTTGTTTTCGCGTAAGAGACGAAGAACCCTATTGGCTGAGATTTAGAACAACTTTTCAGCTTACTAACAAGTAGTTGTTTGAAGCCGTTGCTATGGCAAATGAAGTAAAATTGGTCGAAATTGTTGGTTGAAAGAAAAATTGCTCCAAATATATGTACGTGTGATGAGGCCTTAAGAGAAAAACCAGAATCGCAATCAATAAGTATCATTCTTTATAAAAATACACTTTTATTCGTTTTATGGGCCCACACAATAACACATAAAAAGGGACGAAAAATAAATTTGGATTTAAAAATTAACAAAAAAAAAAGTAGAACGATTTTTTTTATAAAAAAAATTACGAAACAAATAATTTAAATGAATTCAAACAAATAAATGAAAATTCCTTCAAAATCTGTTTGTGAATAAATTTTCTCTAATTACAAATGAACACCACGTAGTAAAGGCAAGAGGAAATAGCTAACACACTTGAAATTATTGTAAATTGAAAAGACACAATTATTAATTTTATAAGCAAAATATTCATTGAAAACAATTGTTGAAATATTTTAAAAATCATCTCTTGATAAAGTTTCATTTCTAGTAGTTTCACCAGTTTTTAAAATTTTTTAATGCATTACATATTTTAATTTATTTCATTATTTTTTACTCTGATTCCAAAAACAAAAACAAAAAACAATTTTTACATCTTTTGAAAAACAAAATGCATCCTGTTCTTATATTCTTAGAGAAACTAGAATCTTTCCAGAAGAAAATCAAATCTTGACAAATTTTGATTGAAAATGCCTAAGCATCATATTATTTTTGCATCTATTACAGAAGTCATGTTTCTTAGAAGTGATTTCATCACAAAAAGGTTTTTATAAGCCTAATTTAAATAAAATAAGATATGCATTTTACTTTACATATAACACATTCATCATTTTAAGATTAATGATAATATATTGAGGTATTTTGCGCATGGGAAAAGATTTCCCACAGCAGACCATATACTGCAGATATCTTAAATTTTCTTTTTGATCTTAAAAAATTCTTCGAACTCGCGTGATTGATGATGTTTCAAGTAAGGTTTAACTGTAGCTAAAATTTTTAACGAGTTTTTGAAAACATAAGTGCTATCCAATGTCTTTTTTTTTTTTTTTTACAATATAATGAAAAAAAAAATATGTTTTTTTTTATTTTTTATCTTTAACATATAATTAATCTGATCGGAAATTCTCTGACCATCCCTACTTGAGGTCATGTTTCGATTGGAGTTTCTAAATGCCAAAATATGGGCGAGGCAAATAATTTAAAAGTATTTATTGATTTATAGAAAATAAAAAAATTACTTTAACTTTGTGGCAGAAATATTTAAGATAAGCAAATTGAACCGATTCTATTTTGTTTCAGTTTGAATATTATTATAGATTTATAATACAAAAATCAAATTGAATATATTTTTTCTTGTGTCACTTCTTTTTAATGGTAAAAATAAAACCTTTTTTGCAGTTTCATTTGCAAGAATATAGTTTTTAATATTATTTTGTTCAAAAATTTAATAATATGATTGATGGATAGTTTTTTTTTCTTTTCGAAAAGATATCTCAATAGAAAAAAAGAAAATCTAACTGTTAGACAGGAAACCAATTTATATTTCTTTTCCTTCTTTTTTAATTATCACCGTGAATTATACTTTTTTGGATAAGATTATCAAATCTGATGATGTTTGAAACTAACTTGTTGGAAAAATACATTATATTATCTTCTTTAATAAAATTCTGTTATAATAGAGATTAAATAATATACTTTTGAAATTAATCGTTATTAGAATTCAGTAGTCAAAATAAAAAGTTGCTTTAATGCAGTGTTTCTCAAACTTTTAATGCTAATGACGCAATTTTCACTCATATTTTCATCGCCCCCCTCCCAAAACAATAACAATGTATTGAATGCAATAATAATGTACCTTGACCCGCTAAAGCTACAATACAACTTTAACTGTAAACCATACAAATTATCAACATAAGTATTGGATTTTGTATAGGTTACTTTTAAGTAATATCTATTTTAAGTAAGTTACTTTTTAAGTAATATCTTTATTTGGAACAGATTCCAATTAGCATGCCACGTGTATTTTTCTTTAGTCATAATGAATTTTATTTATAAAAATTAATAATTCTTTTAAATGTTTTACTATCTACCTTTCGATATGCTCGCGACCCTAGCGGCGTAACCGAGAATATTAGGGCCCACCTGCAAAGTTATGTTCCCAAAAAATCTTACAAACAATTGCAAAAGAGTAACATAACGTAGGTTTTGGTTCCAATAGTATCCTGCCACCCCCGCGACGCAGGGGTGTACGCTACGCCAATCCCCCTCCCCCTCTCACAGTTTGAGAATCGCTGCTTTAATGATAAGGGAACCAGATAGAAAAATTTTCTTGCGTCAAACCTTTTCAACAGTTTGTGGGGAGGGGTCCTAACTGGGACCCCTCTCCCTCCGTCCTGCGCGTCTCTAAGTGTAGGGGGAAACGAAACATCACCAACAAACGCCATAATAACAAATAGATTTATTCAAGCTTTGAATAAACACACAAGCACAAGTTCAATTATAAGAAGAAACCTAGGAGTGATCCCTAAAACGTCGATTAATCCTAATACTCAATTCTAAGTAAACCCGACTACCAGAAATGGATAAGAAAAACAATCACTAATGACCTCAGGCCGATTCTAAATCTACTATCTTAAAACTTCAGTCTAATAATTTAATCTCAGAGATTACACCTTTTAAACGCGTGCTAAGTTTGTGAAGTTAATTCTCCAATGTTCAACTTACTTGACAGCTTCACGGCTCCTTCTCCCTTCTTACATCTACAAAACCTATAGACTTTATATAATCGAACTAATTAACATATATCTATCTCGTGTTTTTCTTGAAAGGCTGTGAATTAGTATAAATGCTAGCCCCAATGTTTCCCCAAGAGGATTAGTCAGAATATCTCACGAATAGCCCCGTCACAAGTTCATTATTCTTCTGAAAGTAATAATTTATCACAAGGTATACACTGTAGGCCACATAAAATGCAGAAACAAGAAAGACCAGAGATGTCACAGCGAAACTTATTTGGCATATAACATGTTGTGCACAGATCAAACGATTAAAATAACAGCCTCTGGTGACGTGTGGATGATGACAAAATCAGTATTTAGTGTAACCGCAATTGTTGGCCATAACCACTGCCACACGCCTTGGCATAGAATCAAAGAAGTTTTGGATGTATCCTTGGAGTAAAGCAGTCCATGCAACTTCCACATATTGCTAAAGTTGATCTGGTGTAGCAGCGGGTGGTGTATCCCGGCCAGTCGTCGTGCAAGCATGGACCACGCATTTTCCATTGGCAATAGATCGGGAGAACAAGCAGTCCAAGGAAGCAATTCAATCTGATTGGTAAAGAAGAACTTTTGAACATTGCGTGCGGCTTGTAGTAACGCATTATCCTGTTGGAATATGGCTGATGGCAAGCGCTGAATGTATTGGAGGACCACGGGCTCCAACACCTCAGAGATGTTCAGTGAACCAGCAATGCGTATCAGAGTGGTACGGGAGTGAAATCCAATGCCATGCCGAACCATGATATCGGGTGCAAGGCTAGTGTGGGGATGCATAACACAACAGTTCACCAGTATCTCACAACAGTGTCTCCAAACTCGAATCCGAGCATCTTGATGTTGCAAGCAGAAGCGGGATTCATCAGAAAACACAATGTCATTCCATTCCGTTCTCCATGTTCGCCGTTCATCGCAACATTGGCAGCGCTAATGCCCGGGGTTTCCAGTCAAGGTTAAGCGAAGCGTTGTACGCCTTGTGGACATTCCACTCTGCTGCAAACGGCGTCGAATGGGACGAGCATTGAATGATGTGTAACAGACTGAATCTGTTGTGCTATGGTTGACAATATAGTTGCGCGATCCATCACTGTCATGCGCACAATCTACCTGGGCATTGGTGCAACGAGGTGGGTGCGATCAACCCCGTCAGTCTGTCGTTTCCTCCTACATCCAGCGATGACAGATCCGCACCACAGTTGCTAGGTTTCGATGATTTCTCCGAAGGATAATCCGCAATCTTTACGGCTACTATTCTTCCTCGGTCGAATTCAGAAACTTAATCAAAAGACGTTGGATGTCTTCCACGAGGCATAGGTAAACAGCTTACGCAAAAAAAGCCCGAAAAAACAATTGCCGCCTTTCAAATCACCAATCTGTTCTCCCCTTATACTCGTATAACGCTTGTGGGTGGCCCGTGATATGCGTCTGCACTATAAATACTAATGATTTGCTTATTTCATCACCGCCAATGCATGATGTAAATTTCACATGGTTTATATACTTCCTTCAGGATGTTGCAATTTGTGTGGCCAGCAGTGTTCATAAAGAAGAACCTTCACAATAATTTTAAAGACTACCAAAAATATTTAATTTTAAATCACATATATTGTGCAATGTTTGTCATTTGAATCTTGTGACACGCTTATGCTTGTTTTTGAGCTTATGTTTTTATTTACAATTTTGATTAAATAATTTCAGTGAAATTTTTAATTTCACATATTTAAAATTTATTTGTGATTTTATTCAGTTGAATAAACTTAACTAAATTTTACCTACATAGGTGTTTCATTTAAGAAGACATTATGCGATTCACAATAGAAAAAATTCAAAAAAAAATTTTTAGCCTAAATTATTTTTATATAATCTTTTCAAAATAAGAAAATTTAAAAGTTCTAATTTTAAAAAACTCAGTGTGTGCAATGATATTTTTTATGTTCGTTTTTCTTCACAACCGAATGGCAAATAAAAATTTAAGTTGATTTATTTCAGAAGGAAAAAAATAATTAGCCTTTCTTCATTGAAAATACTAAGGCTTATTTTCTTTATTGTAATAAATGCTTTGATATTTTTTGCTTCCTATTGTTATTAGTATATGTAACAAAAGTTGGTATGCATTTTTGAATCACAACAATATTTATTTTTAAAAAAATAGCTGAATTTAGAATTTTTAACATTTTTTAAGGAATTTTCAACAATCACTCACAAAAAAAAAGTATTTTATGGATATGAATCATATCAATAGAAAACCCACACCAACTTTTCTTATACATAGTTTCAGTGGCGTACCGGAGAACATTTGGATCCCCCTGCAAATTCAGGTTATGGGCTCCTCGCCCAAATACGTACTTGGTGTGTCAGTCAGACTTTGGGCGCCCTAGAATTACTGCCCCCCCCCCGCAATGCGGGAGTGTACATTACGCCACTACTGCATAGTTTGACGTACCTGTAAATCAAATTTCATGTAAGAATATCAATTATTGTAGGATGAGTAGAATTTTAAAATCCCTTCATAAATTTAAAAATTAAATTTTAGTATTTTGAGCCCAAAAACTGTTTTACGTAAAGCGTACACAGAGGTTAAAAGAAAGAAAAATTATAGAATCCATAAAAACAAAAAAATTTTATAAATCGTATATAGTCCCCAAATTTCAGCAAAAGCAGAAGCAAACATCAAAAACCCTTTAAAATATTACTTGAATGCAATAACACAAAGATTTTCTGTAAAAGAATAAGAGAGACATTTTTTCTCTTTTGGTTTCTAGAACATTTCCTCTGTGATAAATGAACGATTTTTCTTAATGTTCGTTCCTATTTATGATGAATGAATATCTTTAATCTTCCTGATGGAGTAATGATCCTAACAAATCTCTTTTAATGTTTCTTGGAAATCCTAACATCCTTCATTCGCTAGTTTCAGGACATTTCACTTATTTCTCCATCTCCATCTCTTACTGGCAACTTTCATTTCATTTACCTTGTGCTTAGGCAACTTAATAAACATTAGTTTTTTCTACTAGTTAAAATGCGTATTCTGACTGAAATCAGATTTCTAATATTTATTCCGTTTTCGTTTTAATATTTAGTTTATTAATTTTGAGAAAAGGCTATTTTTGATCTCTGATTATATTTTCTTGAAAGATATTATAGATTTTCTTTTTATGAAGGAAATCCCGAAATTATGTGAAAAGTAATACATTTAATGAAGAAGCCAAAATTATTACTTCAAATAACGTGAATTGATTAAAAGTATTAGAAACTTGAATATATTCTTATTTAAAGCCGGATTCAACGTTTTGAATCCGGCTTTAAAATCCAGCCGTTCCGAGAATAAGAACTCTTGAGGTTATCTCATAACAGTATCGTCAGATCGTGCTATTTTTTGCGAATTTTGCTACTTTTGAAAACTTTTCGGTACTTTTTTATCCAATTGCTACTTCGTGAATTTTACGCTACAGCACTCGATGGTTCCGCTACTTTCAACCACACATAAAAGTATTGGATCAATTTGGAAAAAATGAGTATATTTGGGAAAAATCACCAAAAAACATTTGGTGACTTTTAAGGTATCCGACTACATGGGACAACTTTTTTGTTGAAAAAATGGAGATATGAAAATTTTTTTTGTGTGGTTTTTAGATTTGTTTAATACACTTTATGAAAAATATGCTAAAACTAAGAAGAGAAAAAGAAATTATTATTACTAAAATGGGAAAAAATTGGCAAAAAATAACATAAATGCGGTCTATTCTGTATCAAAATTTTATGAACAAATTTTCAATTTTTCTATTTTGATGTGCTTCTATATTATTCGTTTTTGAAATGACCTTTAGGATAAGAGATATTTTCATTTTTACAAAAACTAGAGCACTTTATCTTAGTTATTATATGAAACTGCTTAAGAAAACAGTGTTTATATTACCATGAGGGACTGTAAATTTTGTAATAAAACAGTGATTAATAAATCTGAAGGTTAAAACACTTCTACTATTATACAGAACATACACAAAAAATTTCAGTTAATTATGTTGTCCCTGCTTGAGCATTTTCAAAAAAGCATATTTCGAGTAAAACGCGTTTTAAAGTGTGATATCTGGCTTAAAGTAATGGCATCTGCTTTTACTCAAACACTTGTAGTTTTTGTTCTAGTGAACGGAAAATGATAAACGGAATTTTTGTAAAGCTAATAAGATGGCCTATAAAATAAAGTCATAAAAAAATTTGTCAATTTTTGGCAAGATTCACAATTTTAGGGTAGTCGGATACTTTAAAATCCAGCCGTTCCGTTGAATAAGAAATCTCGAGGTTATTTCATACCAGTATTGCCAGGTCGTGCAAATTTTGCTACCTTTGAAAACTTTTCGCTACTTTTTTTTTATCCTATTGCTACGTCGTGAATTTTAGGGTATTTCACTTGATGGTTCCGCTTCTTTCAACCACACACAAAAGTTTTGAAATTAGTTGGAAAAAATTAGTTACATTTGTGAAAAATTACCAAACAAAAATTTGGTGACTTAAGTTGCCAATGAAAACATGGGGGAACTCCGAAACGACAAAAGACATGGGTGACACCTGAACTCCTAACTATCACACCAACAGCAGGCAATTTGGTCTCAAGAAATTTAACGTGCATTGGCCCCCTCTACATCGCGGATCTTTAGTGGCACCAGGACTCGGACACTTTGAATACGTGACCATAACCACTAGGCTGTCGTGGCTGTGGTTATATAAATGACTGAAGGTTCCCTTATATTCAGTGTGTACCCCGGATTCCTCCCCCTATCATTTTTTTTACAATATTATATTCAGTGGCGTATAGAAGGATGGATTTTGTGAGTTCAGCCCCCCGTCCAAGCCCAGTTTTCCACTTAGGCGCAAAAGATTTGGGGGCGCAAGAAATTGGAAGGCGAAAAAAGATAATATAATTGAAATTGCAGTGAACGTACCTCCGCAAACGAATCAAAAAGAAAAGCATTTCTGCCCTTAAGAGAGTAAAGACTGAAATGAGATCTATGGAAAAAGAAATGCTTAACAGTTTAATGTTGCCATGTACTCAAAATGACATTACAGTTGATATTGATTATAATGAAGGCATTGACGATTTTGCAATGATCAAAACTCGGTGAAAACCTTTGTTGTGCAAATACAATGGCAGCGACTCCCCAAAGAATAAGGATGTCTAAGAGTAGAATATAGTAAAACGATAAGCGAAGAAAAAGATGAGAATAAACAACACACACACCATTACCCTTTCCTTACGGTTGTCAGTCCTGGACATGGAGGTTCCATAGGTGATGGTTTCTCTCCAGAGAGCAAAAATTTTAAAAAAAATGTGTTTGAGTGAAGGGAAAAACCCTCCCGAACCGAAACTGGCAAGGTAAGAACTGAAGGAGGGGGGGGGGCTCTGAAAATTGTAGGGGGCGTAACAATTTAAAGTGCCTAGGGTGCAGGTGAGGCTAAAAACAGCCCTGCCCCTGTCCCCAAAAAGAGGTTCATAGATCCCATCATGGATGAATAGAATCAAATTATGTGCATGTTTAAAAATGAAAAAATAACATAACTGCAATGAATAAGCATTTCTTCCAAGTGTTACACAGAATATTTTTCCAAAAAGTATTTTCAATTTATGAGTTTGAATTTGTTTTTCATTTGACCTATGTTTATCTACAATTTCCCACTAACATCCGATTCGTGGAACTGCAGAATTATTCCTCAATTGTTCGTTAATATCAATCATAAGTAAAGTGCAGTGGAAAGTGTTCTTCCCACCAGCCCTTTCTAAAAATATTCTCCCTCCCTGCTGATGTGCCTTAACGAATTCTGAGTAACATCTCGACTGTTCTTTGATCTGTGTATTTACGCTCTGCTTTTTCCCGTAAAGGAAAACCTCATTATATTCCGAAATCCGTCATATCTAACGATTGCAAGCGGTTCTCGAAAAAGAGCCTCCCACATGTTGCCATTCTGCGCTTTCTAAGAATTCGCTAAGAGAGGTCGCTCCAGTTTCCGGCATGACCTCGTAACCCCGATACGTAGCAAAGGAAAATTGAAAACGAAACGAAGAACAGAAAAAGAACAACTAATATTTATATACTTCGCATCTAGATTTTCCTCTGCAACAGCGTAAAAATAATACTTTATTCCGAGAAACTGTCAGGGTCAAAATGTATACCCGCTATTGTAAGGTAAAGTATCCGGAAACGATTGTATACAAACTATGAGCTCGTAGGAAAATTAAGCAATTTTTTTTTTTTTTTTTTTTTTTGGCAGACGATTCTACATAAATACGCGAATATATTTTAGTTTGAATTGCTTTGAAGGACAAATGAAAATGAAGATTTTAAGGTCAGTTTATATTCCGAAGAGGATACGCGCGTATAAAATGCTGCTTATATTACAAAATACGAGAATCACGAGATACCTGATAGCATGCATTTAAATTTACTCGTTTACAATCGTGAATGGAAAAAAAAATGGCATAGAGAAATTCCAAGAAAATTTAACGATGCAGGATGACCATAAAAATAAATTGCACCCTTCTCAAAAAATTATATAGAATTTTTAATTTTGGTGGATTTAAATAAAACACACATGGGTTGACAATATTAACATATTCAGTCTCTCTTTACTTTGTTTTTCAGACAAACATTACTGTGCATTCGTGTTTTAATGTTGAACTTTGTGTTTAAAAAAGAGTATTTTCCTACCACTTTATTTCAACTGGAACATTTTATTTCAGTTTAAATCATTCATGTTAAATCTCTTAAAATACTAGCCGTTATCCGCCCGCTTTCTTAGGTACTTCATAGTGTTTGCATGAATATTTACTGTTTTTGTATACATAAATTATTGACATCTAAGTCCTAGCATTAAACATTTGATTAAATTGAAAAACATTCTTATAACTTCCACATCTTGATTAAAAAAAAGTATAAGACTTCTAAATAATAATTCTTAAAACTGAATTAGAATAATCTTTTATGCTTTCGTAATCCTCTGCCACAAAGAGCATTTTCGATAGATTTCGACTCAACAAAATAAACATGTTTACCAAACTTGAAGCCTAAACCTAATAATTTAAAAACAATTTTTTTTTTTAAATCAACAAGCACTCCCTTGTGGCAGTGGAAGCCAGTGGTCAAGGTAAGGGACTCGTGGCCGGTGTGTCATGAGTTCGAGCCTAGTATCGCTGAAGACCCTCTGTGTAGGGATGCGATGCTCGGTAAATCTGTCGGTGCTCAAACGTCTTCCTGGGGTGTGGTGTGGAAGTTAGGAAAGGGGAGTCAACTCAGGTGTCGTTCTCGTCACTTGGCTATGGTTCAAATTTTCGAGATCCGTCGCCCGAATGCCTCAAGTAGTTGAATAGCGCGACATCAATATTCACTCACTCAGTGGCGTAACGGAGAATATCTCGGCCTCCTCCCCTGCAAAGTAAGGTTTGGGGCCCCCACGCAATGCGGGGGTGTACGTTACGCCACTGCTATCACTCACTCATAACTCCCTTTGGAAGTCGATTTCCGTTTGACCCGTTCTTAGCGGGTTAAGAAACATGCTTATCAAATTTCATTACTGTAGGTCTAGTTGTTCAAAAACTGGAATTTTTTTTTATCAATGCTCGCCTCTAACTACTCACTCTCTTCCACATGAGTAGATTTTCTTAAAATTTTTTCTTAGCGGATCTCTATTGAACGAAAGAAACATGCTTACCAAATTTCAAGTATGTGGGTGAGGGAATATTGACTTCGGACTGTTCAACTAGACGAGGACTTTTGGCGACGGACCTCGTAATTTTGAGCCATGGTCAAGTGACGAGGACGACACCTGAGCTGGCACACCCTCTCCTAACTACCACACCACACCAATGGGAGGACGTTTGAGCTCTCGCCAGATTTGACGTGCATTGCTCCCCTAAACAGCGGGTCTTCAGTGGCACTGGGCTCGAACTCATGACATGCCAGCCACGATCCGATACCTTGACCACTTGGCTACCGCGGCCACTCAAGTATGTGGGTCTAACAGTTCAAAAACGGCAGTATATATTTATCTACAGCGTCTCTTAACTCCTCGCAATACCCCTCGGGTGTCTATGTTTGTAAAATCTGTTCTTGGCAGGTCTCTACTACATGAAAGAAACTTGCCTACATTACAAATCTGTAGATCTAATAGTTCAAAAACGGGAATATATATTCATCTATAACGAATCTTAAGCTCTCGCAGAGACCCTTGGGAACTGGATTTCACAAAACCCCCTTTTTAGGTGACCTCTACTTCAGGAAAGGATCGGGCTTGCTAAATTTCAAGTCTGTAGGTCTAGTTGTTCAAAAACGGGAATATTCTTTTAACACCACTTAAACCCTCGCAACATCACTTGAGGATCGATTTTTGCAAAACCCTTTTTGTATCGGATCTCTAATCTATAAGAGGAGCATGCCTAACAAATTTCAAGTCTGTAGATTTAGCAGTTCAAAATCGAGAGTACAGTAAAAATTGTTTAACACGAAACTGAGATATTTTTTCGTGTTAAAAGATATTGCAGAAGAATATAAAAAATGTGTAATAATTCCCTCTAATATCCTTGTAAATAACTTTAAATTATTTGCTTCAAGGCTAACGTGTTAATTTTAATCGTAATCGAATAAAAACATTGCATCAGAAACTCGCCCCAACCCGTTCCTGAGCAATAGTAGCTTCTGTAAGAAAGGAATAACGCGACCTTCACAGCCAGTATATCAAGCGAGTGTGCTTTGTGCTCGTCCTCTTTGCATTCGCCGCTGCTTGTTTTTGCTTTATCTGTGTGTTTCCAATTCAATGCATGTCGTTTGAAATGTGCTGTCAAATAATAAAAAGTAAAAGGCACCAAGTCTCCGCAAGTATGCCACGACAACACGAACATAATATTTAATTTAAAAAAATCTACTCGGTGTAGGACATTTTATATATATATATATTTAATAAAATTAAGTTTATTGAGTACATTTTATTTTCATAGATATGTTCAAACATTTCCGTAATTTGCTCTTTTTGTTGATAATGTTGAGTTAGCAATGCCAATGTCTTTACAGATTCCCGTTTTCGTCTTCTGTTTTTTATCAATAGCTTTAAGAAGCTCCATCTTCACGTTAAAAGAAATAGCTGCCCCCCCCTGAGCTCTTTGCCACTGTGCTCGTAAGAAAATTCTAAAATAGAAAATAAAACGCGAACCAAACTTACTGATTTTTATTCATACTGTGATATATTCGTTACCAAAGCTGATTGATGAGAAATTAGATGTTTTTGTGTGGCGTTTGTAGGAATGGAGGATGAAAGTATTTTCGATTAACAAAACGGGCGCAAGTCACAGGCTGTTGTGAGGGTATTTTAAAGCTTCCTTTCTACGAAACATGTGAGACCTCTCATTCATTTCATACCCCTTGTTCGTGAGTGTCACGAGTTTTAAATAATTCGACGGACCAAGTCTTTCGACTAATTTTTTAATAAAACTTAACAAATAATAATTAAAAGGTTATAAGTAAAGTGACTGTGGGTTTCGTAGTAACAGCAGTTGTTACCCACGTCGGTGATTGCCGACAGTTATTCAGCTTCTGCTTAGTGTTACCAGAGGCGGATTAAGGTAGTTGGGGGCCAATGGCGGTAAAAGTTGAGGCCCCTGGGCTAAGAGTCGAAAAACTGAAATAGCGAAAATATTCACTGACCTAAAATTTTTATAATAAAATGTCTTGCTAAAAAGAAACTGAATGGCTAAAGAAAAATCTTAATTGTATTTAAAAACACTACTAAAGAGCTTATAGTTTTGCTATACAACTTAACTTTTTCATTTCTCTTTGGCAAATTAATAAGTTATTTTTGCCTTATCTATTTTGTCCAAAACATCTTGTTCTATATATAATATGGTCATGTTGTTCAATTTGTCTTTTCTCCCATAATACTTCTTAAATAATTCTTAATACTGAAAAAGATCTCTGGCTTGATGTATTCGATATCGGTATTGTTAAAAATATTTTCAAAAGTATCTCTACATTAGGATTTCTTTTGCAGCTCGATAAATTTCTACTGGAATCTTCATTGTATCCTTGTTTTTTTTAAAAAAATAGTAAAATGTAATCGAATTCATATCGTCAAAATTAAACGATTACATATCGTTCTTTGTAAGTTTCCTTTAGTTTTCTTCTTCATTTCAGGTAATAATCTCTCCCCAAAAGTACAGTAAAGTGTTCTATAACAGTTTCATAAATCTCAGCTTTTCAGGATAGTTCTGCTCTTGCCCTATCGCAGATATGACATAAAATGTCTTATTATGAAATTTTCCATTCTTTCAAAAATTCATAACTGGTTCCTTAACTTTCAACGAAAACCATTTTTCTCTTCTGCTGCCTATGAGCTTGTTCAGCTTCCTCTTCAAATGATAGCCCTGATAAATCAGTTGCTTCTTATTCCCTTTTTCCAAATTCTTTTCTGAAAGTTGGAAAAAAATTTCAAGAGATTTTAGTTGACAAGATCCTTTTAATAACTCACATTCAACTTATTGCAATGATTTACTCTTCGGAGATGGAGTATGGTATTCCAATTCATAGTCATTCGAAGAAATTTTATTTTTGTCCATCTTTTTCAAAAGGAAGTGGCTCCAGTATTGTAGCTCCAGTTAGTCCAGAATGATTTTAAGAAGAAGCCGTTATCAACAACTCGTTGAGTTTGAACGAGGTAGAAAAGAGAGCTAAAAATAGATGAATTTTCTAGCCGCAAAGACTTGATCGGAATGTATCCAAACGTACGTAAAAAACTGTACGTGGTTTTTGGCCGAAGTGGTCTCGAGAAGACATAACCCCAAGAAGAATATGATCCATCCACGTACGGGTCACCACTGACAGAGAAGACCCACTCTATTCACCATATGGCTGGAGAACATTGTAGTGTATCTACAGCAGAGATTAAAGTGGCTTTTTTTTTTTTTTGCACCAGAGTGACACAGTTAATTGTAACCACTCAATCGTTTCAGAGGTAACTCCCAGCCAGACGCCCTGTTGGCGTTCATACCATTAGCTCCAAATCACTGACATCTGCGATTTCAGTGATGTCACACTAGAGATCTTTGGAGAGCGGAATGGCGATGTGTTGTGTTCTCAAATCAAAGCTGCTTCTATCTTTGGTGCCAATGATGGATGTATTCTGATTAGAAAGAATTCCAAGTGTCAGCGCCTGCAAACAACCTTTTTGTGGCCAAGACACATTGGGTATGCACCTAGAGTTATAGTCTGGAGCGAGAAATTTTCTTTGATTCCAGGACCACTCTCAAAGTTATTTCACATGCCCTTATTGCCAACGCTTACGTCAGTCTAGTGATTAAAACTTTTGCACTGCCATTTGAAAAACATCATTCAAGGTTGTTTTCCGACACAATAACGTGCGCCCTCATGCCTGTTTTAACCCAACATGCTGTAAAGAGTATCAACGTGTTATCTTGGCCTTCTAAATCACCAGATCTTTCTCTAATCGAGCACAGTTTGGACATCAAAAGACGTCACGACAGGGTCATCCACAATCAGAATAAAACAATCATATGTTGACTGACCAAGAGCAACAGGAAGCAATTCCATTCCACAAACTGATATCCGGTACTTGTACGACACATTATATGCCCGTTTGCATGTAAAATTCTAGTGATTACACCGGTCTTTAAAGTACCATCATTTCACATTTGAAATTTATCTTCTCGCGTTTACATTAACCTGTGATCTGGAAACTTTAGTCAATTAAATATGTTACTTAAACAAATGTATTGCAGAAGTTTCATTAGTCTACAATAGTTTTCTCGTGGTGTTGGATTTTTCCACATCAGTGTAGTATGTATCCGAGAGAAAACTAAGTACGGCTATTGACTTGAATAGTATTCGTTTGTTCAAAATAAAATTTGTACGAAAAAAAAAAACTCATACGAAAGTTTTGTAAAGATTGCAACAATACAGATATATTGAACAAAGATGGTTTGGGTTGCTACATGACTCAAATCTGTGGAAATTACAGGGGTTGCAATATCAGCTCAAGATCTTTTTGTTGCAGGCTTAATTCATAACTGTTGTTTATCAAGTTTGGGGCCCCTGGCTGCGGCCAGCCGCTTAATCCGCCTCTGAGTGTTATATACGGACGGTAGAGGGCGCACGCAGGCGCCAACACCCCTCTTGCATCTCGCATACGCTGCTGTTTTCCGTATTTTGCTAATTCCCAGAAGGGATATCTTTACGTGTTACGCGATTTTCGCTTCATGTAAAGAGAAAAAAGAAATGCGTGAAAATACAGAGTAGTTTGTCGGGACTGTTGCATTATTTCATGTTAACCAATATTTCATCTTAAGCGTTATCGCAGAAAACATATTTTACTATTGTATATTTGTCTATAACGCCCCTGAAGCCCCCCCACACACACTATATATATATTTACAATGCCTCTTCAGGATCGATTTTTGCAAAAACCACCCTTTGAATGGAATCTCTTTTCTTTTAAATAAGCAGTATTTCGATATATGTAGAAGTCTGATTTTTTTCCCTATGCTCGTCTTTTCTTTTTATTTTTAAAGCTTTCATTTTTAAACTCGGTGCATAACGCTCACCGGTAGATTTCGATCTTATTTTTTGTGTTAAAAGTGTGCATTATACGCTGGATTTTACGTTAGATAACTTTTCTATAATGTTGTATGTGAATTCAATTATTTATTTGAAGTCTCAAACAAAATTTATTTTATCGATTTTCGCTGAAGTACCTGAAAATTTTATTAAATTTCATCTTCTTTTGAATTTTTTTTGTTTCATTGATTTTTATGAAACACATGCGCATATATACATATCAATGTAAATCAAATGTACTCTAATAAACCCCTAATTTTGTTGAAGATATGTTTTTCCCCCGCAATATCCTTTAACACGAAAAAATACTTCAGTCCTTTCAGTTTCGTGTGTACAACGATTTTCACAGTAATATTATTGTGTGCCGAAATATTGGCCGGGTCACAAAATTGTACGCGAGTTTGACACCTTTGGTTTACAGCAAAGCTCGATAATAGAAAAAGATCACTTGGGAATCTTGCAAAAGTGTAACTGGTACTTACAAAAGCAATGGGAAAGACTACTTATGCACATAAGGATCCTACATCCCATACTTAATTCAATTAAGTTAAAAATATGAATTATCTCTTATTTTCGAAATTTAATTGATATTCCCAGTCAGTAGCCGTAGAGAAAAAAATTTTGAACTGGAAATGAAAGTTATATATGTAGCCTTAATGACAACATACATATTCTTCTTCAAAACTTTTATGCATAATTTTTCTCTGTTACCAAGCAATGAAATCTCATTATACCTTACATTTTGGGAGATAAATCTTCTTAATCTATTGTTACCAAGGCACAATGCAATATCCATATTAATTCACAATAGGCAAAGAAAATTTTCACTACTTTATATAATTATCTTGAGTTGCGTTTTTTTGAGAAGTTTGAAAGATGCCAAAAAAAATATCGATTGAACAGAAAATTTGAATTTAACAGCTTGTTTTACATTTTTTCCTATTTTATTAATTAGCCTGGCTATAAACTAATGAAACAAACTTATTACAGAAAAAAAAATTCAGAGTAAATTACCTATTTGTCATCCTTGCCATACATTGCTTAATAAACTAGAAAATAAGAATACTTTTCCTGCAGCAAATGATGTAATTTTTTGATGGGGTTAATTTACAAAAGAACAAGTATTAAGATTATTTACATCTTTCCAAGAAACTAGAAATATATTTTTAAAAAGATAAACAGGGAAGAAATACTTATAATTGTTACAAACATATGTCAAGGGTCGGCCAAGAGGCACAATTTTCAGTGGCACTCGGCACAACTCTACAAATTTACCAATTTTTCAATTTCTATCCACTCAAAAATTGGTAAACAACTTATTTGACAAACATCTTCATCATTATTGACATTTGCTCAAATTACAAAAAAAATCTGAAAGATATCTCTTGAGATAAATTTACAGCTATTTTGTAAATTATTGAATGTCAATTGCTTGAAGAGAGAAAGTTCTGCTTTCCTCTTTTGGTTTTACATGTTTAACGCATTTTCTCATATGAAAATATTTCGAGTCAAAAAAGAAATAACTATGTCAATGCATAATGTCAATTGCATGAAGAGAAAAGTTCTGCTTTTCTTTTGGTTTTACATGTTTAAGCGAAAAAATTTTCCTCATATGAAAAATATTTCGAGTCCACAAAAAGAAATAACTGAGAGCTCAAAATTGAAAGTCACAACTACCCCCTGATTTTGCAATACAAAATAGAGCAGTGGAAGCACTAGGTTCGCTTTAAAAATTTTATTTATCTTTTTATTCAAATATATTGAAGGGAAATACTTATATTTTATGTAGTCTACTTATCTGAATAAATGTTTAAAGATACTCAATATATGTACGTTTTTAATTTTTTAAAATTTTTGTTGAAGAAATAAATACATTTCAAGTTGTTTATTTTTTATGAAAAGAAATACCTTTGAATGGTGCAAATTTAATATTTGATAAAACTTAATCAATATCATTAAACTCTATTCCCTAACTCTGCCAGCATTATCGCAGAAATCAAACTGTTTTAAAAATGTCCTACTGTGTGGCACGTTGAATCCTATGGTTAGATTGGTTTGGCACACCAGAGATAAAAAGTTATCGACCTCTGGTCTATACCTACCTGTGATGTCAGCTCTAATGTTCACCCAACTGCAAATTTAATACTGTACCAGAAAAGCCAGTGTGCATAGAACAGGGGTGGCCAACCCGTGGCACGTGAAGACTTATTGAAAAATCACAAAAATGTTTGAAAAGATTACTGAATTAATAGAAAATTATCATGAAGAGAATATGTAAAAAACAGAAATTTTCAGTGCGAGATTTTAAAGGCACTAAGCAAGATTTTTTCTTTTCTTCAGTATAGCGCCAAAAATGAGAGATCATGCTCTAAAACTTACAATCCACAGCATTGTAACGTTCCAAGAAAGTGTTGAGTAACTTGAGACTAAAAACAAATAAATTCTATATCTCTCAAACGATCGAATCTGCTCAAAAAGTCACCCTCTCTCTCGAGAGCGGTTAACTTTTACCATTCGGGATTTCTATTCGAGTTTCAGCTTCCCCTTGCAGTTCTGAAGTTTAGTGTTTATAGCTGTCAGCGTGACGTCAGATAAAAAGGTTTTTCCAAAGATGTTGTTTATTTACGATTTCTGTATTGTCGAGAAGTAATTTTGCAATATATTAGAAGAGCCGTTGTTGATACGGTAGAAGTAATTCTATCTGCCCAATGTAGCCTCTTTATAAAGCAGAAAGAGTGAGAACTTGCATCTATGACTAGTCAAAATACTGGATTCGGAACCTAGAAAATTTGTAGTGTAACATCAACAGATTTTTTCCAGCTGTCAGATTCAGTTGATTTTAAACTCTGTTTAGCAAGACGTTAAACTTTTTCCCTTTTCTAAAATTGTTTTTAGATTTATGCGTTAAGCATAGTTGTTTAAAATTTTTTATTTTCAATATGTTTTTGAGTAAACCTTTGACATCGAAAATAAATTGTGAAGAGGTTATTGCAGCATGTGATTTTAAAATTGTCTGGAAGAGCAACATGTGTTAACACACCAAAATGCTTCCAAGCCTATTTGTTTGATATGTGGAATTTGTATAGCAGTTCGAAAAAATTTAACTTGGACGGTCATTTCAAACAACTGTATAGTGATTTCAACAGCAAATATCCTGTTGAATCAAATTTGCGAACGGAATTTATCAATAAATAAAAAAGAAATCTTTAGCCAGCCAAAACTCTGTTCCAGAAGAGAAATGACAAAATGGAAACAATGGCGAAAGCTTATGAACTTTCTTTGTTGTTAGAAAGCACAAAAAACCATATTCTGATGGAGAGGAGATAATAAAAAAGTAGCCTTTTAATTTTCGCCCAAAATGTCGGTGATCTAAATGTTAAAAATATGGTTGATAAAATAGCTCTGACTAAAAATACCATCAAGCATCATATAGATGACATGGGCCAGGATGTTGGAACACAAACTGTCTCTGGATGTCAAAATTGCAAATATTTTTCATTAACTTTGGATTGATATCACAGACACAATGCGCAGTTAAGCATCTTGGTGCATTACACGAACAAAAATTTTGAAACTGTGGAAGAACTTGATTTGAGTCAACTAGCAGGTGAAGACATTTTTAAGGAACTTGAAAATGTAATTAAAGTTAACAAAGTAGAATGGACAAAATAAGACAGTGTTTGCACAGATGGGTGGCACAATAAAAGATTTTGTTACATTGCTTGAAAATTATTTGGGAAGAAAAATTTTCAAGTATGATTGTATTATTCATCAAGAAGCTTTTTGTGCCAAGGACTTGAACTTGTCTTTCGTTGTTAACTCTGTGGTGGGCTGTATCAACAAAATATGAGCTCATGCTCTGAATCGATGAAGATTTGGGAAAAAATTCCTTGAAGAAATGGAAAAAAATGGCGAGTTACTCCTTCATTGTAGTGTGCGCTGGCTTTCCAAAGGAAATTCGTTTGCAAGATTTTGGAGGGATTGTGTTTTAGAAAACGAACTACCCAGTGAATGCTCGCTCTTCAGGAGTGAAAATTGGCTGTGGGGTTTAGCTTTTCTTACCGATATAATGGAAGATTTAAACAATTTAAATTTAAGATTACAGGGAAAAAAAATTGTGTTTTTCCTACCCTAGTTAGTCATATATCTTCTTTTTAACAAACTTTTGTCTGGATTTTGTAGAGAAAAAATTAACTGATTTCCAATTCACATATGGAGGAATTATCTGCCAAAGTTAGTAATGTTCCAAACTATGATAGATTTAAAAATTTAATATCTATTTTTCAGGATTCTTTTAGTGCCAGGTTTGAGGATTTTAAAGACAACAAAAATACTGAACTTTTCATTAATCCTTTTTCGATTTATCTTCAAGACATTAATTGCTACCCACCTCTGGTACAAATTGAAATTATTGACCTACAGCACCATATTACTCTGACAAACAAATATAAGGAAATTATTTTAACCTCAAATGATCCGAATTACATCGAATTTTGGAAATTTGTGTAACCAAGCAATTTTCAAAATTTACATGATTTAGCGGTCAGATATTGTTGTAAGTTTGGATCAACATATGTTTGTGAATAAATGTTTTCTGTTATGAACATATATAAATCAAAATATTGCTTAAAATTAACTGATATGCATCTAAAACACCTAATTTTGTTAGCATCTTCATGAATTAATCCAAATATAGATGATTTAGTAAAAATACTACGAATTCAAAAACCACATTAAGTACTGACTGCTTAGTAATCATTTAAAATTAAATGTTTCAAGTTGCTTATTTTTATTTTGTATCTAAGCTAACTGAATGATCCTGTAAAAATTTATGAACAATAAAATATATAAGTTTTTACTTTTGTTTCATTTGTCATACCATTTTTTTTTACATTTCACTACATAAAACTGGCATTTAAAAATATGTTTTTGGTGGAAATAACCCATAGTAAGCCTATAAATAACATTTTTTCATTTTTTTTAGCTTGGTGAAGAAGTTGGAAGTGGCATGCCTAACTTTTTTCTTATCAGATTATGCCACACTTCCCAAAAAGGTTGGCCACACCTGGCATAGAAAGTCATCTAATCTATGATAAATGTTTTTTTAAAATTACGCCAGACATCTTCTTGGATATGAGGAGCTTTGCAGTCTAATATAAAGCAGAAGTTGAGCTAGCAGGAGGGAGAACTTCACAATAGTCTTGGGAGAGAGCATAAAGTAGAGCAGGGCAATTGGATAGATACTCCTCAGTCATTGGCACGGATTTACAGAGACGGCAGAGAAACAGCCACATCAATCTTAAACAGATGGGCCTGCAGGTAGTCATGTCCAGTGATAATTCTGAAACATGCCTCTCCCTCCACCCTAGGTAGGACAGAAAGTTGAGCATGTCTTCAGCCACCAAGCAGACAAGACCAAGATTTACCAAGAGCCAGCTCTGTAAGAGTGGATATGCTTTTCTGTCAAAATTTATCCCTGAGAAGTTGCTTTGCATTTCGAAAAGGCATCGGAAGACAAGGTGGATGCAGTGTCGAAGCCTCTTTGGCGAACTTATTGGCTTGTTCATTTCCATGAATGTCGCACAATGGGATGGGATGCATTGAAGGACGACCTCTCTTCCGGCGCTAAGAAATGAGTTAATTAGTTGTTTGCACTCTGAACTCAAGTTTTGACAGGAATAGATTGTAGCCAGATACAGTCTTAATTGCAGCTTGAGAATCTCTGAATATTATCATATTTTGGCCAGGAGTAGCACTAATAGCTCTAAAAGCCATAAATATTGCAAAAATCTCACCATTATTGAATTTATTTCCATAAGTGTATGCCTATTTTTGTAATTAACACATTAACAGGTATTTCAAGAACCATATCAATTTAAATGGTAGATTAATCTTCATCTTATTAAAAAAAATTGACTTGAAAAATTAAGTTTATACAGACAAAGAATGGGCCAAGAGAAAACAATATGAAGAAAACTTATCATTTGGAGTATTCTTCTATTGTATGTAAAAATGGCTTCTTTCCAAGCCTTTCATACAAATTACCAAGAGGCACATGTAATAGATTCAGTAAATTGGTTTTATTTTTCCTCTGTGAAATGAAACACAGTTCTTTGCCAAATCTGAATTTGAAAGAAATAATTCAGCACTATTTGACTAAAAACAATTCACAGGATACATATTAAAAAAGTTAATTTTTTATTGATCTCTTTGACAAAACCTATCTCTTGAAATATCATCCACTCAGTGCATCTTTTAGACTTGCATATTACTTATCATTCGATGTAGCTGAAACAGAAAAATAAAACAATGATACACAAAAAATAAAAATAGTTCAGCTTTTTCAAATGGAAAATATAATGCTGAAATAGCATATTTCTAAAACCAAGATTGTAGAAATTATTAATTATACACTGAAAAAATTCACTAGATAAAATGTTTATTCTATTTCACCTGCAAGCAATTTAATAATTCTTTAAGCCTAGATTATTATTTAAAAAATAAAGCATAAATATAAAATTAAGCTTAATATTTATAATATAAACGAACCATTTTTTGAAAGAAAAGGGCAAAATACTGATTCAATTATTTTATACTATTTAATTATCGCAAAATCTGGTGTATAATGTGCACCTATACTTTTAAGCTGCAATTTTTAATTCTTATAGATGTATCCCACTTATCTTTTCTAGTAATTTAAGCATACAGTACAATTACTCAAAGTATTATTACCTCATCAAATTTATGAATCTGGCGGATGAAAAAGTCTCCATAACGAATGGCAACTTTTGTATCTGCAATATGAATCATGTCCTGAAAAAAAATAATTAAGTTACATTAGTATTAGGTACTCTACATACTTTCATTTAATCTAATTACCTCAGATTAAAACAATTATTTTGCTCATATCAACAATTACAACATTACTACAAAATATATTTTTGTATATCCAATTTAATTATAAGCTTTTTCATGTATTTCATTATAAAATATATGTCCGAAACAATTAAAATACATAATCTACAAAAACAGTGGACCTCAAAAGTCTTCCTACACTTGCAATTTCCTATAAAATTTACTTTTTTCAACTACTAAAAGTTAATCTATCAGAATTGTAATTTTTTTTATAATATATGCAACTTGTCCTTATTCTCTCACTGTATATGTTCTACTAAGATTATATCAGGTGATTCAGGAGACAATTATAGAGCATACATTGAGAACAGTGTGCTAGGCCTCTTTTATATTGTTAAAAAAAGAAAAACGAAAAATCGTGTCCAATATCCAACTTTTGGGTGGATAATTTCTTTTAAATTTTTAATAGAGCTCATGATTCACAATGCCATAAGAAATTATTCAATTCTGAAGCTAATTTAATCCCCCCCCCCCACTCTAGAACACCTCCACCTTCATGCTTCACTGTTCCAACTAGATTCTTGGGAATAAGTGTCAGAAAATTCAACAATTACAGCAAATTGTTTGTAATGACAGTAAATTCAACAATTTTGGTTACGGTGGTAGTATAATAGTTAATAGAAGAGAAAATGGGAAACTTAATTCCAAGAATTTATGTGGAACAAGAGCACCTCCACCTCTATGCTTCAGCATGGAGGAAAAGGTGTTCTTGCATCGGCTACAGGATTAGGTAATTTGGAATTTTTTTTAATGGTACTGTGAATCATGAGCTCTTCTAAAACAAGATAATGATGCATACACACTGTTTTCCATGTACACTATTTGTGTGTCAATAACTGTACCCAAATTCGGAAAAAAAAACCTATTAAATCATCTCATTTAAGCTTAGTAAAATATACTTGGTGATAATTTGATTAAAAAAAAAGAAAACATGACATATAAAAACAAAATTTAAAGTAAAAACCGTAATCACAGAAGCATAAAGGAACAAGATTTGCAGAAATTACGAAAATCTGCTGAAATCTATACCAAGACATTTAAAATTTGTTTTGGATGTTAAAAGATATCTTACTAAGTACTAAATTTAGAAACAAATAAAATATTTTGTTTATGTTGAGATTTATGTTTTGTTTTGTTTATGTTAAGTGTACAAAGACTTTTGTTGTGTAATTTTTTAGTAGTTTTTTATTAGTAATTTTTAAAAATAATAATTATACTATGTTTTAAAAATTGATTATGTTTATTCCATTAAGAACAAGTTTCAGTTATAAAAAAAAATTGCAATTCTGATAAATTAATTTTTATTAGTTGAAAACATTAAATTGTATAGGAAATTTGTACAAAGATTTTTGTGGCTCATTGTTCTTAATAAAACCCTTCCATTTTTAAAAATAGTACTACACACATTCCAAACAATTTTTATATTCATAGAAGATATAACAAATACTAATAAATTAAACACAGGAATAATTGGATTATTTCAATAAAAAGTTTTTGCTCTGATAAATAAGAAATTGTTCCTAAATTTGACTATTCTTTAAATATAACACAGTTTCAATGTAGCTATCATTTAATATCAGAATTAATGAGGAAAATATAAGATGAAAATGTGTTTATGAGCAAATTTTAAAATGAACAATTAGCTGCGAAAAATAAATTTAATTTAACTTGATTTGTGCTACATTTGTAATAAATAATTATACAAATCAAAGCTGCTATTAGCAAAATTAAAAATATTTCAAAATAATAATGACAGATTATATATCTTTTTTACCTTATCAATGAAAAAGTCTACTTCTGAACCAGACTGAAATTCTCCTTCTAAACCACTAGTGCCCTTAGTCCACACCATATTTTTCATTTTATGCTACAAGAAATAACAGGTTACAGATTAAAAACGATTTTTAGCCACATGTATTGACTACTCAGAATATAAATGAATAAAACACAGCATAGAATATTTGATATGCCTAAAATACACATTAAAGAAAAGTTTAAACAAAAAATAAGTATTTAACAAAAATTTTCTAAAAAATCAGCATATTTATAAGGATTATCTTTAATAAATAAAGTATAATTAATAATTCCATTTTGCTCAGCTTGAATATAGGAAACAATATTTACAACAAAAATTCTTACCTTAAAGCATAGAAGAAAATTTACAACAGACTCTTCTTCCTAAAAATATACAAGTTTTATTTATAGAGAAATTTTATGTATAGATAATTTAGATAAGTAAAGAGAACTTAAAATCAAATATACAATTATTAAAAATGCATATTATAAGACATTTAATGAAAAGCAGTGGATTTTCTTACCATTTCCAAAAAAGTAGCCAATTTTGTGATAGGCATTGTTGTGTACAGCTTCAAGTAACTACAAAGGCGAAAAGAAAAAAACTTAAGTAATTGAAAATTTCCTTCATTTAGAGAAAATTTATTAAGTATTACAATAAAATGACTTTGGGTTATTAATTTTACCCTAATAATTATTTTTTATGCCTTTAAATTTTTGAAATATTACTCTTTTTTACCATAATTTATAACTCATTTTGCAACAGAAATGAAAAATAAAATTAAGAGAGCTTTGTTTCACATAAAATAATGAACAGTCTCTAATAAATTAGATTAAAAATTAAAAACAGCCTTCCCCCAAAAAGTTACGTTTCTGACAGCTGTAAAGGAAAAATATATATTTTAATAAATGCATGTTACACTCGCACAATTTTCTGGGACGTCAGATTAAATTAATTTAAAACTACAAATTTTGAAATAAATATGGAAGAGGAGGACGGTTACTGCTGGGATATATGAAAAAGTTTGTGATCTTATATTAATGAGAAAGTGTACACTTTCTTTCATCAACACACTTCCAAAATTTAAATATAAATCCAAGCATGCCAAAATAAATTAGTTAAAACTCCCATGAAAATACTAAAAAATCAAACATAAAATTTAAAACATTTTTAATTTTTTAAATAAAACATTTCTTAATGAACATTCCAACAGCAATAAACTTCTGTCGATATTACAGATTTTAGACACTATGAAGATAGAATAAATAACAAAAAACATTAACTTTTAAAAGGAAGTTTTTCACAATAAACATCTTTCGAAAATTCTTTCAGATAATACAATTAACTAATTCACAGGGGGAGAAAAAACTAAAGCAAGCATAGCATATGGAAATAAAAATCATTTTTAAAACAGATCAAGGTAATTTGTTTTACTTAAAACAAAAAACGAATTTTACTATCTTACAAACCTTCGAATAGTTGGAAGCATAATTTGCTGCCTAACTTCATCCATAAATACCTTTAATTGAGCAACAAATGGTTCCTGGAAGATTTATTTTACAGTTAAAAACAAAAGAGCTATACAAGAAATAAAATATGAGAATGTTTTGACAAAACTACCAATTTACATATTAATGTTTTTTTTTAATCCAACACCCGTCTTCAGCCTCTCTGCCATTAGTCAACGAGCAGCCCAATAAAATGATGACAAAGCATAAAAAATTAAAATTTGTCTCCGTAGGTGGTTTCAGTCGCCTTCATGTGGTACCTCCTGTTTAAACTAAACGACTGATAAATTATCTCCTTAAAATTTGGTGATAAGTGCTTTTCTTTTTTGAGGGTATAAGAAGTGTTTTGAGTTACATATTAATGTAACAATAAGTACAAGTCAAAACCTAACTCATATGAATGAAAGCATCATATAATTGCATTACCAGCATTCTGAAAAATGAAATTATGAAGAAATTTCATTCTTAATCTATATGAAAAAATTCCTAGTTATAGTAGGATTAATTTTTGAAGTCAAGCAAAATATATTTCTGAAATTAATCATAATATGAAAGTTCAATAACATTTTGAGACAATCAGTATTAAGATATACATGTATCAAACTTATTTAAATAAAAATGAGGATGAATGAACACACAAGGAATTACAGAAATTTTTACCTTAATTACTATTCAAATTTTATTTACAAAAGACAAGTAATTTAAACAAAGGATAAATATAATCAGCTTATGGAAAAATTTTCGGTAAACTTTTGCTTTAAAATAGATAACCACTATGGTTTTTCAGATATATTACTTCTCTAAATATTCTTATTTACAGTAGCTTATACAAAATTAACAAAAGTTTTATGAAATGTCTTTAATTATAATTAAAATTACACAACTGTTAATTATTCTAGACATGTAATTTACCATTACAAAGTTTAATATAGAAAAATAACAGCAAAATAGTTCAATTTGCCCAAACAATTTCATTACATTCTATATATTTAATTTGTTGTTGGAGTAAATATAATAATTTTAAACAAGCTTTAAAAAAACCCTTTTTTCAAGGAAGAAAAATTTAATTTACTTTCAAAGATGATGTTTTACTTACAATACTGAGAAAAGTAATTGCTTATAAAAAGAAAGATGCATGCCCAAGAAAAAAATCCTTATAAATACATAGAATATATTATATTGACAAATAACTTTATTTTTTTAAAGCAGTAATAATTAATAAAAAAATAAATTGTGTATGGAAGAGGATAACAATAATAATAAACAGATTAAATACTAAAATTGCTACAAAAATAACTTACTAAAAGGAGCTTTTTCCCCCCAGTAACTACATGTGTATTTTACAGAAATATTTTGTATTAAGATAGAATGAATATTTTAAAACATCATTAGACATAGCAAAGATACATACTCTATGAGAATTTGTTGCATCCATATTCTGAATGTCATAACTTGGTGGAACTGGTGATAAAAATTTGGGGCAAGCAAAAGAAAAGCAGCCCTCAAACTCGGCCAAATCTCTATAATAATTATATACATAACTTGTTAAAAAATATTACAATAAAGGTAACAAATAGAAAACATGAAAATAAATTTTACTTACCCTCGTTGCATGTTGAGAAGTTTTTCTCCATAATTTTCTTTGATCGTTGATAAGACACTTTCATCAATCCTTTGAGGATGTAGCACAAGACAAATTGTCAATAAGGTATACATCCTTTCAGTTTGTTTGTTCATCTAAAAGTATAAAATTTACAGAATGTTATATCAGTTATCAATATATCAGTTTAATTTAAAGTTAACTACATTGGTTCAATTCATATCGTTATGTATAAGTATATATAACAGAAAAATATTAGCCTTTTAGTAAAAAATTGTCAAATAAATCTGATAATTACCTCACTTAAAAGTAAGTATTATCACATCATTAATTATTCACTTTAAAGTGATATATTTAATATTGACATTCCCTCTTGATTATTTAGATTTCAAATAAAATTATTATTTTGAAATATTGTGAACCAAAATCAATGTGATTTCTGTAACCATTCTAAATTAATCTATCCTAAGCAGCTTACCACACAGTTCTTTTTCAAAGAATAAAACAAATTGTTTATAAGTAAATTTATCATATTGTAGGCAAAAGAAAAATATAAAGTGAAATGGAAGGAGTTTCTCGTAATTCAGTATGAAAGAAAAATGTTAACACTATATTGAAAATAATAAATACAAACATACATGTAAACATAAGGTCTTCCCAAAATTTGAATGATATGCTTAAACCAAATGTAAAACAAGGCTGTACCATTAGAGGAACTATTAATTACTTCTGGTTGACAGCATGGTAATGATGACGCAATATTGACAGTAGATTTTGAACATTTTGCATTAATACAAATTGAACAAAATGGTGATAGAAAGCTATTTAATGTTGACTATAACATTTCATACTGAAGCTTTAAACACATCAATGATTATCCAGTGGTTTAAATGTATTATAAAGAGGTTTAAATGTAATATATAGTTGATGTCTATGAATGGACATCAACTGACAAACTCCAGCAAGCATGTCATGGATCGGGAAATTATTAGTAGGGAGAGACAACAAACCTTCCGTAACAAAGCTGATGATACAGAACATGTTTTATGGGCATCTTTACACATTTTCTTTAAAGAACTTAATTTCAGTAGAATTGAATTCTAGTTTGTCATGCAGTTTTTGTCTGTTAAACTTTTTCTTAATTTGTTTGATTTTCCTGTTTAATAAACTGCCGATTTCACACCACAGAGGAAAATCATAAGTAAATGCAAGAGGGAGGCCCAATGGTAGCATATCACACTTCCATACCACAGGTCTGAGGTTCAAACCCCAAGCTGGGCAGGGTTGACTCAGCATTTCATACCTTCATTGGGTTGATAAATGAGTACCAAGCTTATGTGGGAACTAAACACTGGGGGTTTACACGTCATACTGACTACCTGACCAGAACCTCTGCTCATCAGCGCCCAGGGTCATGAAAACTGAAATGGGCATAGTAGTCCTTGGCCCACCATTGGCTGCTGCACCACCAAGTTTAATTTAAAAGCAAGAGGGTTTTCAGACACATATTATAGTCCAATTAGTACTTTCATTTATGAAAAAAACACTGTATTGATGTAATTTGTGATAACAATAATTCCTGGAACTTATGGAATATTCAAAAATTGTTACATTTATATTCAAAAAGTTAGCAGAGCAGAACCTCCTGCGCATGAGTACTTTTTCTTTTTACTATTTTCTTCGAATATACATCCACAACATGAAATCGAAAAACTTTTAAAACCCAATTTTATATTTCTCACAAAAAGACAATAACTTTGTTGAATGAATATCATCCTCATAAAGTAATCCAAAAATATTTTAAAAACGTAAGTCAATTTTTATCAAGAAAAAAAAACTAAAAAACACGCTTTTATACTGAATCGAACTAAAAAAAAAAATTCTTAATAAAGAATAAAATGATTAACGAGAAAATTAATGTCATTGTGGTAAAAGCGTGGGGTGCTTTGTGCTGCATTTTTACACTAATTTAGCTTTTCGGAATAGAAGTTAGAAATTATAACAATGATACATTTATATAGAACACCCCATGCTTTTACCCCAATGCCATTCATTTTCTCGTTAATCATTTTATTCTTTATTAAGAATTATTTTTTTACTTTTTAGTTCGATTTAGTATAAAAGCGTGTTTTTTAGTTTTTTTTCAAACTATAATTCTTTATTTTTTAGTTCGAACAACAATAAAAGCGTGTTTTTTTAGTTTTTTAAACTATCATTTATTCATTGTTGAATTTATCCTTGAGTTTGATATTTGAAGCTGGAATTACGTGGCTGTGGAATTAGTCTTGCTCTTCAATGGATATTAATTAACGGGTCTGAAGTGTATTTATTCTCTCCGTTTAGGAGGCTTCGGATCGTTACATTAGATTCCATCTCTTTTGAACAAGTCAAACAAATAAAAGTGTGTAAAGAAGAAAAAGTTTGAATTACAAAAATTTTTAATGTATAATGTTTTTTTACGGATTAAATATTATAAAATTCCTTTTTGTTTTCTTTTTTCACATGTTCATGCATAGTCATCCACTTCGAGCTATAGTCCGAATTTCAAGTCTCTAGCTCCTCGGAAAGTCACACAGTTTAAAATCAATTATAAAATTCTACCCGGATAGACATTAAAGAAAGCTAGTTATTAAAAACATGGTAATATTAAGTGTCAATCGTTTTTTCACCTTTTAAACGTCTTCCTTTCATGTTAATTCGTATCATCATTTCTAAGCGTATTGCTTTATAAAAATAAAAAATAATTAGCAGTTAGAACGCAAATAATTTTTTTTCACATGCTCGAGCCTTTTTTTATTTTCATTTTCAGAAGAATGTTTATATTATGTAAAGAAATTGCTAACACACACCCACCCTCCACTTTCTCAGATACAGAACACTTCTTTTGTTTGTTTTATTTCTGTTAACTGCAAGTGTATTTTATACTTGCATATATAATTAGCGTTAAATTCAAAACACTTTAGGGTTACACCTTATTCTTTTAGTCGCCAAATCTGGAAATAATGTAGGAAATTAGTTGCCATGTCTGAAAATGGTATATGCAATAAGTCGCCAAATCTGGACGTGATATATGGATTTGTCGCCAAATCTGATTATCCTTATTCCTGACGATCCTGAAAAGGACAATGGAACAAAATTATGAAATTATTGTATTGTATTTCGGTCCTTGACAAGTGTGCGAAATTTCGAATGAATCCGATCTTTTTAAGTGGGTAAAAATCGAGTTCTAAGATTCCTTTACATGCAAGTGAAACTTATAAAAGCGTGTTAAAAATAAAATAAAGTTAACTTATCAAAAAGAACAAACTAATACAAAATTCTACAAATAAATTGCTTTTAATCGAATTTACTAAGTATAAGATTTCTAAGACTTAGAATAAGACTAATTAATTGCGACTAATCTTATCCTTCCATATTGGGATGCTCAATATCAATTGTTATACAATTTCTCCCTATTATTCCGAATTACTGAGTTAGTGTAAAAATGTAGAACAAAGCACCCCCGTTTTTACCACAATGACATTAATTTTCTTGTTAATCATTTTATGTTTAAATTAAGAATCATTTTTTTACTTTTTTGTTTGTTTCAGTATAAAGGCGTGTTTTTTAGTTTTTTTTATAAACTATAATTTATTTTTCATTTTTTAGTTCAATCTGCAATAAAAGCGTGTTTTTTAAAATTTTTAAACTATCATTTATTCATTGTTGAATTTATTCTTGAGTTTGATATTTGGAGCTGGAATTAGTCTTTCTCTCCAATGGATATTAATTAACGAGTCTGAAGGGCATTTATCTCAAAGATTCCTTCTCTATACATACAGGTCAAACTTATGTGTGTTAAGAAGAAAAAGTTCGAATTAATAAAATTTTTTTAATGTACCAAAAAGTATAAAATTCTTCCTGTTTGTTAATTTTCCCCTTTCTTTTTTCACATTTTCATTCACTTTAGAGCTATGGACCAAATTTCAAGTCTCTAGCTCAATGGGAAGTCAGTTTAAAATCAATTACAAAATTCCACCCGGACAGACATACAAGAAAGTGAGTTAATAAAAACTTCGTAACATTGTCAATCGTATTATCACTTCTAAACGTATTGCTTTATAAAAACAAAAAAATATTTAACAGTTAGAACATATGTTTTTTTTTATGTGTAACATCTTTCCTCTCGGTTGCTGGATATTTGTGGAAGTGATTTCGGGAAAAGGAACGGAAGTGTGTAACAGGAAACCAGGGAAGCGCTCGCTATTTGATTTGACCAATGAGAGCGGGTGGTGGTGTTGATCGATTTGGCCTGTTCCTCATTCAGAATTTCTTTACTAATGATGACCTGCTACGGGCAGGGGAGGGTTTACACACTAAAATATCATTCCCTATGTTAATCCTATGGTGCCATTTTTTTGATGATATGGGGTTGATATTTGGGGGATCGATAGTACTACCTGTTTGGTTTGGATGTACAAGAACTCGCCCCTCCCCCAGGTGCCTCCTCCCTCCGGACAGCATTTTGCCAATAGCTCGACATCTGAGCTTCTTAGCCTGCTCGAACCAAGTTCATTTGATCCCTCTGCCTACATTACATATTCTCACCAAATTTCTTGCCCATAGGGACATTCCTTGTATTTTATTGCAACGTTTTAAACTTTTTAAATCTATATTATCTTGAAATGTATTTGAGTTTTTGCTTTGAGATTTGAACCAGATTCCAATCGGCAAGACTCATTCCTTTATCCACTTAAACCTCTTTTGGTAGACCTGGGGGCCCCAGCACTAAAATATCATTGTCCCATGTTATTCCTATGGGGTAGGGTAAAAATTTGGCCCCCCCCTGAAATTGAGCTAGGGTCTTAATACACTCATGTCCATAAATTAAAGATAATGAAGTTCAGGCAAAGAAAGAGACAGAAGCAAAACAAATTTGACTTATTTGTAGTCTATTTATTAAACTAAAGGTAAAGAGCAAAAAAGATGCTATATGTTTGACATAATTTATAAAAACTGCGATTTTTACTCCCTGGAGCAAATTTCAAAAAAGAACCTATTTACAAAAACCAGTGTAACATGGTTAGTATGATGGTTAATACGGAGTATGTCTCCCGGACGATGCAATACAGGCCTTACAATGCCTACGCATGCTGAGTATCAAATTATCAATCTGATCTTGGGGAATATTACACTACTCCGCCCATCAAACAATGCCCTCCGAAGTTCTGGTAGACAGGTGGGAGGGGGTTGACGGGCTGCAATTCGTCGGCCAAGCATATCCCACACATGCTCTATTGGATTCAAGTCCGGTGAGTATGCTGGCCAATCCATACGGGTGATATCCTCCGATTGAAGTCATTCGTCTACAATGTTTGCACGGTGAGGACAGGCGTTGTCATCCATAAACAGAAATTCAGCACCCATGGAGCCCCGAAACAAACGTACATGTTATTCCAGAATGATATCCCGATAGATGTGGCCTGTCATCGTTACACTCTGAACATGCAGGTCAGCTCTGGAACCAAGAATAATTCCTCCCTAAACGAGCCATCCTGCACCACCGTAACAGTGTCATTCAATGATGTTCTCTTGGTGGTAACGGGTACCTGGCGCTCTTCATATGAAAGTCTGGCGAGAATCAGACTGCAAACTAAACCTGGACTCTTCGGAAAACATCACACAAGACCACTGTGCGGTGTCCACAATGCATGCTCTCTACTCCAGGTTAATTGCAGGTGACAGTGAGTTGCGGTAAGGGGAACACATCTGACAGGCCTACGAGCATATAGACCAATGTACCCTAAGCGTCTGTACACGGTCTGCCTTGAAACTGTCATACCGGTAGCTTAACAGAGCTGACGAGACAGGTCTGATGCTGTGCTCCGTCTGTTTCTTTTGGCAGTAACTGCCAAATACCAATCCTCATTCGGCGTTGTAACTCGGGGTGACCTGTGGTGTAACATCTACTCACATTACCATCATCTTGGAATCATTGCCAAAGCCTGGAGATGACACTCTGGGCGATTCCTAGTTCCTCGGATCCTTCCAGCTGCGTACGTCCACATTCCAGTTGTCCAATAATTCTACCACGTAAAAAATCATCCAAATGCTTCCTTTGTGCCATAACTATGTGGTTATTGCACTGAAAGGCTTTTAAAGCGCTTGTGAACAATTTTACTTCTTTGCCGCCATTCCTTATATACCCCTCTCTTACACTCTCGTCATTGTGACGTACTATCCGAGCCATCTGGTGGTATCCTGCAATTTGCATATTCTTCTTCAAGATGTGTGTGATAATTCTATAGGTAAAATTTTTATTTTAGAGTTCAATTTCTGTGTGATTCTGAATTATCCTTAATTTTGGACATGAGTGTATTTGGAGGTTTCATAGTATTACGTCACATCCCAAGATACACGAGAAACCAACCTTTCTAAGTGCTCCCTTCCCTTATATCCTACAGGGCTATTTCCTTTATATCTTGAGTTCTAGGCCACCTTGGTCATCCGTACCTGCCTGATTCAATAGACATCCCCATGAGCTTACTTAATTTAACTATTTTAAACTTTTTAAAATTGCAATAACTCTCAGGTTTTTTTGACGTCACACTCGGAATTTCACAGCCCATCCATGTGATCCACCTGACAAGGTCCTCAGCTACCATAGTTATCATAAGTTTCAACTCTTCCAGAAATTTTTGATAAAAAATTGTATTACTCCTTGTGTTAATTAAATAAAATTTTCATTAAAGATATAATTATTCGATAGAAATTATTTCCAATCATACCCAATTAATTTTTTTCAGGATTTAAGTTACTATTGGGTATTTACCCCGGTAACATGTCAGATGTTACACATCATATGTGACTACTATAAGGCTCATTTAATTTTTCTTACATGCACTACTTTTTTTTAAATTTCCATTTTCAGAAAAGTGTTTATATTATGGTAAGAAATTGTGATGCACCCACCCTCCCTTTTCCACATAAAGAAATATTTTGTTTGTTTTATTTCTGCTAACCACAAGAGTTTATATTTGATTTTAGGGTTACACCTTAATCTTTTAGTAGCTAAATCTGGAATTAGTCACCAAATCTGAAAATGGTACATGCAATAAGTCGCCAAATCTGAAAATCATATATGCAACAAGTTGCCGAATCTGGAAGTGCTATATGGAATTGTCGCCAAATCTGTTTATCATTATTCCTGACGATCCTGATAAGGACAATGGAACAAAATTATGAAATTATTGTATTGTCATTGGTCCTTGACAAGTGTGCAAAATTTTGAATTAATCTGACTTTTTAAAGTTGGTAAAAATCGAGTTCAAAGATTCTGTTACATACAAGTGAAACTTAGAAAAGCATGTTAGTAAAGGCTACCTCACTAAGCCCTGATAACTTATTGTTATCATCAGTATCTAATGTATATTGATAGTTATTGAAGCATAACTTTTTTTTTGCATTGTAAATATTTGAATTTTGTTTTTTGTATTGAATTCAGTTTTAAATTTTCTTTAAAATGGTATAAAAGACTTTGCATTTTGTGTAGTGCAACATTTTCTATAAGCATACAAACTTAAAACACATAACAATTTTAAAAAGTGTCCACAATTTTGGCCGCCACTGCATATAAGAATTTATACTGCCAGATAGTTGTAAAATGAGTAAAAACAAAATAAGGCTTCAAAATTTAAATATATATGTAAAAAGTAAACATGAAAAGGCTCACCATGTCCGCCTGATATGTTTTCTGTTGGAAGAGGTTCCTCTGTGTTCTTTGAATGTACAATAAAATGTTGGAAAAGGAACGAATTGCATCAGAGTAACGCCTCATCATGAGATAAGAAAATCCAACATAGTAGTATGTAGTAATTTGGCAAGCTGGTACACGAGAATACAAACTCTGAAAAAAATAGCAATATTCTTATTTTTTACACAAGATAATTATTGATTGAAGACAGCAAATATAAAAAAGAACTGACTATTTCATAGTTAGATAACAAATTAAAATAATGAGTAAGGATATTCAACATATTTGTTTAAAATCAACAATCCTTTAAATCCACTTTGAACTATATCAACAATAGATTGCAGGTAATTTTAAAAATCTTTAATTTAAAAGGAAAATTAAAAACTTAAATAGGTCTCAAAATCTATTGCTGCAGCAGCTGTATACATACATATTTTTTAAAAACAATTTATATGTATATAAATTATATATTTATAAACATATATATTATATATAAATATATTTATATGCATATAAATTAGATTGTAATGTTCTGTTTTAAATAGGAATACTAATGTCTTTTTTCTTTCAAAGATTGTATATTTAAAATTTTGTTTTTTAAAGATCGGACATTCATAATTTCATACAGAAACATCCAAGCACATCAGATGCATCTTACTTATAAAGGAGCTGCCGTAGTCTGTGGAGTCAACTATGACAATTTGAGAAGAAACATTTACCAGGAATATTATGTATAAATAATAATGATTTTCTCTGAAGGCAACACATCTAAAAAGCATTTAATATTTAAAAAACAATTAAATCATAGATTCCCAATGGGGACAGTAGCAGGTCCAGAGTTAATGGAGGTGGGGCATTAAGACACTAAAGCCAGACAGCTGTTGCGTAGGAAATTAATATTATATTTTTAAAATACCTACCATTTTCCCGAATAAACATTATATGTAGCTAAAACATTTTATCTTACTGTGTAAACAAATATTAAAATTTTTTAATTAGCTTTTGATATTCGTGTAAGTTTGGTTTAGTGCAGTTGATGACAAGTCATTGCAGATAAGCAAAGATGCAATTTATGCATGTTGATACAAAAGCGTAGGGATGGAGCATGTATAAGGACATAAAAAACAAACAAACAAATCAAATGTATAAAAGGCAGGAATAGCTCTAATAATATCTAATTATTTTGTGTGTTTCTCCAATTAAAATGTTGAAATTTAAATAAGGTGAACATTTGATATTTTTTGCTTCATAGCAATCATAATTAGATTGTTTCATAGTTTCTAAAATCAGATTGTTTGAATTAGCACTGAAATAAAAGAGCATCTAATTTTAAAAACACATTAACACTAACCCTTATTTTCATATTTAAAAGAATTCTATTTTCTTTCATGAAAATATACCTAATAGTTATTTTGGGGTTCTACCAATCATATCCTTGTTTCCTAGTTAAGGTTTGATTGTGTGAAGTCTATATAAAAATTATTGTAACTTATGGTAAAAGGAAATTTAGATACTAGAGTCCAAGCATCCTTTCAAATATTTTTTTTTTTACTTCTATAGAGACCAAAGCCATAATAAAAGGAACAAGTTTGAATAAAATGTATCAATATAATTATGGCTTTTTTCAAATAGTAAAATTATGTCTTTCCAAGGACAGGTATAGTGAGAAAGAAGTCAGTTGTAAATTTCAAAATCAAAAACAATTATAAACTGAGAGTATTACTAAAGAAGTAAAGATTTAATTACATGGAGGAGCTAAAGAAACCATATACTCTGATATTAAAAATCTCGAAGTAGAAATCAGTAGAATTTTTCCACTCCATTTGTTGTATATATAACATGGAGTTTCTTTGGACAAAATATGAACATGTGACACTGCTGTGAGCAATATTGGTGATGCCTATACCACAACCATCCAAATGGAATCTAGGCAGAAATACATCCTGAGAGAGAGTTTCCAACATTATCAATAATTTTTTCAAAACATACAATTTACTTGTTGCCAACACATGGATGTTCTTCACACTGATTTTATGTAGAGATGACAGGATATTTCGAACATAAACATATTGAAAGAGTTTAGATTCTTTTGTAAATAAAAATACAGTAAAATCATAAAATTAAGAAAGCATATATACAAACATCCATTTATAAATATATATATAGATCAGGGATTAAATTTGTATAGCTTACTTTTTTGTTTAATTCAATATTCTCTAATACTTTGATGGCTTGATAATAATCACCAAGAAGGGAATGCAAACGAAGAAGACCAACTAAACTAAAATAACCTAACATTTTATACAGAGGATGTCGGCCAAATTCCCCAGCAACACTATCTGGATCTCCTACAAAAACAATTTAAAATTATAATTTCTAACACAATTACCTATATAAAACTAAGAAACAATATGATACATTCTTAAAAATAGATATACTACATAAAATATAGTTTTGCAAATGAAATTAAATAAATATGCGTTCAGTTTTTAAAAAATGGAAGGACAATATTAATAAATATAAATTTTTAAAATATAACTATAAAATACATTTTGCATTGCAAAAAATTTTTGGAAAGGTTTTTCAAAAATTATTTGATTTAAATAAATGTAAATATTGAAATCAAATTTTAAAAAAATCTTCCTTCCATAGAAAACTATAAAAAATGGTACAGAATCAAATTAACGAGTCTCAATTTAAATGACCTTTAAAGAGATCACTCTTAGTAGAGTATGTTGCATGTTGAAAAATAAATTAGCATACCGCCATTAGTGTACACTTCAAGTTGTCTGTTAATGTTTGATTTATCCACAAGTGAATGAAGGACATTTAAGACACTATGCACATTCCAGACCTATATAAATACAAAATTTAATATATTACTTTAGGATAATTTAGAAAATAATAATTACATGAAATATAGAACATAAAAGATAATTGTACCTTAGGGTGTTGGCGTAATTGATCAATTTCTTCAGCAGTACGTTTATTAAGCATACTCTGGTAATGACTGAAATTCTGGAACTAAAAAAAAAAGTAAATTAAGACTTTTTTTAATGCATCAAATATAAAAAAGTAATTTAATTTAAATCAAAACATTTTCAACCATTAAGAAAAATTCAACTAAATCAGCATAAAAATATATGCATGAAAATAACTAAAAATGACAAGTATTTAGAATCATACTTTTTCTAGGTACTCTTTTAAGAGATAAATATCCTTTTCTTAAACATAACCCAATCAATAATTCAAAACACTTCAGAAAGCACCTACATAAGTATATAGATAAAAAAGTACTCTTTAACCCTTTTGGAATGAAGGGTGCAAACACATGTGTATCACTAGGGCCAGAGGTTTTTTTCATGAGCATCACTCACAGCCTGGAGGATTTACTGCAGTTAAGCCCAAATCCATGAAAATACCAAAATATGAACAGATTGTTTAATATTGTACTGTAATTATACAAATGGCATAAACTTTATATATTTTGGGGATTTATATACTTTATTTTTTTAAGTTACTTTCTGTTTAAGTGCAATTTTTTGAACTTTTACTGTCAGTACTTATTTATCATTTAATAACTCTTAACATTATACTTTTGGAAACTATATGTTTCTTAAAATTCTTTCTAGTAAGAAACATTTTAAAACAGGAACCTACATTGTCCTTTGTTACTATTTTTGCACTCATGAAAAATCATTTGCTATTTTGGAGGCTTTTTGTGGGAATGTGAGCAAAAGAAAACTACATTTTATTAGTTGATGATCATAAAAAGGCATTTTCTTTTGATGTAATTGGCATACAGATTGTCTGAAATATCATTATCATTAAATTCATAATGAACAAAAAAAATCAGAATATGTTATTTGACACTATCACTACTCTCAGAATCTTATTCAGAATCAACTTTGCATCATTTCTGCTATTCCAAGTTCAGTTAAACATTTTCTAAGTTTTGACCTAAAAGAATAAAAAAGAAAGGACAAATTGTCTACCCAATCTAACTATCTATTAAAAACTAGACTGCAAATCCAAAGCAAAGGCTCTAGAGAAAATAAAAAAAATTCATCCTTACTATAAGTAAGACATGGGCTCATTTTAGGAGCAGTAATAAAGTTTTCAATTCAGAAACATTTAATTCCCTTAATGTTTATAAATCAAAATCCAAGTGCATGCACATAATATTTTCTCATTTTGAGTAGAACATTTGATTAACATTTATCTAAAATTTTACGGAGAAGTAATGCCATCTATTGCAAAAAAATTGAGCTTTTCTAACAATCTGAACTAGTGCCATGGATTTGTGTCCTGATCGACTCTGGAAGGAGAAAGGCTCTATCACAGATATGTGCTGTTTGAGAACAGTGAGTTCAAGGTAGCCCGCATTTGTGCCAATAGGCTTGAAGGGTTTAAATTTAATTTTGACAAAGTATGAATTTGGAGTTCACAGCTTTAAATTAAAAAATGAAAAGAAAAACATCCTAATTGTTATGAAATCTTCCACCAGATTATGGTAGTTTAGAAGCTTCACTACAATTAGCTTATACCCTACTTTATTTAAAAAAATGATGGTATCCAATAAAACTAGAAGCTTAATTTTCAATAATGCAGCATAATGGAAAAAGTAATTTCTTAACTATATATAACACAGGTTTAAAAAGCTAATGACTGTTTATGTCTTTCTTTTTCATTGCAAAAAACACCTTTTTAATAATAATAATTTTTAACACCATTTGTACATTTGAAAATAAATTGATTTTTTTTATAGACTTATGTAAGTATGAGAGGGGGAGATTGAACAATTTCATTTATTAAAATCAATGAAAAAACTTAGTTTGATATAGTTATTTCATCGAGTTTAATGAACAAAATTTTTTGATCTCAGTACTTGCATATGCCTAAGTCAAAAATAAAACATTTTTTTTTTGTTTTGAAATTTATCAGTTTTGCATTGCTTTGTGCATTTTTATGAACCAATGAGGAAATCCAGTAATAAGACATTTACGAAGAATAATGTCATTAAGTTTTATTACAAATCTTTATAAATTCAAAGTATTAACCATCCTTTACTAAATTTTATTTTTGCTTTACATGTTTAAGATTTTATATTTAACATTAATATTTATAAAGAAAATTACCTTTTACTAATATAAACTGTTTACAATTTTTTTGAGTTAACAATTTTAACAGTAATAAAGAGTAAATTTAAAAAGTAAGAAATTTTTTACACTAACTTTATCACACTCGAATTCCAGAGTTTCTTTTCAAATATTTGAAATTAACATAAGTGAAAAAGGATGCCCCATATAATTTATTTATTCTCAAAATGTTTTGAACTTTTACAAACCAAATTTTGAAAAAACAAACATCTTTTGTAATAAATGGTATTATTAGTACAGAATATAACTGATTTATAGATCAAAAATAAACATAAGAAACTTACACAAAACCTTGTTTTCTCCTTAAAAACCTTAACAGAATTTCTAAAGAAAGTTTGAAATTTTTATACAATTATGTATGTATGACTTTTTTTCAGTTTCCTTGTAATAAATATAGATAATTACATAAGAGAATTTCATGTCACTGCTAAACATTTCCACATAATTAAGAATAGTTGCAGAAAAGCCCTGAAGCATCTAAAAGCTTTAAAATCAATGAAGGATTCATACATCATTTGAAATTATAAATGTACTAAATTATTTCAAAAATTTAAAGATGAAATTAATAAGTTCATAATTATGAATAATTCTATAACATGCAATCTAAAATGTGCATATAAAAAGTATTTATGTGCATTTTGTAAATCTTTAGACAAACATATTTCAGATAAAGTATATTCTGAACTAAAGGACATATGTACATTAAATAGAATACATCCCTTTTTTTTATCTGTTATCAAGTACTAGCAGCAAAGACATTGCAATTCTTTATTTGAAACAATACTCTAGTTCTGATATTTGAAAATAGACATGAATATGTATGATTTCTCTGGATTTCTGTTTAATTTTTTCTGCCAGAAACAACACCAATATTTATTACTTACTATTGACTATTTATGTACATTAAAGAAAATAATGTTAATTTCACAATTTTTGCAAAACTACTCAATGCAAAATACCAGCATTTGAATTTACAGAAGAGGAGGGGGAGGGGGTTCAAAGTTTGTATACAATGAAATCTTTGTAAAGAAATTTAATTATAATAGATAGCTGAATACAATGAATATCAATCTGGCAGATTTTTTACATGGTTTCAGGTGGTTTTGGTAATACAATTTTATGGAAAGTAAAGGTTTCTATATAATCTAAGAGGAGTTGAACTATTAAACCTAAGGAAAAAAAAGACCATTTCTAAATTTTTTTTGCTATAAATTTAAAGAAATATATAAATTGTTCATCAGGTAATAAACACATAATAACCATTATAAAGCCTTTAAAAATTAATCAGTAGTTTTATTTGAGAATTTCATTAAATAATAAATTTAACAAAGATAAGCTTACTTGATAAATAAATTCATCAATTATTTCCCACAACCACTGATTAGGTAATTCTAACCTCACAGGCTCACTTGCACCTATAAAATAGGGTAGTACAGATAAGTAAGTTATTCCATTCTAATTATTTGAATAAAAATAGTTGCAGAAAACACTTACTCAAGATCAAGTTAAACAGGCAACAATAATTGTAATAGGATTCAAATCGCTCTGCAATTGAAGGTCCTCCCTGAAATATGCAATACATTTAAAAATCTATGCATCTATATATAATTTACAATACAACAAATCCTTTAATGCATACTTACACTAACTCTGGCATATAAGTGCCTATAGTACAATTCTTTGTATAAGATCTCAAATTTTTCATCTGGAATTTGAAATTTATACATATATTATTAAATTAATGTCAATAAAATTTAAAATAGATATCACTGTAAAACCAAATAAAAAAAAGATAAGAACATTTTGATTTGAACATACCATCATGAACTATTGATGCAACATCTTTAGCCATAGGCCATGGTGTAGTTTTGTAAAACCTTTCAGTCAATTTTACATAACTAAGAAAAATAAAGTTTAATATGTAAACAATGCAAATATAAACATACATGCATATACACATAAAAAAGTGAATAAATTTATAAAATGCCTAGAGAATTACAGTTACATTTAAATTCTTGTTTATTCAAATAATTTTCCCCAATATACTTCAAAACAATATGTAAAACAAAAAATATAATCAGGATGTCACAAATAGCATATCACTTAAATAATTAAAAATTATATATACACATTAAATTTTTTTTTTACTCCATACATTATCAAAAATCAAGGGGAAAAAATAATATAACCTTGCTAAAGTAAAATTTGAGCATGTTGCATATTATCTGAGAATCATGTAAAAAAAAAAATACACGACTACTACAAAAGTTCTGATAAGCATACAAATGATATACATAGGTACATAATACTTAGGTAAAATTTTGTGCAAGCAAAAAAACCTTAATGCTAAAAATAAGATTAGGAGACTTTAAAAAAAATATTTGCATGATTACACTTTGCTACTAAATAACAGGCAAAATTGTTTGCAGCAGCTCAGATCACACACAGTTTACAGTAGCTATCAAATGTGTAGGCAAGATTTATTGAATAAGTGTGTGTATGCACACACGTGTGGATTCCCTAGTAACTATTACATTATAGCAGAACAGAATGCTACCTAACTTTTTTAGACATGGCAAAAAACAAAACAAAAAAAAGTGATTTTTTTTAAGATACATTGGCACCAAAAGATTGCAATCTGCATAGGTCATGTGCATAACTATAAAACAAAGGCTTACAAACTATATAAGCTTTTCAAAAAAGACTTGTTATGAACCATACAGAGCTTCAAGGTTAATTAAAAAAATTAAGGCATATATATATATAATACTAGAGTACAAATACATGCATTTATATACAAGTAATACATTTCTCAATAATAAATTGCATTCAAATGTTTCTTAAAATCATATTCAGCAGCAACATAAAGGTTATTGGAAACATCTTGTACTTTAAAATCAAGGTTAAAAGAAAACTGAATGGGTAAATTCTAATCTCCAAACTTTTGCACTCATTTACATGAGGACTTATAAGGTTTGACAGATTTAACATGCAACTATTGCTCTGTATAGGAGATTTGACATTATGAATTGACTATATAACTTGACTTCAGAAATTTTGATCATGAGTACTTGACTACCATAGAAATTTAAATTAAAATTTAAAACTAATTAAGGAATATTGCATATTTAGTGACTCCATTTAAGAAACTGCAATGAACATTCACTTCACTAAAATAAAAAAAAAATTAAATAAAAATATCAGCAAAATATTCTTTTTACAACAAAGCATCTTTTAATTCGATTAAATAATATAAAAAGAATTCTTCAAATCATTACCTCAAAGATAATCAGGCAATTTTTACAAATGTTTGTTTTTTAGAAAGAAATGACAAACAGAACCTAAAATGATGCATTTAGATTCATACATTTGTAATGGTAATGTGTAACAGAATGCTTTACAATAAAATAATAAAAAAATTATATGTATAATACACATAAGTATGGAGGAAAAACTTCTCCAACATGCTATAAAATAAATTAATACTATTAAACATTATTTTTTTTAAACAGCTTAAAAAATTGTACATAAAACATTAATTTACAAGTGAGTTCACAACAGGCATAACATTTTACAAGGGAAATAATGGCACAAGCTTTTGGAAACCAACATGTCCCAAAATATTACTCAAAAAACTGCAAATTACCATTCAGTTTTATAAAAGGATCCCCCCAAAAAAACTATAATTTGCAGCTGCTTTTTCAATATCAATTCGAACCACAAAATCAATTATTATTGATGTTATAAACAATAATCTAACACAAAAACAATTTATTTACCTAGCTTCATACAAAGTTTGAAGCTCGTATACATTTCCATCACTTATTGCCTTGGCCAAGTACATCAGAAAATTTCGTACTATTTCAGGAATTTTATAAGTTTCGGCCACTTGCCGTTCATAGTCCATATCTAGAAAAAAATTAATAGATACATAAAATTATATTTACTAATGACTTAGAATTCCAAAAAAAAATTAAGTATTGAAACAATTATGGAATTGTTTTCAAACAGGCATTTTGCTTTTTAAAAGGAAGCTACCAGATGCTTCTAGATCTAAACATAGTTCAGTAGCAAAATAATAAGACAGTAACAGGAGTAAATGTTAAGCAAATAAACAATACACAGCTTAAAAATTTGTTGCTAGTTTATTCTAACTCTTAGATTTGAACTATTTTTTATGTATTGAAAGTCAGGTAGTAGAGGCTGGAAATTCCACTGAAAATAAAACTTGCACACAAAAAATATCTACTTAAGTCATGAATAGATTTGGAAAGTATTTTATAAATACTTTCTTTATATACAAATACTATTTCCGATACTAGATACATTACTTAAAAAATAATTAAATTTAAAAATCAAAATCCTACATAAAAAGATTTTTGAGGAATAAATTGTTTTCATTTATATAGGTAAATATTGTAACAAGATTATTTTTTTAAAAAAAAAAAACCTTATCTTTTTACTACCATCGCTTAAACTTTGACATATTGAAGGAATCACATAATCACATTTAGCAATTTTTTGTCAACTGATATAATCCTTTTATAAAATCTTATGAGAATGAAATTCAATTTTAATAAGTAAAAGCATTTCATGAGTGAAATTCCCAAGCAGGAAATTAAACTTATGCATACAAAAGTGAGCTATGATATGCTAGATGAAATTTCAAAACCAATTTATTAATAGTGTATGAAATAAAGACAAAGAAACATTAAATATACAATTGTTTCAACTCCATTACAATACATATTTAATTCAAGCACATCCAAAACAAAGAATACAACAGGGAAAACAACCAATTTCTATAAAAGAATCCAATTTTATTAATTTATTTTGAAGAATTTGTTTTCAAATCTGAGCTATCATTGGCAAAAAAAAAAGCTGATTTGAAATTAACAATTATACAATTTTTTTTAAAAATTAATTCAACAGTTTAATTTAAAATGGTTTTTATATAAATTATCTAAAGATCTAAAATTAAACATGAAGTCTATTTGTTCCCATTGGTCGTTTCTTTAAAAGTTATTAAAACCTTACAATTGTGGGATTTAGTTGTCAGTGGTCTTCAAACTATGTTCCACAAGTCACATTAAAAAAATCAAAAAAGAAACTTATAGCTTAATAGTCCCGTATCATTGATACAGCGATGGCTGCGCCCCTGATAATGAAAGAGAGGAAACAACTTGTCAATATATCAACAGATTCAATGTTAAAATCTAAATTTAAGCAAGAACAGCTCCTAAATTTTATGTTGCAAATTCTCTCTCATGAAAAATACACAGCTATAAACATTTTAATGCCATTCAAAAAAATTGTATTTCAGTGAAATGTATTTCTCAATAGGAGTAGCTACAAAAACAAAGTATTAAAACAAATTTTAAGAAAATAGATATTCTAGGTTTATTTTTTATATAAATTATACATACGTGCACATACAACTATTTAATATTCATAAAATTACAATGATAGTTGTTCATAAACACTAAGATTTCACAAATCAACCATTTCAAATTTTGCAATAATTTTTGATGTTTCTTAAGGAGATTTTGATGTTTAGGATAAATCGTCTCTTTCAATTTTTACACCTTACTCATCTCAAAAATAGAAAAAAAATTATAATACATTCTTATGTTTCCTAAAACTGAAAAGTAATATAATTTAACAGCAGCAAGCAAAAAGAGTTAATGGTAGGTGAGAAATACTTATTTAAATTTAAACATTACCATCAACTGAAAATCACATAGAAAATAAAATATCAAGGCCTTTCAAAAGAGTTTGGAAAGAAATAGGTTAAAAATAACAAATCAAAGGGTTCTTTTTTGTATTTAACTATTTTAATCAGCATATTAAAATAATTACACAATTCAATGTAAATGATTTTTTCTCCCATACAGCCATAATATTTTTAAACTGAACATGCAAAGATATTTTTAAAAATTATATGCACATGTCAGAAAAGTTTAATGAGGCTGTTTAAAATTTCAAGTTATTTTTAGCACAAATATACTTTAAAAATTAAAACAAAACCAGGAATTGAAAAATACACTTAACATTCATTTGAAAATCTGATTTTTATTAAAAAAACAACTATTAATAACTTTTGTTCAAAAAAGAATATCACAAAGTCTTATTTATCTACAACAATTTTCTTAAAATGAATACTAAAATTATTTCACATATAATGTCCACATACGGATAACACAATTTTCCAATTAAGCATATTAATCAATAACAGGATTGTTCAGCAATATGTTGTTTCAGAACAAATATCAAAAAGTCTTCATAATGTAGTTAACCAATAACAAAAGATACAGTAAAATTCAGAAATATGTTTTATTTTAGTACTTGCACAATATCAAAAAATAATAAAAATGTTTACAATTAAGACAGATTATGTCATTTTAAAAAAGTATAGCTAAATTGAAAATATTTGATACGAGTGTGAAGTTCTGTGTCAATTATTTTTACCCAAACAGAAAAGTGTGTCAAATGCTGCAATATTTCACCCACAATCTATTTTAGTAAAGCATTCCAACAAATCTATCTCTGAAAGGAACCATGGGGACTTTTAGAATCAACAGGATTTAAAACACGCATATACTACACATTTAACAAACTAAGCAAAATATTTATTTTTTTAAAATTTGTTTTAATAAAAATAATGAATATTTTTCTGTAATTCACAGTAACGATTGCACAGATGACTGAATTTCTTACATTATTTTTTACTAAGAAAAATTTACATTTTGTGCATACTAGGTGATGTTCACAATTTCATTGCCAATGATATATCACAACAAAAACAAATATTATTAGGAAATAATAATGAATTACGCAGAAAAATCAAAAGAATTTGAATATTCAGTTTAGGTAGTCTTATTTTAGTTTATACCTTGATGCATGATTTATTTTTCATTGCAAAAGTGTGTGATCAGTTTGCCAGTTAAAGTGTAGAGAGAATAGGGGCCATTTGACAAAGTCAATTTTTTGGTGATCAGAATCGGTGGCCCAGCAACTTTTTAATAAATATTTTTTTTAATTTTCATTGCAAAATTCCACTTAAATTCTCAAAACACCTATTGCAAAAATTTGACTTCGCCAAGGGGTCTTTATTCTACACTTTTGCCAGTTTGCCCAAATGCCACTGTTGCAAAACCCCTTTTTTGTTATGCAACAGTGCAAAATCTGACTATTATTAGTTTTTGCCAAGGAAAACACAGTATCTAATGCCTTTCATTCCATTTTACATTAAAATGAAACTGTCATGAGAAAGGAAGAGAAACTTTTTACTAACTGCAAAAAAAAGGGAATTTTGCTTTTTTCCTTTATAAATTGGAATTTTTATTTGAAAGGAGGAGAAAAATTGAACAATTTTCATGAAGTTTCATTCTTGTTGTATCTAATTCTATAAAGATTGACAAAGTCAAACCAATGGTTCTTAAAAAATCTAGTACCATTAAGGGATCTGTACAAATATCTTTCCCAGAGAAATTCATACAACTCAAGATATATTCAGGAGAAGTCTGGTGAACTTGGAACTTGTCAATAATCTTTGTTTTCTGAGAACAAGCAGCATTTGATGAAACTACTGGCAAGGTGCAAGTGTAGTCAGTCACATTCCAGATTAGTCAGTGTAGTCAGTTACATTCACATGTAGTCAATTACCCATATATTATTGACAAAATGTTTTGCGATGCCATAATGGAAGAATTTCCATTTCATTTGTAATTTAGCTACACTTCAGTTGTCATCAGAAAGAAAAAAGTTCGGCATGATTTCCATCAAAACGACTATTTAAAACTCATTGCATTGAATTTAAATTTTCTAAGAGAAAAATGTAAGAATAACAGTACTACTGTTAGTTGTCGAAACATTTCGATTTGTGTTCATTTTGAGCTTGAATTCATCATTCAAAAAAGCTATGAGTGGCTCGGCTTCTAGCAAAGTGAAGTTAACTTTAAAATCACCACTCAAAATCATGGAAAGCGAGTGATAGTTTTTTTTTTAAAAGAGCAGAACCACCTTCGGTATATGGTAAGAGTAAAAAATGTAGGAAATCTTTAATTTTTTGAGCCGTTTGATTTGAAGAAATGTATAGGACCACCGAATTCACTGTTTGTTTATTTTTAAATAAGCATTTTGCTGCACATATGTCCCCAATATTTTGACTAACAATACCCAGTCCACTTGTTTGACGATAAGTAATATCTATATGTCGAGCCACAACATGTGAGTTGTTCTGTTTACGATAAATCGCAACACCAGCTGCTCTGTGGCCCGGTTGTTTAAATTGTACGCAACAATCGAAATCAGGTATCGAAACACGTTCATCATTGTCTAACTATGTATCTGCCAAAGGGACTTAGCTTCTTCTCTGATCCTAATGTGAGAAAACAAAAACAAAGATCCCACGGCCTAGACCACAGGGGGTAGGAGATGGGGCGGGGCCCCTCCCGAATGAAGGAGAAAAACAGAACTTCATGCGAGGGTAGCAAAGAGACACCACCAAATGTGCTAATTGATCAAATTAAATAGCGCCCGCTTCCCCAACTTCCTGTTACGCATTACCGTCCTTTTTCATGAAATCACTCCCACAAATCTCCAGCAATCGAGAGGAAAGATGTTACACATCAAAAATTGAATTGTTATTTCATAAAAAGTTTAACCATGTTTAAAAAATGCAAGAAATTTCTTTTATTTTCAAATCTAAACTGGAATTGTTAGAAAAGAGAATTCGCAAGATATTTTTATTAATGACAGCATTTTTTCCATTTCCTTTAATCCTTTTCATTGTATTTTGTTTTTCAACTTTAATTCATGCCAGTAGCACTTAAATCTTTTTTCCCAGTTGGGAGGACATTCAGCCATAACAAATTTAACATGCATCAGTCCCTGCATATGGTGGATCTTTGGTCCCACCAGGACTCCAACCCATGACACGCTAGCCTGGATTTTAGTCTTCTTCAATGCTGACAAGACTTTCAAACTCAAAAAAAAAAAATTGTTACCAAGGTGAAAACCTGAACAGGATTCGATCCAAGTCTGTAATATTAATGCTCTGATTTTTTTATTTCTACCTTGCTACTTTTACTATAAGTAACAGTGATAGTAGAATTTTAAGTAAGCATGAAAATCATTACAACCAAATAGACAAGTGAAAAATAAACCGCAAAATTTCAGATTATGGAACATGTTTCTAGCCACTGAGCGGATAAAATTTTTTTTTATTAGAAGAGTTCCAATTTGGGTTAAAGTGTAGTATAGGGGGACACTTGGTGATGTCAATTTCTTTTGGCGACAAAAATCGATTGCCAAGCTACTTCAAATAGCGAAAAATTTTCGAAAGCCACAATGAATTCGTTATCCCACCATGATATCTATATAAAAATGGCCAAATCCAAAGAAAAATCACCAAATTCAAAGGCCATACTACACTTTAGCCAAGCCAATCATTTAGATGTCCCCTCCCCCAACTCAAGAAATCCAATTTATAATTTTTTACAACATAACATAATGTTAAAAACAACACAGCTAGTAAATATAGGTTAAAAGCTAATATCCGCACACATTACTGGATGATAGTAATTCCATTAATATATTCCATAATTGAGAATGGATAAAGTATAAATAATTCACTTACCGCCAAGCATATCAAGATCATGACCCCCATGATAAGCGTACGCATCATACTAGAAAAAAAAATATTTTTGTTAATATTCAAATATTTTTAACTCTTCAAATTGATAGATTGTAAAAATTTAACAAAATACAGCCTTTTACATATAAAAACCAATTCGTAACATATTAGCAAAATAAAAGAAATTTCATTCTGAGTTAAAATATGGTTTCAAAGGTAAATACATATGGGTACTAATGATAAATGAGTTGACACAATATTTGACATTTAATTTTATATACGAAAACTAATCAAATTGAAAAAAAATTTTACATCCTCGTATTCTTCACCGTAATCCATCTTCAGAAACCTTATAAATATACAGCAATTTTTAATACTAATAAATTTTAATTTATATTTTTTGAGGTTCAAAACGTGTAAATAAAGAATACGGCTTCAAACAGTCATGGTTACAAACAAAGCTGTGTTCTCGGTGATTTAATGGCTTCCAAAAATTTCATGACGTCTCAATGGTCGAGTAGAGAAAAAAATTGATGAGGATTGGTTATATTCTTAATATCATACTAAGAAGCAACATGAAAGTTATTAGATACACCTCATAATTTAGTACCATGGAGATTGCAACCATATTTGATGACACATTAATGTACACAAGGGTTGGTTTTAGGGGCTCAAAACCCTTTCATAGACATGAGTGTGGGAGAATTTTTTTTACATCGCATTGCCAATGGGAGGACATTGAATCATGACAAATTTAACATGTATCATTATCTGCATATGGTGGATTTATGGTTCCATCAGGACTCCAACCCGTAACACGCTCGCCTGGATTTCAGGATCATAACAACTACGCTAATTCGGACACTTCCTCTCAAAGATAAAAAAATGTCCTTTTAAAACTGTCATGCTCGAGATTATCTCGGGCACTGTACATGTGCTCTAAACTGTTACACCCGAGTACTATACGGGGTAATTTTGAGTGCATTTGATTGCTATACCCTGAGTGTAAAGGGATTCAACCACTGGCGTAGCTAATAATGAGTGGGCCCTGTATCGAAGATTCCTCGGGGCCCCCTTTGGTCCACTTAATATTTTGCGATTTGTTACAAACATGTGTTGGGCCCTGTAGCTTGGGGACCCCGTATCATTGATACGGAGGTAGCTACGCCCCTGGATTTAACCTTTTAAAAATCAATGCTAGAACGCTCAATCTATGAGAACCCTGTCCCGCTTTGACACGAATAGTTTCCATCTGGGTTATCAGAAAACAATGACACCAGAAGTGTATTGCTCAAGTCCAGTTTATTCCATTGTTTTTGCTTTAGTTGCTGTCATTTACAATCTCCAGCAGTTGATCTTCTTGCACAGATATCCAAGATTCACCTAATTTTTTACAAATGGTTCACAGATCTATCAGTGGCGCACCTAGGTAACCAAAGGCCCTGGTGCAAAAAAAAACCCCCGAGGGCTTTACCTTGGTTGGGCTTTATCCACTTGCATCACGAAGAATATTAGGGCCTCTCCTGCATAGTCAGGTTTGGGGCACCAAGTCGTGAGTCAGACTTTGAGCCCCCTTAGAGTCCTGCCCCCTCCACAATGGAGGGGTGTACGTTAAGCCACTGGCTTTATCAAGAGTAAGAGTAAAGAGTAAAGTAAGCGTGTCAAGTAAAAGAGTAAAATCATATTGGTATTTAAAAAACACAAACTACTTTTACATCAGTCCTTTATCGTGCTCTTCAGAACATAGGAAAGCAAAGCTACATACATTGTAAGATGTCAATATCTCTATCTAAATAAAAAGGGAAATGATAAATTTACATCTATTCTTTAAAGTTTCTGTACAAAGCGTAATTTGGCAACAACGAAGTGCATGAACTGATTTGCTGAAAATAGATAATTACATTTATCGTGACTATGAC
>BMAO01029514.1:0-40396 GCA_019973975.1 Trichonephila clavata | reverse complement strand
TTATTAGCTTTTGAGTGTTTTATCTTTTTTTTTAACTACTATTGAAGTTAAGGTACATGATTTTCATAAGATATTGTAAGTTTTCAGATATCTCGAATGCTCTATTCTGTTACTCTGAGAATGCTTTTTGTGTATGTTTGAAAAGGTCATGAGCAAAATGTATGTTGCAAAAATTTACTTAGTGACAACAATTATAATACACAATTAAAGTTATTAGATGCATCGCGGACCATGCAGCTATACATGGATGTAAATTAATATTTTTATTAAAAATCTAAAACACAGTATTGTTTTTTTATAATTCATACTAAATTATTTTAAAAATCTTACAATGGCTGCTTTCTATTAGATAAAATTAGATTAATTTTATAAATTATTAATCGAAAATAGAAATTTGATTTTATCCTTGGGGATAAAGAGGAAAAGAGTTTTATACTCCAAAAAAAAGCCCGTACAACACCGGGTTAAACGAGGAAAAGAAATTTTCCTAATAAGTAATAGAATAAATTTCGATTAAAAAGGAAGTTTACTGACATAAATATAGAAATCACTCTACTAGAAGTGCTGGCGCCGAGAGCGAAAGGGGAAAGTTCCATGGGGCAAAAGTGATATACTCGATAAGAGCCCGTACAACGCCGGGCTAATCTGAAGGGAACAGACCGTCCGATGGAACAAAGAGGTGGAAGAAAATTTCGAAATAGGGTATTTTAACGATATATTAAAATGGAAGTCACAAACACACCAGGAAGAGTGCTTGCACGCAGACGGGAAGGGGGATTTTTAAGGCAAAAATCTATACACTTGAAGATGCCTGTTCAACGCCGGGCCATGCAGCAGTAAGTTCTTTAAATTTTGCCTCGTTTATTGATAATTTGTTGACATAATACACGATAAGAAAACTGTACAGAGTCAGGAAGCAACAGTTTTTCTGAAAATGCTGCAGTTTAATTCATAGATTAATTTGACAAAAATAGGAGATTAACATAAATAAAGATTTTATTATATATAAAATTTGCTTTAGTTTTACCCTTCTTTTCTATTAAGCAAAAAATAATCGTTTCACTGTGTATGTTGCCTTGTGTGTGTCATTTTAACGCTTTACTCGTCAATTGTTAAATGCAAATGCTTTATAAAGACAGTATACCTGACTAACTCGAATCCGGAGTTAGTGCTTTTCAGATCTCATCGATTCATCTTATGTTTTGTAAGAAAAAATATGATGAAATTTGTGAAAAATTAATAATTTGATTAAAGAAGTTGTGGATCTTGCCAGGCAAATAAATTTTAGTGGATAATGATGCCATTCAAGAACTGCTAAATTCCCACAATCTCCTAATCCAGGGATGGCGAACCAGTGGCACGCGACACAATATTTATGCACGCCGATCAACGTGGTTTGCATTTTTTTCAAAATGTATTACGAACAATCACAAGTGATCGGATCGCAGGCGGTGGGGAGCACCCTAGTTTATTGTCTTGTTTTAGTTACGTAGTAGACTACAATTGTTAATGATGCAAAGTTTGTCTAAGCATGCATAATCAATTCATTGACACAACTGTATTTAAAAGTTAATTTTGCTATATTACGATTTTTGTTATTTATCATGTGTGTGTTGTGACTAGTTCAGCAAAAGAATAAAAAGTGCAAGATAGTAAGTGCAACGGAGAATTTCAAATTTGGTTAATGTAGAAATATGGCATTATTATATCAATAAAAGCGACCATGAGGTGTGTGTTTTATGTTCTGGAATAGTGGTGTGCTGAACATGTCTATAAAACGGCATTTAAATTCAAAATATATTAAAAAAAATAATACATTTTTATCTAAAGTTAGTTGTTTTTTCCCCATGAGGTTTGTGTTTAGATGGATGCATATATAATGTAGAAGAATTTATTTTTGTATATAATATATTATGAAATATTCATCACCAAACATATGAAGTAGAGCAGGTATTGATCTCAATCCTTTGAACATCAGCAGGTATTGATTTCATTATCTGCTGATGTGCAAAGACAATTTTGAAATCTGAAATATCCTCCTTTGACAATGATTCTGGCTGATGCACTTAGTATATTCTTTTTAACGACCCCGGTTTACCGTATAATGCTTAGAGCAATGACTCTCAAATTTTTTTTTTCGGAACCCTTTTAACAATTTCAAAATTTGGCGGCACAGTTACAATAAAATAAGTTTAAAGAATTTTACTTATCTGTCATACTCTACGTAAAATTGTTTGTGATAATAGTTTTTCAATGTTAAATAAAATAATATGTATGACCAAGGCAACGCAATGTTTATTGAGTAATTAAATTACAAATTAACTACAAGAATGTGTTATTGAGGGAATATAGAAGTGGTTAAATATTTTGTTTATTTGAGCAAATAATATTAAATTTGTAAGCCAAGAAAAGGATTATGGATAAATTTTTCTAAATAAGCCGAAAGTACATTCAATAACAATACTTTTTGAGAAATAAAAATCAATTTATTCATAAATGCAAAAGATTAGTGAAATTAAAACATTTTTAAATATTTTAAAAAGTACGGTTTTGCACATTTTTTTTTTTCAATATTTATAATAACATTTTAGTTAGAATGTTTTAAGTGTATTTGGTATAAAAGTTTTAAGAGAAAATTTTGTAATATTAACAAATTTCTGAGATTTAAGCAGATAATTGGGCATTTTGAATCATTTAAAAATAAAAATGTATATATTTCCCCGGTTATATTATCTTGACACTTATAATCATGCATGATTCAACGATATTAAACATCTTTCAGAATAAGTGATGTTTACAAATTTAATATGAAGCTAGTTTTTAAGTAAACGATACAAAATTCTATAAATTATTTATATTTAAGTTAAAAATTTGATTTTACTGTTTTGTAACAAAAAATATTGAGAGTTGAGAAGGTCAGTTATAATTTATTTTGCATTAAATGAATAACAAATTTGCTTTTATGAAATTTTTGTTTTTATTAGCTTTTTGAGTGTTTTATCTTTTTTTTTAACTACTATTGAAGTTAAGGTACATGATTTTCATAAGATATTGTAAAGTTTTCAGATATCTCGAATGCTCTATTCTGTTACTGAGAATGCTTTTTGTGTATGTTTGAAAAGGTCATGAGCAAAATGTATGTTGCAAAAATTTACTTAGTGACAACAATTATAATACACAATTAAAGTTATTAGATGCATCGCCGGACCATGCAGCTATACATGGATGTAAATTAATATTTTTATTAAAAATCTAAAACACAGTATTGTTTTTTATAATTCATACTAAATTATTTTAAAAATCTTACAATGGCTGCTTTCTATTAGATAAATTAGATTAATTTTATAAATTATTAATCGAAAATAGAAATTTGATTTTATCCTTGAGGGATAAAAGAGGGAAAAAGAGTTTTATACTCCAAAAAAAGCTCGTACAACACCGGGTTAAACGAGGGAAAAAAATTTTCCTAATAAGTAATAGAATAAATTTCGGTTAAAAAGGAAGTTTACTGACATAAATATAGAAATCACTCTACTAGAAGTGCTGGCGCCGAGAGCGAAAGGGGAAATTTCCATGGGGCAAAAGTGATATACTCGATAAGAGCCCTTCAACGCCGGGCTAATCTGAAGGGAAACAGACCCGTCCGATGGAACAAAGAGGTGGAAGAAATTTCGAAATAGGGTATTTTAATGATATATTAAAATGGAAGTCACAAACACACCAGGAAGAGTGCTTGCACGCAGACGGGAAGGGGGATTTTTAAGGCAAAAATCTATACACTTGAAGATGCCTGTTCAACGCCGGGCCATGCAGCCAGTAAGTTCTTTAAATTTTGCCTCAGTTTATTGATAATTTGTTGACATAATACACGATAAGAAAACTGTACAGAGTCAGGAAGCAACAGTTTTTCTGAAAATGCTGCAGTTTAATTCATAGATTAATTTGACAAAAATAGGAGATTAACATAAATAAAGATTTTATTATATATAAAATTTGCTTTAGTTTTACCCTTCTTTTCTATTAAGCAAAAAATAATCGTTTCACTGTGTATGTTGCCTTGTGTGTGTTCATTTTAACGCTTTACTCGTCAATTGTTAAATGCAAATGCTTTATAAAGACAGTAATACCTTGACTAACTCGAATCCGGAGTTAGTGCTTTTCAGATCTCATCGATTCATCTTATGTTTCTTAAGAAAAAAAATGATCAAATTTGTGAAAAATTAATAATTTGATTAAAGAAGTTGTGGATCTTGCCAGGCAAATAAATTTTAGTGGATAATGATGCCATTCAAGAACTGCTAAATTCCCACAATCTCCTAATCCAGGGATGGCGAACCAGTGGCACGCGACACAATATTTTATGCACGCCAACGATCAACGTGGTTTGCATTTATTTCAAAATGGTATTACGAACAATCACAAGTGATCGGGATCGCAGGCGGTGGGAGCACCTAGTTATTGTCTTGTTTTAGTTACGTAGTAGACTACAATTGTTAATGATGCAAGTTTGTCTAAGCATAGCATAATCAATTTCATTGACACAACTGTATTTAAAAGTTAATTTTTGCTATATTTACGATTTTTGTTATTTATCATGTGTGTGTTTGTGACTAGTTCAGCAAAAGAATAAAAAAGTGCAAGATAGTAAGTGCAACGAGAATTTCAAATTTGGTTAATGTAGAAATATGGCATTATATCAATAAAAGCGACCATGAGGTGTGTGTTTTATGTTCTGGAATAGTGGTGTGCTGAACATGTCTATAAAACGGCATTTAAATTCAAAATATATTAAAAAATAATACATTTTTTATCTAAGTTAGTTTTGTCGTTATAGTCAGTAGACGCTCAGTCTGGCTACTGTCAGCCGATCTTGAATTTTCCGTATATAATTAATTACTAAATGGTAAAAATTTTTAGGCGGTCACCTCAAAATGTCTTGGTGGTCGATCGCGATCGACGTAATGCTCACCCCGGCTTTAAAGGATGCAAAATTAATGTATAATAAAACTCTGTAAATCTGAATTGTGCTAAACTCGATTCTCTAATTCTGCATGCAATATCACGGGAATCAAATTGTTTCAAAAATACCCTACTGAGCGGTACGCTGAATCATGTTGTTTGGTAGATAAAAATAACTTCGGCTTGCGATTTTGTATTAGTGTTGTGTTTAGGAAACATTTTTTTCTTCTGAATTACTTAATCCTTTTCTCTCCGGCCCAGTTAAAAATAATTTGTATCTTTTCATGTGTGAAATCATATCCAGAGTTTGGAATATTATGGTATCAAGAATTCCAAATACACCCCCCCCCTCATAACCACCACCACATCATCTTATTAAAAATATCTTCAATACACGGCATTGGGTGTTTGACGCCAAGCGATTGTTTATTACAGGTCAGCGCAAATTCTAAATGACCCGTCTTTCTTTGAAACTGCAACGAGGGTGTGGTCTCTACTTGAAATGAATCTGCTCCTTCGATGATGCCTTCGGAGCCTAATTTATTTCGTTAACTTGCTCTTTTAGTGCATAAAGAGCGGAATCACTACTATATATGCTTTTTGATAACAGGAATGGCGCCATTGCATAATTTAAGTGAACATTTGAAGGTTGTGCAATTTAACCTTCTTTCGGCGCGAATACAACAGAATATTCTTACGTGATTTTATCTGTTGTGTTTTTCATTGTGAAAATCAGACTCTAGTTAATGCTTATAAACTTATTTATTGTTGCTAATGCCACCTGTCTGACAGTGTCAGATCGAGACCCACAAAATTCATTCTGGCTAGGGGCTGGTTTTTCTACACGTTTATCGTTTATCCGTAGCTTTGAGCACCATGCAGGTGACAGAAAGATTTAGCTGTCTTCCACCCCAAATTTTGGGGAGAACGCGCTGGAAGTTGTCAGAGACCTCCCACCTCACTTCCCTTACACCAACCAAAGAGAGGATTTGAGGCTTGACGGCTATTTAGAGTACCCCATGCCGCAAAGGCACTATACATTTACAAACATCCATGCCTTCTCCGGGATTCGAATCCAGGCACTACGGCACAGCAGTCAGCATCGCAAACCACTGTACCCCGGAAGGGCGACAAATTCATTGCAATTCTGTTTATTTATTGCTGACGTTGATTATGTAGATTCTTAAATACAAGTTAGATTTTGCTGTGGTGCCTAAGGGCTGAATTCCTTTACTAATAATTAAGATATTTTACATATTTTGCAGAGAAGTTTACTTATGTTGTTTTTCGGAAGTTTAGTTATGAATATGTTCGATAAAAAAAAAGAGCGATCAAGTTCATATGAATTTTATTCGAACTTTTATTTACATGCATTAGTAAGAAATTTGTCAAGTTTTTCTGCAAACTTTTTTTTTGTCGTATGCCAGCAATGTAATTCAGAAATTCTCCGATTTCTAATGACCATATTAAAAGTTATCTTTGGACTTGTGTGTGTATTTCCATATAATTCGCCGCAAGTGTTGAATTTATGGGAATAATTATTTAAGCATTTTAAAAAAAGTCAGACGAAAAAAATCTTTCAATGCATTGGTGTTGTTTTAGTAAATCATAAAGTTGCATCTTTGACAGTGGCGTAACGGAAAATAATTGAGCCACCCCCGCAAGGTCAGGTCTTGGGCCCCAAGCCAATATATATAAAAAAAATACTTGCTAGAAAAAGCCTGCGTTCATCTACTATTGCGTACAAAAACAACGGGAAAAAAAATTTTAACCAGAATTTGAAATTTTTTTTAAATAATATTTTATTTAGTTCATTCCAATTATTGAGAATAACAAAAGTAAATTCTGTTTTTTCCCCATAGATTTTAAATTAAAAGCAGGTTTATAGCGATACCAACAATAGTCAAGTAGAAAAATTCTGCGTTCACTGTTTTAGTAGTAATTATAAAAATTATTTAAAAAGGACAATGGGCTTTCAATAGCTGCAGTAGCGTTACGGAAAATAATAAGGCCCACCCCCTCGCAAGGTCAGGTTTTGGGCCCCAAGCCAGATCTTACAAAGGATTACAAAATCAAACATAATGTGCCGATACACACCGATACACATCACCTAAAAAATTTAAACATTAAACTTATAACTGAATACAAAATCAACCTGAGTTGAATAAACGAAGTAAATAACCTTTAACATTAGAGAGTATATTATGGTATTTATTAAAATGGAAAATCTCTCTAACAACAGTCGAAAGAATAACCTGGTAACTTAAATAAAAACAATACATTAAGAAAGACACGAAAACTGTAAATGATTTTCGACTGTAATGATAAATTTTTTATGATAAATTTAAACTGTAATGAAAAATTAAAATGCATTGAATATAAAAATAGAAATGCCTGTTCATATGAAAGCAAATTTGTTGAAACGTTTCTCATGATGTATTATTTGATTGAATACTCATAAATCTGACAAATTATTATTTAATGCTCTCTATGGTTTCCAAGTATGGCAATACATTTCATGTGAAAAAAGCATAACAGATGCACGTTATTTACGACTTCGCTAAAAAAAATGAAGTACATGAGGGAATTAAAGTTTCAATAAGTATACAGGGTGTTTCATAAATGATGGGAGTAACTTTAAGAGGTGATAGTACACATCAAGACGAGTAATAGTAAATAGGAAACCAAGTGTCCCAAACGTCTTCCGAAGGAGAAAGGAGCCATCAAAGTTTAGGGTCCTAAATTTCAAATGATGATAAAAAACGGGAAAATGGATCGATTCATTTGCGGTTTTCACTAAAATCATTCTTTAAATTAGTATTTTCATTAAAAAAAGTTTTAAAGACAAAGTTAAAAAAATGCCGTTAGAGGGCGCTCTAGACTTTGGAGTACCGAACAACTACCTTTTACCAGTATTTTTTTATTTTGTTAAATGTTTACAAAAGCTTAGATTTTAACTTGAATTTTGAGCGCAAAATTGAAACCATCGGGAGCGGTTAAGTGGCGCAAATGTAACCGCGTTTAGGAGGAAAAATTGAAATGCTCGTATGTAATGATCAAAAATAAAAAACGATAAAGCAAACTTTAAGAGGCGATAGTACAACATAAAAACAATCAACTTCGATTAGAAAATGCATGATTTGAATTCAAACGCAAACGTGCTAGAGCATCTTCAAATTTTATCCATGCAAGCGTTTTAGCTGCAAGATTCTGGAAGAAGAACATGAAATTGTGATATGGGAAGAAGAAGAACGCATATGCAAATTGTTATTAAGATAAAAGCCATTGACCCGAGTGTGCAAGTGTAAATCACGGAACAAACGTAACGAAAGATGTTGCCCTTCACTAATCAAGAAAAGGCTGATATGCACTTCATCTACGGAACTGCAAATGGGAATAGTGCAGAGGCGCGACGATTATACGGAAAAAAGTTTCCCAACAGGCGGTTGCCCAATGATAAAACATTTGTGCGCTTGCACAGACAGTTGTGTGAGACAGGATCCTTTTTTGGTGCACGTTCAAATGCAGGCTGTGCGAAGTCTAACAGAACGGTAGCCGTGGAAGAAAAAATTCTGGATATGGTGACTGATCATCCAAATACAAGCACGCGAGCAGTGGCTAGTCAAATTGAAGTATCACCCTCCACGACATGGCGAGTACTAAAGGATGAAAGTATGCATCCTTTTCATGTCCAACGAGTCCAGGAACTGACTGAAAGGGATTTTCCTCGTCGAATGGATTTTGCTCGCTGGTATCTGCAGAAGCACACCCTAAATCCCGATTTTGGTGCAACTGTGCTTTTTACAGATGAATGTACATTTACACGTGACGGTACATTTAACACCCACAATTCCACCAATGGGCAGATGTAAATCCACATGCGTCTTCTACACATGCATATCAGCGACGATTTTCCATAAATGTTTGGGCAGGAATAATTGGTGACCATCTACTTGGACCTTATCTTCTGCCAGAACGCCTGGATGGAAAAAAATATCTTACCTTTCTGCAACAGGTGCTGCCGGAAATGATAACAGATGTTCCCCTCGTATCCGGCGAGTAATGTGGTTCCAGCAGGATGGAGCACCAGCTCATTTTGCGCCAGAGGTGCGAAATTATCTAAACGCAACCTTTCCAAATCAATGGATTGGGCGAAGTGGTCCTGTCCCTTGGCCAGCGCGATCGCCCGATCTTTCATGCCTGGATTTCTTTTTGTGGGGACACTTGAAGAGTCTTATGTATGAGACTCCTATCGAAACTGCAGAAGAACTCGTCGCCAGACTTTCGGCAGCTGCAGGAGAGGTGCGCGATACTCCTGGCGTGTTTCAGAGGGTTCGTGAATCCCTTCTTCGCCGTTGTACCGCATGCATCGCCTCTAATGGTCAGTGTTTCGAACAGATATTGTAATCATTTCTAATTAAACTTTTTTTTATAACGTAAATGTTCTTTGTTTCCTTTTTGTCTCTTAAAACGAAATCTGTTTCAGCGCCCTCTATCACCTTCGGGTTAAAATTACGAGTATGATTTCTTTGATGAATGTTACTTGTTTTGGTGTTGTACTATCGCCTCTTAAAGTTTGCTTTATCGTTTTTTATTTTGATCATTACATACGAGCATTTCAATTTTTCCTCCCTAAACGCGGTTACATTTGCGCCACTTAACCGCTCCCGATGGTTTCAATTTTGCGCTCAAAATTCAAGTTAAAATCTAAGCTTTTGTAAACATTTAACAAAATAAAAAAAATACTGGTAAAAGGTAGTTGTTCGGTACTCCAAAGTCTAGAGCGCCCTCTAACGGCATTTTTTTAACTTTGTCTTTAAAACTTTTTTTAATGAAAATACTAATTTAAAGAATGATTTTAGTGAAAACCGCAAATGAATCGATCCATTTTCCCGTTTTTTATCATCATTTGAAATTTAGGACCCTAAACTTTGATGGCGCCTTTCTCCTTCGGAAGACGTTTGGGACACTTGGTTTCCTATTTACTATTACTCGTCTTGATGTGTACTATCACCCCTTAAAGTTACTCCCATCATTTATGAAACACCCTGTATATATACTTACACAATTTTGATTTCCAATAGGCTGAATTATGGCAGATTAGCCTTTGCAGATATGGCAGGTCTCCAAGCGTGAGATTCTTTTCTTTTGCGATACCATCTTGTAGCGGCTCCCACTAACCAAATTTTTGACGATTGAATTAATTTAATTAAAGCCCTAGTCGGATGCTAAATATTTTCAGGGTTTTTTTTTGCCTAGAATACTAGATCCAAATTAATTTTATACATGGTTCATAATCATATTACATGCATGTGCATAAGATTTTCACATCCAGAAATTGTATGGACTCCAGCCGGGATTGAACTCACAACCTTAGACTTGAGAAGTGAGCACGCTGCCTCTAAGGCACTGAGCCAACTATATACAAAAATGAAGAAAAGAACGTAAAAACCCCCTCTCGTTTTCGAAGTCCTCGAATGACGTTTAGCCAAATTCAAAAGAGAGCTATAGATATTTAAAATGAGAATCTGGTAAGAGTTAAGAGGTAATAGGATCTGATCTGTAGTTCTTTAATTTGATAAGTATAAAGAAAATTGTGTGAGATCTATTAAATTATCAATAAATATATCTTATATTGTTAGAAAATAAATTTCACTGATAAATATATATTCACTTACAAAGTATTACCAATAAAAAGTTGGCAATTTTAATGCGCCCACCGTTAAAAAACATTACTTGAAAGGATTTTTAGAATGAGCTCTTATCTTTGACAGAAGTGCGACACCGAATTTAAAGTCTTTTCTGTTCCGTTTTTAGTTATAATACACCGGTATTTATATAAAACTAACTTAAAAATAAAAGACTCTGCGCTGTATTTTTATTTAATTTTTTTATTTACTATTTTCCCTATGGCCATACCTAGTATAACCCCCAGAGTAGCAAGTGTCACGGGAGTACCAATATCTGTAAAATCCTTCTTCGTCTCTTGTCCGAGATGTTCAACAAGCTTCTGTGAACGTTCATTGAAAACGGTCAAGAACCCTCTTAAAATGTCAGCGTGGAAGCATGGGGTCAACAATTTTCGTCTTGGTTTCCACTTTTCTGCAGATCTGGAAAATATTATCTAAGAACGTACATCTCAAATAGTCATTTATGGAAAGAAATAGACTCTTCAAAAATGACAAAAGGAAAATTATGTTTTTTCTTCTTCAGGGAGTTTCTATATTTGCTATAGGTATTATCACAATTCAATGTTTCTTATTTTTTTTTATTTAATAAAGCAAAAAAATAAAAAAAAGCTAAGGAAAATTAAAAGCTTTTAATATTTAGAATTTCAAAGGTAGTTTAACACTGAATCAGATTAATTTATTTGTGGCGTGTCCGGAACCTAAAAAGAATTTCGTTCTACAGAAACTGCAGTTATAGTTTTGGAGTTTAACACATGTGCACACGTATCTCTAATTGATTTTCAGTCCAATGACGCTATTGTAGTCAAATAGTGTGGTTTTAACGTGTTAGTGAGCGTTTAAAACGCTTGGAGATGACCGCCGATCCCTCCGAATGTGAAGTACGTTCTGTAATCCGTTTTTTTTAACGCAAGTAATGTTACATAACAGTTGAAATTAAGCGTCGACTTGTAGAGATTCGTAAGGAAAATGTAATGGTGATAAAATGGGTTTGACAATTCAATAATAGGAGCTCAAATGTTCATGACGAAGCACGGAATAAGTGGCCTTTTGCTGTTAATGATGATTTGGTTTGAAAAAAAGGAATGAGGAAATTCATTAAAACAGACGGTTCACAATAAGATTGCTTTGTAATGAGTTTTCACAAATTTCATAAAGTGTTCCCCGGTCGCGAATTTCTTTAAAGAGGGGAAAACATTTAGTTTTTATATATGAAAAATGTCTAAACAATGGAGGTAACTATGTAGTAAAATAGTTTCAGACAAGCCCTTTCATGAAAACATAAATTTTGATTTAAAAAAAAGGTATTTCTTAATCGAGATTTTTCAAAACGGTACTTTGTTTCTGGACATGTTTCGTTAAATATAAAGAGCTTTAACAATCAGAAAATTATTTCAGGATTATAATATACAAGGGGTGATCAAATGAAAAGGTACGAAACGACATAAAAATGAAACAGTTAAATATTTGCATATTCCGCCAAGGGAGAATGTAGCGAGACATCTCGGGGTGCCATTGGAGACTCTGACTGGAATCGGATCATGCGCGGGTGCCCGCATGCGCAGGAGAGAGCAAAGGCTCTTATAAAAAGCGGCGTCCAAATGATGCGAGTACAGAATTACTCGAGCACAGAAAAACCATTAACTCGATGTGTACTGTGAGACACTCCGACGCCTACGCAGGTCCATCAAGAACAAAAGACCGGGGCTGCTCACGGAGAGTGTGGTTCTGCTCCATGATAACGCGCGTCCACACGTCTCCAGAGTCACACAAATGGAACTGGACAAAGTTCCAATGGGAGACGTTGGACCATCCGTCCTACAGCCTGGACATGTCACCCTGCGATTTCCATGTGTTTGGTCCACTGAAGAAACACCTGAAAGGAAAGCGCTTCAACTCGGACGACGTACTCAAGGACACTGTGAAGGACTGGGTCTCGTCACAGCCACAGGAATTCTGGGAACAAGGCATCCTGCGGCTTGTTCATCAGTGGGATCGTTGTGCTCAGGCCTATGGTGTATATTTTGAATAAAGTCTATATTTGTACCCACCGTGTCGTTTCGTAACTTTTCATTTGATCACCCCTTGTATATTTATATATTCCATTGAAACTGATTTGTTTATATCTTTATAAAACCGTATTCATTGAATGCAATACTGATATTCAAAGAGTATCCAATCACAAATGTCAATCAACTGAAGATTCTATGAATGCAATCGACATTTTATAACCACTGTTAAAGCTTAATTTACTTACATTGTGGCCAAAATTGTGGACACTTTTTTAAGTTATTATGATTTTTAAGTTTGTATGCTTGTAGAAAATGTTTCGTTGAACAAAAGTCTCTTACATCATTCTAAAGAGAATTTAATACTAAATCCAATACAAAAAACAAAATACAATTATTTGCGATGCAAAAAAGTTGTGCTGCAATAACTATCGATATACATTAGATACTAATGATAGCAGTGAGTTATCAGTGCTTAGTCAAGTAGACTTTATTTTTTATTACAGCTTCCCATAAAAGTTTCATTGGGGGTGAAAATAGTTTTAAGCTCTTCCTTCGTTATTACATATGCCAGAAAACAGATATATCCTCAATTAGTTCCTTTTTTTTATGGGTACCTCATTCGAACAAGAGTTTTCAAACGGTCCCAAAAGTTTTCGATAGGATTGAGGTCAAGACTGTCTCACGGCAAGGACAACGATGATATTTAATCAAGAAGCAATGAAATCAAATAAAAGAGTAGGCTAGGCATCTAGTAGAAAGATACCTGTGACGAGAAGGCCGTATTTCCTATGTTGAAAATGCAAGACAGGTCAGTGGTTCAGTGACTACATCTGGAGACTGAACGGTTTATTTCAAATGGCAAGAGTCAAATTTAATAGAAAATAAAGCAGGAAAAGGCTGAGAAAGGTACACCACATCTGTTGATAACAGAATAACAAAAATACTATGTCTCCAAGATAAAAGAATGTAACCAACAGTCTTCAAATTTATCTAAATGATGCTGGTGCTTCTGTCAGTTCAAAAACAATCAGAAGAAGATTACAAAATGTTAGACTAAAAGGTAGAATTCCACGAAAAATGCCTCAACTCAATTTATACCAGCGCTAAAAAAGACTACAGTGTTCAAAATAACTCATTAATTGGACAATTGATTAGTGGTCACATGTTATACGGAGGGAGGAAACTAAGATATCGTTATTCGTAGTGATGACCGAACATATGTAATACAAATAATAGTAAAAATGATGCATCCTGACTGCATCCAGGCAAATGTGAAGGACCCACATAGTTTTATGATTCGGTTATGCATATCAGTAGATGATATTGGTCGTCTTCATACCATCGATGGGACACTGAATGTCAAAAAATATATTGACAACATTCTAGAAATCAAAGTTCTGCCTTCCATGAGGAATCTATTTACCAACTTTGTTTCATTTATTTTTCATCAAGATTCTTTTCCTTGCCATACAGTAAAGTATTTCAAAGGCTGGTATCGTCTTAAGATGATTTAGTTGTTGTCCTGGCCAGGAAACAGTTCTGACCTCAATCCTATCGAAAACCTGTTGCGCCGTTTTAAAACTCTTGTCCGAATGAGGTGGGTCCCAAGAAATAAAAAGGAATTTATTGAGGTTACAATTGCTTCCTGACATCATGAATAACGATGGAAGAGGTTAAAACTATTTTAAGCTCTTCCACTGCTATCATCAGTTTTTAAATTATATCGATAGTTATTGCTGCATAACTGTTTTTGCCTTGCTGATATCTTAATTGTGTTTAAGTATTGTATTCAGTATTAAATTCTCTTTAAAATGATGTAAAGGACTTTACATTTTGTTCTACGTAACATTTTCTGTAAGGACACAAACTTAAATAACATAATTTTAAAAAGTGTCTCCAATTTTTGCCACTACTGTATATATCATTTTAATTGAAAAAGTAAAAGTTTTCATTATCAAAACAAAAATATACCTAGTAGCAAGTCCAGCACCAAACAATGGTTTCATATACTCATAATTCTTACTCTTTTCATTTGCTCTCGTTCCTTTTGATAGCAATTGCTATGGAATAGAGAATTATTAATTCAAGGTCTACGCGTAGAATTGTAGAGTTAAAACACATGATAAATATTTTTCCAATACATATTTTATAAACATTAACACTAGAACGTCCTTGATTTCGATTACTCTTGAAGTCCACCGGCGTCCTTTTCGACATACACAGCGATATAAAATGCATAAAATAATTGTAAAAACTAAATAATTGCTGGACTACTGTCAAGTAGGGTTTAGTTTTTAAAACTTTTTAATAATATTTCACGTAATTACATATATTATCACCCTTCATATCTGAAAACACTGACGTTAACGTTTTGTTTTGGAAAGCTTGTTGAACCACTGCTTTGTGGCAAAACATTTCGAGTCGCCAATCGACCAGGAACATTACTATTATGCGGTATCCTATCTGGGTTATCCTTAGAGACATATATATCAGGATTTACTGGAATATTATCAATCCCATTTGCTCTTTCTTCAGATTCTTCACTGTCACTTTCACTCAATCTTATGTTTTCATAGGAATCTAAATTAGAATAAGACATCTAACCACTCTCCAATCCATTCTCTGAAAGTTCTCACAACAAATTAGCAGTTTCAACAGGGATCTTAGACTTTTTGGCGAGTCATCGTTTCAGGGTGTTTGCTCTGTACAAGGTTTGAAAATCGAATAAAAACTTTTTTATGAGCAGAAAAGCTAATGCTATGTAATGAAACACTTAGACACAACGATTTTTGTACAATTAATTTTTGTAAATTCCCCCTGCGAACCCAATAACACTGCATTGAAGGTAAAAAATATGTGTGATATTACTTCCGGAAGTTTTTTTTACTAAAATTATCTACTTAGTGAACTATCTATTGCAGAACGACAGAATAATAAATTGCCCTTCGTGTCGAAATGACACCAGCGAACATTCTACGAAAATTATAAAATCTCTTCTAATTAACATCGAACCACAAAACCTTTTCCATGTAATCACCATATAAAATGATTAAAAGTCACGAAAAATTTTCAATTTCCCTGCAAAACTTCGGTAAGGAGAATGAATTAAATAGGCTGCGGTGTCCATTCGACACCGACGGACGTTCTAGTGCTAATAAGCAAACATCAAAAAAGATGGTTAACTTTGTAAAACAAGTTAACCTTTAGTAATAAGTAAATGACATGATCTCTGCATTTTTCTATTATCTCTCTCTTCTCTTTTTATAAACATAAAAAATAAAGACTGTAACTAATTGCAGACGCTGTTTATAACACAATGATCTCTTTTTCGAAACATTTTTTGATACTAACATCCTCTTTTCATCTACATTTCTTGGATAAGTATATCAAATGATTGGGTTTTATATGGGCTACAAGTTCTACTACAAATAAATACAATACTCCTTTTTATACTTTATGCTAAAACAGAAAAATCAGTAAAAGTGTGAATCACTAAGAGTAGATTTTACACTCAAGGAATGATTCAAATGATAATTTCAGCGACTCCTTTCCTTTGGTACTTTGATTAAAAAAAGAGATATATTATAAAAGTTTAAAAAAAAGCCATTCTGAGACATTTTCCAGAAAATAGAATTGAAATTTCCACATAAATTAACTAATTTAATTTTTTAGAATTTAATTTACAAGAATTTGAAAAACCCTTGGTTATAAGAATAAACGATTAGCATTCTATATAACTAAATAGTTCGTGTTTCGATTGTTCGATATTTCGGTTACCAGACTTGTTTTCGTGCACATGTCTTACTCTTCTCTAGTTGAAAAAATATTTGAAGTTCATAAAAATAACTGACAAATATTTTTTTCAATATATTTCTTTCATTTTAAAATTTGAATATTATTGAAAGCTGTGTATCACATCTGAAACCACTACTATCAAAATTTGATCCTTAAAGTAGCAGCTTAAGTTAGTAGCAATATACTCATGTATATATGTGTGTAATAATTTCCATTAATCTTTCCCTGAGAGCTTGTTAACCTATAATGGCCCTGAGCCCTTCAGGACTTCGCGTAATAATTAACTTATGAGTTATACACATCCGATTGGCATTATTTTATATAAAGACTGGAATTGGAATGCCCTGGAAGATTTAAGCAGCACACCATGGAAACCATTCGTGTGTGTCTTATATACAGTAGTTTTCTGTGCGTGTCATATCTTTGTTGGGTAATATGTTCTATATAAAATAATAAAGAAAGATGCATCAGCCATTCAACTTTTTCTGATCCATTTTGACTAATTCACCTAAAAAATCTTATTTAACAAAATGCAAATATTTTTCGGCGAAGCATTTCATATTTATTTCCCCGAATCTACGCCGGCATCGATTCTAAGCCACAGGCCAAGTTTTCATAATGTTTTTTGTGAAAATATGTTGTCGTCCATTCCAAGCCACACCCGCAATTCTCTACACGTTTTTAAGAAGAAGAAAAGTAATTGTGTTAAAGATTCATCACGATCCCATACGCAAGAAGTTTTTAAAAAAGTTAATGAGGAATGATAAGAAGTTAATAAGTAACAATATTAAAAAAATTTAAATATTTACGTGAACCTATAATTACTCGAACTGAGAGTATCATGTTTCGAAAAGGATTCATCACAAAAGACTTCGGCATGGAGGATGTTGTCTTTTGCACCATCCAGTGCATTTGTTATGCAACATTTTTCAAAAAGAAAATGCCACAGAGCCGCCTATCCGGTACAGTGGTCAGTGAAGGTGACTGCGGTGCCGTAAGGACTGGGTTCGAATCCCGGAGAAGGCATGGATGATTGTGTTGTAATCCTTTCTTCTGTCTGTGTTGCATGCCCCCGTGTTATACATTGCGTGGTGCACGGGGTTTATAAATGTTAAACAAAACAAAAAAAATATGCCACAGAAGAATGTAATGGAAATATTAAAGACTGTTGGACATTTAAAAGAAAAAGTACAACATTTTGCTTACGCCATCGGCATCCATTTGTTTCATCGGTATCAAATTTTCAGAGGCCGTGTTGCTCTGTTTTTGTTTTGTCTTGCATATAAAATTGCCTCCCTTCCCATGCTTGCGTCATAGTGAACTCGTCTTGATACTACTACGGATATATTTGATGTTTTGTGTGTGTGTGTGTGTGTGTGTGTGTGTGGGAATTTAAAAAACAGAGCGTATGAAAAAAAAACTCCCAGATACGAGCAGATAATTACGTTCACACACACACACAGAATAGTCTGAAATACTAAAAATAAAAACTGCGGAATGTGTATGGAATACGTCATCGATTCAAGTGGCGAGAACAGACGGTAACAATTTTCTTTTTGAAAGAGGAGGATACTCGATTTCCTCAATACAACAAATGTTTTTTCTTCGATTTTAAGTCGCATCCGATATTCAGTAGCGTTAAATATGGACAAATAATGCTACTTAAATTCGAGTAAAAATATTGCATATATCATACACTTTGGCCACACAAAATGCAGCACCCAAAAGGAATCACTCGAACCATGGGAAATTTACGTCACGCATTGGCGGTGATGAAATATGCAAATTATAAACATTGTGGTGGAGATGCACATGACGGGTGACCGTATCGCCATCCACAAGCACTATGTAATGGAAGAACAAAACGGGGCGATTTGAAATACGGCAAGTTTTTTTTCCGTACGGTTTTTTATTTATTGATTTATTTTGCATAAGATATTTACCTATGCCTCGTGGAAGACATTGTACGTCTTTTGACAAAATTTCTGAATTCGACTGAGGAAGAATAGTAGCTTATAAGAATTACAGATTATATTTCTGAGAAATCGGTCGAATTGTTGGACGGAACCAAACAACTGTAATGCTGAACTATCATCGCTCGATACAAGAGGAAACGACGGACAGACGGGAAGATCGCACACACCTCGTTGCACCACTCCCCGTGATGACAATCACATACGGCGCATGACAGTGATGGATCACACTGCCACATCACGAACCATAGCACAACAGATTTAGCCCCATCATGATCACTGCTTGCGGTTTCAGTTCTCTCTCTTCTTCGACTGGAAACCACAGGTATTTGCGCTGCTAATGGTACTATGTAACTGGGACATGGACAACTGAATGGAACGACATTGTGTTTATTGATGAGAATTCCACTTTTTCCAGCAACATCACGATGGTCGGATCCGAGATTGGAGACACCGTGGAGAAAGGCTGCTGAACTGTTGTGTTATGCATCGCCACACTGGCCCTGCACCCGATATCATGTTTGGGGTGGTATGTATTTCACTGCCACACCTATCTAGTACATATTGCCGGTACACTGAACAGCCAGTGCTACATCTCTGACGTGTTGGAGCCCGTGGCCCTCCCCTACAGTCAACGCTTGCCATCAGAATATTCCAAAAGGATAATACGCAACCATACGTGGCACACAATGTTCAAGAGTTCTACTTTATCCATCAGATTGAATTGCTTCCTTTGTCTGCTTGTTCTTCCGATCTATCACCAATCAATAATGTGTGATCCAGGCTTGCCCGTGATACAAAATCCGCTGCTGCACCCGATCAACTTTGGCAATATGTGAGAGCCTCATGGCCTACAATGCCCCAAGAACCCCATCCAAAGCCCCTTTCATTCTATGGTGAGGCGTGTTGAAGCAGTTAGAGCTAAAAATAGTAACTTTTGTCATAATCCCAAGCGTCACAAGAGGCTGTAATTTTAATCGTTTGATCTTTGTACAATATCTTATCTGCCGAATAAATTTCGCTGAGATATCTCTGGTCCTTCTCGGTTTTTCACATTTTATGTGGCCAGCATTGTATTCATATAATACAGGGTGTCCTAAAACGACCATATAAACTCTGCACAGCTTGATTCCTCGTTGGGAATACATAAAAACTGCCCAAAGAAGCATTCCTGTACGATTCATTGTTTACGAGAAAAATACGAAAAACAAAGTATGGTGTCACTTCCGGTGCAAGAAAAAAACACTTTATTGGACATATCAACAACAGTATTTGCATATCTTTCCAGACGATAATGTTTAAAACGTTTGTCGCGCATGTCGCGTCATGCATGCACACGCCATGGAATGACGTTAAGCCGCCGTTGAACTGGTATTTAAAAGGCTGCATCTTGCAGCTACCGGTAGTCTTCGTATGGTGGCCATATATTCTGTTCGCGACTACTGCAACATGTACCTGCGACATGCCATCTCAAGGAACTGGTGTATCGAGACGTAGTGACAACACAAATGCACTTAGTTGCTCGTCTGCATGCTACTTGTACTTCGGTGGATCTCACGATGCTGCGACGTGTGATGACAGCCATTCCACGGCGTTCTCAAGCCTGCCTCGACATGTACGGTGGACATTTTGAACATCTGCCTTATGATTGTGCATATACTGCTGTTCATATGTTCAATAAAGTGTTTTTTCTTGCATCATACTTTGTTTTTCGTATTTTTCTCGTAAACTATGGATCGTACAGGAATTCTTCTTTGGGCAGTTTTTATGTACTCCCAACGAGGAATTTAGCTGTGCAGAGTTTATGCGGTCGTTTTGGGACACCCTGTATATATATATATATATGTATAAGTATTATTTATTTTATTGTCTGGTTATCTTGCAATTTCAATTCTTTTCAGTTTTGATCATGTTTATTCATCTCTCTTGTAGATAAACTGACTATATATATCAAATGAAACATCAACCACCTGAAAAATATCATATATATGATATTTTTCAGGTGGTAGATGTTTCATTTGATGACCTTGACGAGGAGTTTTGTAAATCTGGTTTATTGGACATTTAACATAAAACAGGGAATGGACGACACAACACAGAACAAACACAAAAGCAAAAGACGCAGCAGCTATATGACGACGACAAAGAGCGACGAGGGAGGATTTTCCAGAAATCTCCGGTGTTTGTACGAAGTGGCAACTGTGGAAGTACATTCACATGATCTCCATGGATGGAGCGTTCTTATTAGTGGATAAACATAGATCACACACAAAAGATTCTCACTAGGCGGATAGCTAGTTGATACATACTTTCAAGTCCAATGGCCAAGACTATTACAAATTAAAAACATGTTCATGATTAATGGTAATTAATAATAATAATAATTATTATTATTATAATATAGTTATATATAGATAGATATATACACACAGTAGAACGTCGTTTATCCGAATGTTTATTATACGGAGCGTCAAATATCTGGACCAGTTTTTTTGTCAATTACATGTACTGTATATGAATACGTTTTTGAGAAGCCCAATGCTCAACAGTTGTTTCGCGTCAGGACAAAAGTAATGGTAAAACCGAAGGTGAGGGATATTTGAGAAATTTCAGTTGTGTGATTAGGTAAACATCTGCGCTGAATATTAGGTCAGTTTGTTTCCAAGTGAGGGGGTGTATACGTGTTCTTTTGTTGAGTTGTGAACTGCTATAGCTTCGAATTCAAAACGAAATCGCAACGTCTTGAACATAGAAACAAAACTTTAAATATTGAACCGTCTCGCGAAGGGAGAAAGTGGGGCGTTTCTAGCATAGTTTTATAATGCTGAAACGTCCACAATTTCTGACATAAAAAAAAGCCGAGAAACGATTTAAATTTTGCCTCAAAACTTGACTCAGAAAATGTCATGAAGAAAAGGAAAACCCCGAGGGAAGCAAACGATGTTGTTCTTGATTGTGCACTCTAATGGTGGTTTTCACAAAGAAGGAGCAAAGGGGACCCGATATTGAGCCCTCTGTTGTGCGAAAAGCTCTGGAACTTTACAAGAAATTAGGTGGTTTGACTGATTTCAAAGCTAGCACTGGTTTATTAAAGAATTTTAAATCGTACCACCAGATACGGTAATTGCGGATTGAAGGCGAATCATTGTTTGGCGATAAGAATTCTGCCCACAAGTTTAAGGAAACATTTTTCAGCCTGTGGAAGAAGAAGGTTGCTCCAGAGACGACTATTACAACGTAGACGAGACTGGAGTAAATTGAAAAGTTCTGCCAAGAAAGTCATTGGCTTCAAAACAGGTGTCCACAGCACCAGGTTTTAAAGTCAGCAAGGGGCGTGTTGCAGCCATGGTTTATACGAACGCTATTGGAACACACACTTTGCCATTTCTTATGATTGGCAAATCTAAGAAGCCTCTCTGCTTCAAAAATATTCCATGCCTTTCTACTCTTTACAAAACGCAAAAGAGTGTGTGGATAAACTCTGCCCTTTTTCTTGAATGGTAATCTCACTACTTCATTCTAAACGTCAAGAAACTTTGTGAATGTGAAGGGAAAACAGCCAAAGTGTTACTGATTCTCGATAATGCTCCCAGTCATCCACCTGTCGATATTTTCAATGCAATTGATGACGACTTCACCGTGATGTATCTTCCACCAAACGTCACTGCGCTGGTTCAAACAATGGGCCAAGCAGTCATTGAAAAGCCAAGAGAATTTATAGGATACAAGTTTTGTGGAGAATACTTTTGGCAGAAAACGACGAAGAAATTGTTCCTGCTTTTGCTAAAAAGCTCAATATGAAAGCCATCTGCTACATGTTAGCCGAGGCATGGGACTCGCTCGAAAGACAGAGCCTGAAACATGCATCGAATAAGCTATAGCCAGATTTATAAGGCAAAAAAAAAACTTCAATGACGACTACAAGGAGAAGATTACTGACTTCGTCCAATTGATCCGAGGTTTTCAAGAATACGATAAAGGAGATATAGAAACCTGAATGGCATGCGATTCAGAAGAGTGTAGATTTCAAATGATAAATGATGACGAGATTGCGACATCCGTGCAAGAAGAATCCGAACCTGTCGACGATAAAATGGATGAAGACGAGGACATCAACTAAAACGAAAGTAGCAAGGGTCCATCAAAAGTTGACGCATTTACTGCGTTAGAGAGAGCCATGGAGGGGTACGAAAAACAATCAGAGTGCTGTCCTAATCAACTACTGGTGCTCAAGAAAATCAGAGGCCTTGTAGCGAAAAAACGAAGGTGTACAATGGTACAGTGAAATATAAGTGCAATTATTTTCCACAATGAAAGTAAATTTGCGAAAATTTGGACCTATTTTGCTTTTTTACTTCAAGCACGTTTCCCGCATGTGATGATTTTCAATATTCTTATAGTGTCCGGTTTCGTATACTGCAGGGATAACATTCGGTTTTCGGTTATCCGAGCAACCGCATATCCGAAGGGTGTGCGGTCCCAATGTATTCAGATAAACGACGTTCTGTTATATATATATATATATATATATATAAATATATCCTTATGGTCTGAATACCATACACTTTGGTAAAAATGTGTTACTGAGCATTCAACAACATAATAATAAGGAATCTATATATATAAAGGAGAAAAGCGACTCACTGACTGACTGACTGACTAATCACGAAATCTCTGGAACTATTCAACCTACAGACTTGAAATTTGGTAGACATGTTCCTTTGATAGAGTAGACATCAGCTAAGAAAGGATTTTCCGAAATTCGAAACGCAAGGGGCGTTACGGGGGGTTAAGGGCTTTAATAATAATTGTTTCCATGTTTAAACTACTTGATGTACAATCTTGAAATTGGGTAAGCGGATTCCTTTCAGAGAGTAGAGATCCGCTACAAAATGAGTTTGCTGAAAATCGACCCCCAAGTGGCGTTGCAGGGGCTTAGGGGCGTTATAGATAATTATTTCCATTTTTAAACTATTTGACGCACTGTCTTTAAATTTGATATATAGATTCCTTTAGTAGAATAATGATCAGTTACAAAACGGGTTTTGTGAAAACAGACTTCTAAGTGGCGTTGCGGGGGATTAAGGGGCGTAATAGATAAATATATCCGTTTTTAAACTACTTCACCTACCTGCTTGAAAATTGGTAGGTAAGTTTCTTTCCTGGAGTAAATATCCGCTACAAAATGGGTTTTGGGAAAATTGACCCCCAAGGGGTGTTGCGGGGGCGGGGGCGTTATAAATTCCTATTTTTAAGTTATAAGACGTACATTCTTGAAACTTAGTAAGCAGATTCCTCTCATAGGGTAGAGATACGCTAAAAATGGGTTTCGTGAAAATTGCCCCCAAGTGGCGTTGAGGGGACTTAAGGGGCGTTATAGATAAATATTTCCATTTTTAAACTATTAGACGCACAGTCTTTATATTTGATAAAGAGATTTCTTTCATAGAGTAGAGATCAGCTATAAGAAGGTTTTGTGAAAACAGACCTCTAAGTGGCGTTGCAGGGGAATAAGTGGCGTAAGAGATAAATATTTTCGTTTTTAAACTATTTGACCTACCTGCTTGAAAATTGGTAGGAATGTTTCTTTCATGGAGTAAATATCCGCTACAAAACGGGTTTGGAGAAAATTGACCCCAAGGGGTGTTGCGGGGGGTTAAGGGCAGATATAAATAATTATTTCTTTTTTTAAACTATTAGACTCACAGTCTTGAAATTTGGTTAGCAGATTCCTCTCATAGGATAGAAATACACTGCAAAATGTGTTTTGTGAAAATCGACCCCTAGGTGGTGTTGCGGGGTTTCAAGGGCGTTATTGATAATTTTTTTGCATTTTAATTAATTGGACGCACAGTCTTCAAATTTTGCTAAGCAGATTCCTTTCATAGAGTGCAATTCCCCTACAAAATGGGTTTTGTGAAAACAGACCCAGAAGTGGCGTTGCGGGGGCACAAGTGGCGTTATAGACAATTATCCCCATTTTTAAACTGTTAGACGTACAGTCTTGAAATTTGATAGCAGATTCCTTTCGTAAGTAGAGAACCGCTACAAAATGGGTTTCGCGAATATCAACTACTAAGTTTAATTTCGGGAGATTAAGAGGCGTAATCGATAAATATTTCCATTTTTAAACTACTTGATCATCCTGCTTGAAAATTGGTAGGCATGTTCCTTTCATGAAATAGAGTTCCTCTAACAAAGAGTAAAATGAAAATTGACCCCAAAAGATGTTTGCGAGGGTCAAGAGGAGTTACAGAAAAAAATTCCTGTTTTTAATTGTTAGACCCATATACTTGAAATTTGTTAAGCATGTTTCTTTTGTTGAATAGGAACCACTAAGAATAAATTTTAAGCAAATCAAGTTCTGGGGGTTGCAGGGGGTTACTGGGACATATTGACAAAAAAATTACTTTTTTCGAGCTACAAGGACTATAATAATGAAATTTGGTTTGCATTTTTCTTTTGTTGAATTGAAATCCGCTAAGAGCAGTAATTTTGGAAAACGGCTCTCAACGGGATTACGGGGATATTTATAGTAAAACTTTTGCTTTTTTCTGTTAGATTTAGACTTGAAATTTGGCTTGCATGTTCAATTTACGGAGTAGAGATCCACCGAAAATTGGTTTTGCGGGAATCCACTTGGTTTTTGAGTTACGAAAGAGCAAACATCATTCTATGCTTCAATTTTAGAGATTTTTAGAAAATACAAATTAGATGAGTTCTGCCCTTTTTTTTTATCAACAGGTGACAGTTACAGGTATAAGTACATTTTTCAATTCAATCGAATTCCTAATACTAGGACTTAGATATCAATAATTTATACATATACATAAGCAGTAAAATTTTGTAAAACATCATGAAATACCCAGCGAAGCGGGCGGGTAACAGCTAGTATTTTTATAATAGTGATAATGTAATAAAAGTTAAACGAATAAAAAGAGGCAAAAGGAAGAAAAGAAATAGTAAACTACCAATTGAGATTGCTCCTAAATTTAATGATTTATGTATTAACTTTGAAAAGTCTTTTAACATTAAACATATTAAATATTTCCTGTTTGGTTTGAACAAAAAAGAAATCAAGTATACTAAAGTTATCCTCGATAAGCATAATTTTCAAGATTGCATTGCCTTACATATTATTAAAGATATTATTAATTTTCTCATTCATAAATTCAATATAAAAGATAAAGATTTGGTAAATAGTACTACTGAGTATTGTACAATTTTATTCATGAATAAATCTTATAATAACATTAATTTTTCAAAAATATTTAATAAATATGTGCATTGCTTACCTATCAATAATGTTTGCATTAAAAAGGCTTTTAAGTATAATAAAAAAATTGGTAGCTCAATTTTTAACTACAATAAGATTAATGATTTGCAAAATAATACCTTTCTTTGTAATTGTAAGGATTATCCTGAATTTATAAACGAGCATCACAAACATGTTGTAACAGGCAATTTAAATATTGTTGAAGATAATACTCTTAGGGAAATTATGTCAAAAGGTACTAGTTATAGATTAATGATCTCCAATAATAATAATGCCATAAAAAAACAAATTTCTAAAGATATTTGTAACTTCATTACTAAATTAGCAATTAAATACACTTTTCCTATTGAAGCTTTTAATGAATTTAAATGCAATGTTTTAAAAGAGTTACTGGAAAATAACTATAAAACTGATTGTGGATTAATTTACAAAAATCTTAAGCATCATATTGTAGAACTACAAAAGAATTTCATTATTGTTTATGTTGATAAAGTTCCGGGTAATTATGCAATTATTTGCAAATGGTTGTATGCTGATATGCTTAATAGACATTTTCATAATAATAATGCTTTTAAAAAATCTAATTCTAGCAATAGAGAAATTTTTAATCGAATTTCTGCTTTTTATAAAAAATTAGATTTACGCATTTCGGATATTAAATTCCCTCATATTTTCTTAACTCCAAAATTTCATAAAAATCCTATTAAATTTAGGATTATAACAAACGGTTTTAAAACTTATATTACACTTCCGGGTAGAAAGCTACAAAAGATTATTCAATCCACATTAGACAGTATTGATAATTCGATTATAGTTAAGAATATCTTGGATATCATTAAGTACATGCAAGATAAAAAAATTATTTCTATTCACACCTATGACTTTGAAGATTTATTTAATTCCATAGATATTGGGGATATGGTTAAAATTCTCAAAATAGCCTATAACAAATATTCTTTGAATAAACTAATTAAGTATGATAAATATCTTTCAATTATTCATCTAGTACTATATGAAAATTATATTTTTCACAATAACTCTTATTATCAGCAAATTAAAGGTCTTCCACAAGGAGGACCTGCTAGTAACTGTTTAGCCAATATTTATCTGCACTTTTATGAATATGATAACATTAGTTTCGATTCTTGTTACTTTTTTAGATACATAGATGACTTAATCATCTTTAGTAATATAGTAAATTTTGTTATTAGTTTTAAATATTATCCCCAATATCTGAAATTATTAAAAACCAATTATAATAATGACTCTGCAAACTTTTTAGACCTACAATTAATTGTTAAGAATAATATACTAATTAGTAATATTTTTGATAAAAGAGACTCTTTTGATTTTAACATTATTAAAATGCCTTTTTGGGAAAGTAACCAACATCTCTCTCTCTCTCTCTCTCTCTATATCTATTTTTAGAAAAACCATCTTAAATTTTATAAAAAGAAGTAACGATTTCGTCACAGATAATGATGTTAAGCAAAATAATTTTAAACTATTCCGCAATAATTGCTTGAAATACAACTATCCAAGTAACTTCCATTTTTAAATATATTTCTAAATTATCTCTCTAATTCTCTTTTTCAAAGTTTAAGTATTATTCTTTGTTTTTTTTCTCCTTCTGTTTTTATTATTTTCAATTTGTTTTTGTTTGCTTTGTTTAATTACAAAAGAAAACTATCCAGGTGGCGCCACTAATTTTTGCATCTGGTTTTACCAACTTAACACGTCATTTTTAACGATCATTTAGCGTATTGCTCTCGTACGTACAGTTTTTTCCCGCTCTCCGGTTATTTGCATTTTTTCTTTCCCGCTCTCCGGTTATTTGCATTTTTTCATGTAAGTTTTTGCTTCATTATTCCTTTTCAAAATTATTTTTATTTGTATTTTGTTAGGATTCATTTCCTTTCATATTTTCTATTATTTTTATTTTATTTTTCTTTTGGTTGCAAATTACACGTGGTTGGTTTTAGGCCTAACTTTTCAATATTGGTATGTTTTCCTGTTATGTATAAAATTTCTGCTGAACAGGGGAAGGTAGGATCCATAAAATATATTTAACCCTAATTTTGCTGGTCCTAATTCAGCAACAGCTTTAGAAATCATAACAGGTCTTCATTTTAGTCTATTGACTCTTTTGGCTTCTTACATTTTAAAGTTCTAATTCTGTTCCATGTTATACATACGCTTAGTTAATTCTTCTATAATAGACTCTTCCATCATTTTTAAAGTGTGTTTCTTGAAATCTGGTTTAAATCTTCTAGCTTTGTTAGTGATATTATTTTGTATTATCAATTTTATTATGCCATGTATCTCTTTCATTTTATGTTACTATATATATAAATATATATATATATATATATATGTATTAAAATGTAATTGTGATGAATTTAAAGAATTCATAGATAAATAACACCAGCATGTTATTACTGGTGACATGAATATTGTAAAAGACAATAATCTAAGAAATGTAATAAATAATGGTACGGTTTTAGACTGATGATTTTCAATTATAATAAAATTATCAAAAATCAGTTATACACTGCTGGCCACCGTAAACGCGAAACTGTGAAGGAAGCACGCAATTAACATGAAATTTACAACAGGCATCAGTGGAGGTGAGATATGAAAATTATTAGAATTTAAGAGCAGACACATATGACGCTCGCCTATGGCGCCACTCTAAAGCGTTATTTAAGGCTTGGAGATTTCGACGATTTCAAGTTCGGCAATTGTGTTTTTCGTGTTGTTTTTTCAAAAAACGATCAGTTATGTCTCGTAGAAAACAGCGATCAGCTTTTGATCAAGTATCCGAGTTCGACAGAGGAAGGAAAGTGGCCTACCGAGATTGTGGATTATATTTCAGGGAAATTGGTAGTCGTGTTGGACGAAACCAAACAACTGTAATGCGGATATGTGACCGTTGGATGCAGGAGGGTGCGAGGGACCGACGTGGTCGATCACATCCACCTCAGTGCACCACTTCACGTGAGGACAGGCAAATTGTGCACATGCCAGTGACGGATCACTTAGTCACATCACGAACCATACCACAGCACATTGAGTCTGTAACGCATTATTCAGTGTGTCCGCGTACTATTCGACGCCGTTTAAAACATATTGGTCTGTCCGCAAGACCTCCATTGCTTGGTCTACCCTTGACGCAGAACCACAGACGTTTCCGCCGCCAATGGTGCGATGAAAGAAGGATGTGGGTGTCAGAATGGAATGAAGTTGTCTTTACTGACGAGTCACGCACCTGTCTGCAACACCACGATGGTTGGATTCGAGTCTGGAGACACAGTGGAGAGAAGATGCTGAACATTTGCGTTATGCACCGCCACACTGGTCCTGCACCGGGTATTATGGTACGGGGCGGTATTGAATATCAATCTCGCACTCCTCTATTACGCATTGCCTGTACTTTAAACAGCCAGCGCTACATCTCCGAAGTGTTGGAGCCAGTAGTCCTTCCTTACCTTCAGGGCTTGGCCGCAGCCATATTTCAACAGGATATAAGCGAGAACACGTGGCACGTATTGTCCAAAGGTTCTTCGTCAATCACCAGATTGAATTGCTTCCCTGGCCGGCTCGCTCTCCGGATCTCTCGCCGATAGAAAACATGTGGGGCATGGTTGCTCAATGATTGACCCAGGTTACACCCCCAGCTGCCACACCAGATCAACTTTAGCAACTTGTAGAAGCTGCTTCGTCTGCTATACCCCAAGAACACATCCAAAGTCTCTTTGAATCAATGCCGAGACGTGTGGCAGCGGTGATCTCCAACAATGGCGGCTACTCTGGCTACTGATTCTAGCAGGAAGAACACTTAACAGAAGTCTATAAATTTAATCATTTGATACTTGGTCAACATCTTACCTACAAAATAAATTTTGTTGTGCTATCTCTTGTCTTTCTTGGTGTTGCATTTACGGTGGCCAGCAGTGTATAATGATATTGAGCAATTCATTTATAAAAATGCTATTAAATATAGCATGCCTTTAGAGGCATTCACAGAATTTAAATGTAATATTACGCAACAGATCAATAAATATAACTTTAGTGCCGATAATAACACCTTTTTTAATGATATTAAGAATTAGATTAAAAAATTGCAAAATAAATTGATTATAGTTTATATTGATAAAGTGCCAGGAAATGTTGCCTTCATTTGTATATACTATTATAGTTTAATGCTCAACAGACATTTTGATAATAATAAACTTTTATTAGTCATCAATTTCTGATAGAGAAATAAATAACCGAATTTTGGCTTTTCATAAACAATTAAAAAAATAATAATAATTTTAACTTCCCACATGTATTTCTTACTCCTAAATTTCATAAAGACCCATTCAAGTTTAGAAGAGTTACTAATGGTTTTAATACATATATCAGCAAATCAGGCAAAAATCTCCATGAAATATTGCAAGATACAATAAATAATCTTAAAATCACAGCCATTCTTAAAAATAGTAAAGAATTTATTGAACAAATTAAATATAAAAAGATATTTTCAGTATATAGTTTAGATTTTGAAAATCTTTTAAACTCTATTAATATAGATGATATGATAAAAACAGTTGTAAAATTACATAAAGATAAATTATTTAAAAATGTCAAAAATCATAGATTTGGTTCTCTACTTAGGTTAGTCCTAAATGAAAGCTATGTTTATCATAATGGTAATTATTATCTACAGATTAAGGGTCTGCCACAAGATGGCCCTGCTAGCATTTGTCTTCCAAATTTATATTTACATTATTTTGAAAATAGTTTCACATAGACAACTTAGAATATTACTTTTTTCGCTATATACTCTCAAGAGCCAAAACATTATGACCACCCCTACATTTTACAATGAACTCGCCTGGATGACGTGGAAGGCACGTGATCAGGTGGAAGTAGTATTTAACTTTTGCTGGAGAGTCTGAAGAATCATTCTTTCACTTCTGTGTGTGATGGGAAAGGCTGCGGAACTAAGCGACTTTGATAGAGGGCAGATTGTAATGGCTCGAAGGCTCGGAACAAGTATTTCCGAAACTGCACGACTCGTGGGTTGTTCGTGATCTACTATTGTTAGTACTTATGCAAAGTGGATAAATGACGGTGAAACCAGCAGTAGACGACATGGTGTTGGACGTCCACACGCTATCAAAGAAAAAGGTCGTCAGAGACTGTCTCGCATGGTGAAGCAAAACTGGAGCCAGACAGTGGCTCAGATGACAGCCCAATACAATGCAGGGCCAAGTAGAATAATATCGGAGCACACTGTTCAATGCACACTATTGGATATGAGGCTAAGCAGCATACGTCCCACTCGTGTGCCTTTGCTGACCAAGCGTTATCGCCAACTGCGCCTGCGCAGAGCCCGGAAACATCTTGAATGGTCCATGGATTGGTGGGAGAAGTATTCCTGGTCAGATGAATCATGGTTTACCATTCATGATGCCGATGGCTGTGTCAGGATACGCCGTCTTCCAGGCGAACAGTTGCCCCTGTTCGTGTAGTAGTTCATACACAGGTGGTTGTGGAGGTATTATGCTTTGGGTACGTTCTCTTGGGCGTCTCTGGGACCCATGGTTGTGGTAGAGCAGACCATGAATGCAAAGGGTATCTGAACATCATTGCGGACCAGCTGCACCCTTACATAACCTCTGTTTTTCCAGCTGGAAATGGAATGTTCCAACAGGACAACGCCCCGTGTCACAAGGCTAAAATTGTGTTGGAGTGGTTCCAGGAATATGATGCTGAATTCCAGTTAATGTCCTGGCTGCCTAACTCACCGGATCTCAGTCCGATAGAACACATTTGGGATGTCATGGGACGGCAGCTCAGAGTTCAAAGACCACCAATCGCAATATCTCAGATTTGCGTGACCTTTGCTTAAACATCTGGTACAATCTGTCTCTGGCCATCTACCAAAGACTTGTGGTATCCATGCCAAGGCGGGTTGAAGCTCTGTTGCGCGCCAAAGGTGGGGCAACTCGTTATCGACAGGTGGTCATAATGTTTTAGCTCTTGAGTGTAAATGATGTAATTACTTTTGGCTAGCAAGACAACTTTAAACCTAACATTAATTTTTATCCACAATATCTTAATCTAATTCAGTCAAATAGTAACAATTATGAAGCAAATTTTCTTGATATAGAAATTAAATTATAAGATAAAAATAGTTACTAATATTTATGATAAACGAGAAGACTTTAATTTCAATATTTTAAAAGTAACACATTGGGAGAGTAATGTGCATGTTTCTATGTTCAGTAATATTGTTATTAATTACACACAACGCAATAAATTTCTAGTTTCAAATAATTCAGAAAAAATAGAAACTATAAACATTTTACTAAATACTGTTTTTTTTAAAAAAATTTTAACATTTATAAATCCCGTGCACCACGCAATGTATAACACGAGGGCATACAACACAGACAGAAGAAAGGATTACAACACAAACCTCCATGCCTTCTCCGGGATTCGAACCCAGTCCTAAATACTGTTTAATTCAAAAATACACAATTAATGTCATGAATAGATATTTGAGTAAAGAAATTCTAAATAGTAAGGATTAAATTTCCATAGTTTATTTACAGGTTATTACTATAAATTTATTTTTCTTCTTAGATAGTTATAGATACAATGATTTCTAATTTTTGATAAAATTACTTTTTTAAATTTAATTTAATTTTTAAATCATATAATCTTAGTGTCCCTAAGATAATTGTAGTATGTTTACAATTCTTAATTTTCTATTTCTATCATTTTCATATTTTTGATAAGTGCTACTTTTAAGCCATTGCTTTGCTTTGAATATGTATTTAAGTCCAGAATCTGGCAATAACTTGTTTATTGTATTCAGATTTAGCGCGGGCTTTGCGTCTTTGTATACAGTTTTTAGGTAAATTACCTTTTTCTCATTATGGATTTAGATTTTCTATGTATTATTTTCAATAGGTTTTTGCTCATACTTATAAACAGAAAGGGGGAAGGTTGGCTGCCCACAAAAAATGTTCAACCCCACTTTTATATAAATTTTATATATATATTATATAAAATATTATATAATTATATAATTATTTTATATAAATATAATTATAATTTTGATAATACTGTAGCATCCATTCTTTTATATTTTTTTTATATTTAACTCTATTATTTTAATCTTTCTTATTTCCTTTTAAATTCTGTTGTCTGGTTAGCTTAAAAATTCAATTATTTTCAGTTTCAATCATGTTTATTCATCTCTCTCTTGTAGAGAAATTCTGATTATATATATATAATCGTGGCTTTCTTTAAAAATGATCATTCTTTTATTTTAGGTCGTTGATGTAATATGGATGTCATTCACACGAGATAGTTTGTTTGGATGGCAATCCCCTTTATCACTAACACAAATAAACATCTAGATGACACTTACTTACAGCACACACATTGAACACATAATACAAATACTATACTACACGCGTATTAAGACATGTCGAAGACAAGAAATTTTGGGGGGATATGACGACGGACAAAAACAGGCTGGCAAGCGAAATTTCTCTCGAAATGGAAGCATTTATGTGAAGGTTCTAAAAGGAAGTTCTGAAATCAGAGTGATTTCTGTGGATGGAGCTTGTGATTGGTGGAAAGGTGCACTACAATGAATCTTGTGCAACTGTATTTTAAAAATGCTATGATTTCAGTTTTTAAAAGATAAATTCACAATTAAATCCCGTCAAGCGGAAAAGCTAGTTAATTATTTACGCACGAGTCCTGAAGGCCAGGACCATTACAAAGTAAAAGGTGTCTAGATGAAGTTATAAAAGAAGTTATATATATTTTAATTTTTGTACATACATTATTAGTAATAACATAACTGTTATAATTTGACGTAATTTAAGAATGAAAAACTCATCTAATAAATTAATATACAGAAAATTTATATCAAACTTTACTTCAGTATATTTTAAACATTTTTTTTTACTTTTGTTTTATGGTACAAAAGAAAATGGTAATTTGAAAGAATCCAATGAAATAATTTAGCATAGTCTCAATCCTAAGTTACTATGACCAAGTTCAAGCAAGGACATTAAAGTGTTGTAAACATTATGGACCTCTATAAGTGTAGTGTATAAAATGAAGTTTCACAACATGTTATAAAATATGCTAACATATTTGCACTACATATTAGCATGTTTGATTTTAATCATTTAATTAAATCAATTGAAATCGTGAACTATTTTTACAACCAAGCAAATTTACACTTCTACCATTAAGGACTACGTTTCTTGTTTTAAATATTGCTATAGTACCAGGGCTGCACGTATTTACAACTTCTTCAAAAAATAAATCAAAATTGAATCTAAAACATCTAGTTGCACAATCAATTTTTAAATGATAAACCATTTAGTGTATTTATACAGATTTTGTGCGTCTGTGTGTGAGTTTTTGATCTGTGCAAATCTTACAGCAAATTAAGTTATGTTGAAATAGTTTAAAACAGTTGTTATGCAAGTTGAATATATCACTTTAAAAAAAAAGACAAACTGAGCTATATCAATTACCAAGAAGTAGAACCAAAAAGTAATATCTAAACCAAGAAGTAGAACCAAAAAGTAGTATCTAAACCAAGAAGTAGAACCAAAAAGTAGTATCTAAACCAAGAAGTAGAACCAAAAAGTAGTATCTAAACCAAGAAGTAGAACAGTTGAAATAGGTAGGGAGAGAGAGAGAGACAGACTTGGTCCTTAAAATCAAAATACTGTTATGTTCGCGAAATTTTTTTCAATTTTGCTCCGAATTTGTTTACTTTCAAAACCTTTTTTTGTTTGCCATAACCTGAAGAAATTTTGGAAGATTTCACCGATCGGAAAACTTCTTTACCTTACCTAAATAAACATAACATTAAAAGTTAAGAAAAAATGTTTAAGCGTATTTGATAGATTAAAAGAAACCTAATGTAAATAATAAGTTAGATTAGAATATGATATACATGCTGTATAATAAGTAGGTATGTTAAGTAGTATATCAACGTTAGTGTGGGAAAGTTAAATATATTCTCATAAATTTTATTTAGGGCAGGGGTAAGAAAATAATGGCTGGCGGGCCTATACGGCCCTAAAGAGTTTGTTTGCGATCCCCATGGCATTGAGAAAACAAATTAGACAGAAAATAATTTCTATATTTGGGTCACAACGCACGCGCGTATATTTGTGTGAAAAGTTTTTTTTTGCACGAAGATTAGCAGGAATAAATATAGATGAATAATATAATGAGAATATTTCAACAAACAATCTCATTCCTGACTTAAAAAAACTGTAGAAAAGTGTGCTGGGTCATTTGCCTTACATTAAACTACTTCTATTATTAAATATGCTTTCAGCTGTAGATGATATAAAATTAACACAATATAAAAAAATTGAATATTACATTACTATATATTATTTAATTTATATTGTGCAATTTATGCCTTTTCTGAGATGAAAAGTTAACTATTGAATGCAATCATTTTAAAAATGTGCGATCCTCCAGTATCCTCCGCTTCGGGAATGATGCCTTCGAACCAAAACAATTCCCAATCCTAGATTTAGGGCATTAGCATCCCTGACCGCAATTAAGCTTTCTTAATGAATTATCATGTTGTTTACAAGATCTTAGGATGACTAAGTACACTCATTCTTCAAAGATTTTATAATAACGGGAATGTAGTGGGAGGAGCTGGAGAGTTGGGATGTCACAAGCATCCCAGACATGCTGCATTGGATTCAGGTCTGGAGATCAGGATGGTCGTTCCATTCTTAAAATACTCTTAGTATCTAAGTATTCGTCTACCTACGAGCCCAGTAGGAAAGTGTTTATTTCCATAAAAATGAGCTGTATGTCAGTTGCCAGTCAGAAATTCTCACACAAGGCTCTGAGACATCATCCCTTTATCTCAGAACCGAACTTCTTAAGAGACGCTGAGCTCTGTGCTCTAGTCCAACATTTGACTATAACGTCACCACATCTATAAGGGTCCACTTCCATGATGTTGTAGAGATGGTACCGGGTCCATGGCTCTCTCCATAAAACAAATTTTAGAATTAGAGTATAGACTGAATCTCGACTAGTCAGTGATAGAAACACAGGTACTCTACTCCTGCGTCCAAGAACAATGTTGTCTACACAATGTCAGGCGAGCTGTCCTACTGAATGGGATGCAAACTTATGGAGTAAAGCTCTGCCTCAAGATGCCTCGGTAAACAGTACATCGCAAAGCTGTAGTACCAAAAGAGAGGGAGCATTTGGGAGTACCTGTGTCATTCCGTTTTGTATACGCGTGTGTATTCGAAACAAATTCAAAAACCCATCATCTTAGTTTGTGGTAGTTCATGAGCTCTTTGTAACCGATTTTCTGGATGTTGTTCAGTTCGACTAGAACTGGTTGAAAGTCTAAACTGTGTTTAAGAATGCTAAATGAGCATTTCAAACGTTTGCCGATCAGAAAAATTTCATACTAAAAACTTTATATATATTTTTAAACATCTTTTTTATATACCTGTCGGGAATGCTAATCCACATACTCTGCTAAAGCTCGCAACTAAGTTGGGCAAGAAAAGCTATCTTTATCGAATGGGCGTTGTAATGTGGGCCTCTGGACTGTGAGACAGTCCTCAGTCCCATATTCTGGTTGACTTTGATGTTGGGCATGGTGATGGTTTTCTTTCTGCTAAACAGGAATCATGGCTATTGGCTGAGACGATGGCATCCGGGAGGCGTGGCAATAATTCTTCATCTGGCTGCTGTAGATATGAAATTTTTTTGGGCATGGGTGAGAGCACAGAGCTTGCTCTCTGATGGATCGAAGCTATCTTTATTGGAAATCAAATCAAAATATATACACAACTACTGTAATAATAATAGTGGTAATTATTTTTAGTATGAGAAACTATTTACAGTGAAGGTAGCGAATGGCAGGGCCGCCTATATGACGTGAAAGAGTGGTGGCGCCACATCCACTTGTTCAGTTCAATTACTTTGTATTTCAAAATTTAAGCATTGAATGTAAAAAAAAATTTGTAATTGTCTTGACGTATTAACCATTTATTTGCTTAATCTATAAGCTATTGTAAAATAAGTACAAACCTTTACAGCTTCTGATTTGATGAAACATATGTACCGTTTGTAGAAGCACCAAACGCAAAATAGTTGTTGTTGTCTTAATTGTTCAGTTCGTTTTTTCAAAAACTGCATGTAATCTGAAGAATTGGAAAAATAAACATAATGTGTCTCAATACATTCATTTAATTTAGCAATTGATATATGTAACAGAAAGGTAAAAGAATCGCCCTTTTTCAACTGCCAAAAAAAAAAACCTGATATCTTTGTGAGAATAAAAAAGTTTATTCTAACAAAGATAGAAATAATTTTAAATGAATTGAAAAAGATTAAAAGGTATATATGAAAGAAATAAACTTTAGAATACACTCACATAGATAAAGTTATTGTAAAAAGACATTCTAAATTTGCAAGTTCAAGAACACTTTTTTTTTAAATATATAAGAGAAAGTGAACCAAAAATTCATTACAAAACAAGCATTTAATACAATAATAATGTAACTTTTGGTACCATTAGAAAGGCTAGTTTTAGTAATTTTACTATGCAGTATATGGCATGAAGGCTCCATCAAGAGTAGGGATTGCAATATTGGACCAAAAGTTCAATACCGGTATTCGGTATTTCCTCGAACCGGGATACCGGTTTTAATACCGTTATTATAAATTTAAGGAAAAAAAGAAAACACATGCGTTTCTTTGTTTTACTTTTCAGTTTTATTAGAGAGTGTAAATATAACAAGAAATAATTTGTAACTAATAAATTATAACAGTATATAAGGAATCACAAAAAATAAATAAATAAAGGAACATCTTATTTATTTAAATCACAAAAAAGTGCAAATATCACTATTCACAGTCTGTGGTACTATTACAAATTTTTGAAATTTTCTTAATGTTTTAAAAGTTAAATTTTTGAAAAGTGTTCTTAAAAAATATAATGCATCAATTGTATTGTCATTAAGCCCAGATTATGATTTAGTGCAAAAATTACCAGCTGTCGTAAACGCTCTTTCGGCATCTACGCTAATTTTTAAAATTTTTGTCTGTCTGTCAGAATATAAACAGATATATTTATAAAACATCATGAAATACCCAGCGAAGCGGGAGGGTAACGGCTAGTCTTCAAATAAATCGATTTCTCGTCGGATGATTTTGGATATTGCTGATTTCTGTACTGTATTTGGGTTTGTTGAAATTTTTTAGTTATCGCTAATTCTAATTTTTGGTTCAAAAGTCAGTTCCTTTTCACTTTTGATATTAGTGTAATCATCAGCTTCGATAACTATACCGAATTCTTCTGAATGTAAAATGGTTTGTGGGTAAAAATTTTAAGAAAATTTTCTATAACCTTGATTTAATTTCATTTGGTTAGTCTCTTTTCTTCTTAACTCTAGAACATTTCTTACGCTTGCCATCAAATTCTTTTCATCATATAAATAATGAAACCAACCGAAGTATTATCAATCGATTTTTTTATGTTCTTTGAAAATATTCTTATTCATTATTATGGATTATTATTTATGAGTATTAAAAATAATGAATCTGAAAAAAACCCTAATATACGATACAGAGTGAATAACAAACTCACCAATTTTGAAAGTGTCGAAATATTAAGCATTTTCTTCTTAAGTACAACCTTGGTTTCTCAGATACGAATATCATACTGTGCAGTATGAATGATTCAGATATTTTATAACTTCTCCTGATTGAGCGATGCAACTTTGTATTCACAGTCTAATTAATTGCACTCGTTAGAAAATCATTTTAGTAACAGGTGTTCATGGATGAAGGAAGGCAGATGAGCTTGGAGATATGTTTTATTCCTCTTTCAACAAGAACTTAGTTAGGAGCAGTGTATTTAGCTCTTTTTGTCAGAGAAATAATATATGTCTATATTTTTGAGTTCATATTAATAGTCTTTTATTCCGTTGTATCTGGCAATAAAAAATCAGATGATGGATTTAATGATTTGCCTTAGAACTGCAGAACCATCCAGGAAAAATAAAATAAGGATAACGGAATGAGCGGAATAAAGACGTTTAATATCTCCACCTTCTGAAATGGACATAAAAATCATTTCCTTTGTAAAAAATTTTAATCATGGTGCAATAATTAACACTACAGCATAAACACTAAGACGTATAATATTTTACTATGTTGGCGATCCTGAGCATATAAGAAACAATTTTAAAAATGTCTAGTAAATACCGAAAAACCGCTATTTAAACTTATGAATACCGGTATTTCGAAACTGTACAAATGGCTCAAAATACGGTATTTGGTATTCCGGTATACCGGTATTCGGTATCCCGGTATTGCAATCCCTAATCAAGAAGGGACTAGGGAAATATTAGAGAGAAAGAAATTATTTTCCCCCCCGAAATGGCATCGGTTCAATAGAAAGCCCAATGTGTGCTTTAATTTCAAGAAACAAAATCCCTATAATGTTCAGCGTAGTTTCGACAATGTTATGGAATTAAACCTATGGGTACAAAATCAATAAAGTGGTAGTATGAAATGAGTAAAGAAATAAGCAGCGTTGTGAGGATCTTCGTAGATATGGCAGGCCAAGTGTCAGTGAATATTAACGTCGCACTGTTCAGCTACACGAGGGCTTTTGGCAACGGACCGCGTAATTTTGAACCATGGTCAAGTGACGCGGACAACATCTGAGCGGACGACATCCCCCTCTCCTAACTACCACACCACATTAACGGGAGGACGTTTGAGCTCTCGACAAATTTAACGTGCATCGCTCCCCTACACGGCGGGTCATCAGTGGTACTAGGATCGAACTCATGATTTGCTAGCCATGATCCGATGCCTTGACCACTTGGCTACCGTGGCCTCGAGTGTCAGTGAAACAACTATTGAACTAAGCATTTCGTAGGAACTGCATAACTGAATCTTAAAATCAAAAAATCTTCTAAGTTATGTAAACTGTTTTTAAAAGAAAAAAATTGATCTTGAAATCAATTTTAATTAAGTAACTAAGAGAACTCAAAACATAATCAAGCAGAAATTATTTCATTACTGAAAATAGAATCTAAAAACCATCTCGCACTAAAAGAGTTGATTGTGCTCCAAAATATATTTAATTAATTCAATTTAAGAGTGGAAAATGCTTTTTAAATGAAACTAAAACCACAACCTAAGCTCCGAAATTTTCAAATATCTTAAAAACTAATTTGTTATCGGATTTGAAATTTAGTGGCAAGAAAGGAACTTCTTAATGATATGGTCCACGAGAAAATGTAAAATAAAATAAATAAATAAAATCTCGTAATTATGAAACTTGTAGTCTTAAATAAATGCTAAAAATAACTAAAAAACACTATTGATCATTTATGTAACTTACTACCTTAAATATAGTCATGGAAATATTGACTTATATGGATGAAAATATAGAAAAATATTAAGAATAATTTTCTGAATGAATACATACGATAAAACGCGGGAAGGCCATCATTTAATGCGAGATACTTAAAAGCCGTTGTCCAGTCTCGTAGAACATAGAATAACCCAAGCTTGATTCCAGGCAACTGCTGGCTGCATTTTTTTCTACAAAGAAAGATCTGATAAAAACAATAAAGGTTCCTAAAA
>BMAO01029513.1:69435-96892 GCA_019973975.1 Trichonephila clavata | reverse complement strand
TTTTACTTAGAAGATTATACGCCATTAAAATATTATATGACTTTGAAATATTACACGTCATTTTTGATGCATTTGACGAAGCCGAAACTGCAATCTTTATCGCCATCCTTTTTTTGACGTAGGGAGCCAAATAATCCCATTGGCTCGAGAGAGAGAATTTCGATTAATTTTAATTTCGAGCAACTCTTTCAGCTCGCTCGGAAAGAGTTATTCGAAGCTGTTGCTATGGCAATTGGGCAAAAATTGCTCCAAAAGGTGCTTAAAAGAAAAATTGCTCCAAATACTTTCCTCACGAGCTATTCAAACTATGGAGTATTTTAATACTACAGAATATTTTATTGGTGATGGAGGTGGCGAAACACAACGTCTCCTTTCGAGAGTTTCAAGCGGACGGCTCTTTCATTCTCTTGGGGGTGAGACGGTCTCTTCTTTCACCTCGAAATTCATTTGAGTTACGACTCGCAGGTGGATTGCAGAGGTTTTTCTCATGGTCATCTGTTATCGGCGCGATGTCAAATGAAAGGACCCCGAAGTATTTTAGGGGTGCACGTGTGGATATGAATGGCGTTGTGCTATCTGCATAGGGAAGACGCTCTTGCAGCTGCGAGACAGGAAAACATTACACAAGCGCCAAAATAGAAATACAACTTAATTAGATATTAAATTTCATACTAATAGTAAAACAACGCGCACATGGAAAATCTTTGAAATTTTTGAAAAATGTTTTCTAATATAAATCTTTTTTTTAAACAACAGGATTCTCCAGTGGCTTAACGTACACCGCATTGTGGGGGGGGGGGGCAGGACTCTAAGGGCCTAAAACCTGAGTCTGCAAGGGGCTCTTATATTCTCCGTTATATATATATATATATATATATGCCACTGGAGTTCTCTTCCGTGTGAATAAGAAGTAGACGCCGTGTGAATAAACCAATATTTTGCATTTAATTTGTATTATTATTTTTTTAAATCACAAAAAATGGCTCAAAATTCCATTACTGAAGACCAGCCTATTACTTTGGGTATGTTGACAGGTCTTATTTATATGTCTTTCATTATCTGCACGCATTCGAGGATGGCCACTATATTCGGTCAGAGTTGCGATAGCTGTCACCTCTCGCAAATTTCGCAAGTCGTTCCGTGTGACATTGAGTTGTCACAGAGGCGCTTTGTAGGTCAGAGAAAACGCATCAGTCAGCCAAGCACATCGACTCTGTGACAAGTTCTCTTTTTTTGTGTGTGGGAAAGTTGCTGGATGGGAGAACGCGTTCACAGGAAAAGAATCGATTCGGTCTACTTTCTTCTTTTGCCAAGATTTTGTGATTGTGGAACATTTTCAAGAATGAGAAACTTTTTTTTAAGCTGGAAAGCTACTTACACTAATTATATGTTGTGTGATAAGGTTGCAGTTATTTAATTTTAACGAGGTTACATTTGAGGAAACCTAACATTAGATACATTCATGGATGAATTTCTGAAGGAGCGCATTGGAATAACTTCCGGAATTGGGAACTCAACAATTGATCAGCAGAAAAAAAAGGGACGGAACTAGTTCATGCTTCCTTCAAAACGCAATTTTTTTCTAGAATTTTCGGTACTTTTTTATCAAAAGTCATCAGTCGTAATTCTGCGCCCAATGTGGTAACATGCTTAATTTAAAGACACAAGCGGGAATAAACAAAGATGACATTAATACAGTACTTTTCATTAATATTTATATTTGGCCCCACGAGACAAAAATACCAAACTGTTGCCATTTTATACGACATAATATTGAAACCAAACAGGTAAAAATGTGAATTAGATATTTTTGCCCATTTTGAAAAGTGAATTCCCTATTTTTACGTGAATGAATTGTCAAGATCACAATACAATGATATGTATAAATTGAAACATGCCACGTATGTTATTTCCCTTCAGCACTTGTTCTCCTTGGGAAGATTAAATTTTACGGACAAAGTTCACTTCTCAGCATGAACTTGAATAAGATTATTGCAATAATAGAAAATGTGATTAGGGTTACCTGATTGGCGAATATATCACTTATGAGGAACAAAATTGGCGAAAAATACGATAGTGCCAAGGAATCATCAAGAAGGCTCTAGGACCTATCGTTCTAGAAGTTTCCATAAGGATATATGAAAGACATTTGAAACAAAGGTAAAATGAGTTTAAAAGGGGAAAAAATCGTAATGAGAATCCGCTTGTGCACTGACTGTGATAAGAGAGAGAAAGAGAGATTTTATCGCTCCTGCTGTTCTAGAGAGTATTCTGAAACATTCTAAAGCTTGTTTATAATGTTTGACAGAACATGTGTTATGTTAAACCGGGTGTTGCCAAATTCAACTGACAAATTCAGAGGGGTGACAGTAGGCAGCATAGGAACTGTAAATCAACATAGAACATGGGATTGCAGATGACGTTTAGTTGGGGTAATTCGAAAAAACAGTTGTGAAGTATGTGATGTTGAGCACAGAACGGAAAGGGGTAACATGAGGTAAGAAATACATTTACTAGACGTAAAGCATGTTTACAATACGAACAATGCATCCCAGCTAGGCGTCAGAAATGCAACAGAATGTAAGTGATTGTCAGAGGAATTGTTTGAAATTCCGTCTGCATAGGTCATAGAACAGCCGATACCAATGGACGAAGGATTGTCGGACGCGTTCAAACAAATCAGATGTGCTGCCGATGTCAGCTGAAGCGATGACAGTCCGGGACGCGAGATCTCCTACTGTAGCCACAAGCGTCTCATATACTAGGGATATCAGGTGGCCCCAGAAGAAAAATTTCAATGATTGAGGTCCAGGGAGCGTGGAGGCCAATCAACAGGTACGCCACGTCCAATCCATCTCCCGGGCTATGTAGCATGGAGGTGATTTCGCACTGCACTTGAAAAATATGGTGGTGCACCATCGTGCATGAACCACACATTCTGGGCTGCAGTGATCGGTACTCCATGTGGCACTCCATACGTGCAGGCTTCTTCCACCCCACCATGGTGCTCCAAATCCCCTCATTCGGTTGATCACTCCCCTCATCTGGCTGATCGTCCTCCCGACGGCTACTACTATCGCGATTTTTACCGACTAAACTTATATCGTTGGCAAATGTTGCTTGGAGCACCTAGTCCTGTCGGACTCTAATCTCCTTTCAGGGATTTTAAGATGACTGTAAAAAAATTCTACCAATGCCCATTGTAAAAAAGTTATTGAAATTAAAAAATATAAATAATAGAGAATACTTTAATTAGCAACTAAATAGGAGGTGGGGATTTAATAATTAATAAAAAAGCTCTTTTAAGAGCTCGAAAAACAGACGAAAATGAAATCTGAGAGTGGGCGGAGAGAGCCCAGCCAATCCGGTTGCAGCAAAAACCGAAGATCAGAGCGCGGGAAAAATGGTTGGCGACCTATGCTCTATGTTGATTTGTCATTCCCATGCTGCCTACTATCACCCCTCTGAATTTGTTGGTCCAATTCGGCAGCACCCTGTATATAAGAATGTCATAATTTCTGTGACCATTTTAGTAACTGGGCGCTTACTATATCATTATATTAATTTAAGATATATTCTTTAAAAAAAGTCTTACATGTAACAGAATTATTTCCCCTGATATAGATTAATCCATATTCTAAATAAATGATTAACATAACGTTTTATAATTAATTTTTAAATAGCCTCGCACGATTTGGTGGGTTTGTGCTGGTTAAACATTTTTATCTCTTTAAGACCCGAAATATTTTTATCTTTAAGAAAAATATTCTTATGGTTTTTAACTCTACACTAACCCCAATGCGACTAGAAAAAATTGTGAAAAATTTTTTACGAGACCCAAGAATGTGTGGGCTGGGTCTTAAATGGACAGAACCCTTTGATTTATCTACATCTTCATTGATCTTGATTATTTATTTTTTATTTTACACAAAAACCACACAATAGAACAGCACCTTGCCATTAGTGCACGTACTCTCCAATATTTTTCGGCAATAGAAGTAACACTAATTATTACAGAGCACACGTCCAAATGTTCATCAGTCATAAGCTGACCAGAGTACAGTTCAATGAGTCGGCGATGCCAATTCTGTAGAGATGAGATCTCAAACAGCCCTGCCCTGTCAAAAGTCTAAAATGAGATACAACAGGTTTTCTAGGAGCCTCAGGAACCCAGGACGGATTTTCGTTGAAGATTGCCCAATTCGACATCTCCCCAACTTCCATTTTAAAATTATACTTAAAGGCCATATTAGTAAAAGGCCTTAAGGAATTAAAGGTTGAAATTCTAGAGGGTCTTTGGATCACAAGGGCTCCTTTCTTACCAAGAAAGTCAGCATACTCCTTCCCGGCAATGTCACAATGAGTCGGTATTCACTAAAAAGAAATGTTATGAGGAAAATCTTTTGAGAACGATCTGCATTTTAAAATTCTTTATGAATTACAGAGGTAACTTTGAAACAAAGCTTGTAATGCCGATTTAGAGTCGGAAAAGATAATAGCCCTGTTGAAATCAGAGCTTCTTAGTGATAGTTGCTCGACGACTACAGCAATAGCCATCGTAGACAGTTGTAAAAATACCTACGTAATGGTAGGTAAAAGCTAAACAATTTACAGAAGATACCGACTCCAGCACCATGATATCTATCCAGAAGGGAGGCATCATATTAAGAACATGAAGCCCTTCATTTGTTAGAAATCGATTGTCAATAGTTTCTAGCTTTCAGTGGTAGTTCGGGAACATTTCTCTCTTTAATACCTTCTCTTAGACGCCCAGCCAGTATGGTGGATATGACCCACAGCTTGTAACAGAGTGGGCTCGGGTTTGAATCCCGATAATGCATGGCTGTATCTTCTTCGGGAAAACACGTCGGACTTTCGCCTTAAAATGGATTCCGTCTCGAATGGAAAGCAGCGCACCCCTTCTGTTCTATGCCGGGATCATCGTTTGTAATAAATGTCTATATTTTTCTGTTTGTATTGTATGTTTCTGTTCCTCCATTCGTCTTTCATAAGTATCTCAGGATAAAAACACACGACAACAACATCTTCATACGAAGTTCAAAATTTATATCTAGACGAACTTAATCCAAAGGGCACAAAAGTAGAGGCAAAATTTAAGTCTCTTGACAAAGCTTCAAAGAATAAGTGATCTTGACCAAGCATGGGACAGATTTCTTTAAAACCTTCATATGTGTCATTTAAAAGTGTTCATTAAATTTTTGTGCACGATTTTGTTCAAACTACTTATTTCAATGATTGGCAATGTCCAGTAATGCTGTACTTGAACAGTATAAAAATTGCTCAAGTAAACCTTTATCAAAGATATTCAAGTGAATTTGGGGAGGTAAGGGGTCTGTGGTGCAGAAATCCGAATACATAAAAATGAATTGTTCTTTACGTCAACAATAAATTATTATTTTCCATTTATTTCATAAAGAATTAAGAAAATACGAGCACTTTTCAAAAATTACAATTAAAAGTCATCCTATTGCAAAAATTAATCATAATCGCAAAGATAATGAACAATATTGAATTTTGTTGAGAAATTAAATTCACTGAATAAAGAAATCATTATTTAGTAACAATTCAAGGTATTCCCCATCTACCGGGAAATAATGAAATTATCTAATTAGTTGTAATAAAACCACCATTTAGCAATGAACTCAACGTTACGCTTAAATAGCTTTGTAGAAATTCTTCAGTTAATTTTTCTGCCGATAAAAGAGTAACTGTTAAGTCCATCGCATCAACTATAGTTCTAGAAACTCTAAAATATGCCAACAACTTAAATACAAATTTCTTGATAAAGTCGACCCAAAACTTTAATAATTTACCTATAGAAATATCTTTAATTATGTTTTTAAGTATCATTATTTTGTAATGATAAAGGGGTTACACATCAACTTTTTAATTAAAAATCTGGTAACTTCGGTCCAATTTCATTCGGAATTAAATTTTTAATTGTGACGTCAAGTTTGTTTTTCATCAAAAATTTCGATTTATATTAATGAGCTAATTAAAATATGAGTAAGGTCGATGGTGAAATCTATGTGCACTATGCATCAGAACTTTTACCAATAAAACATATAATTTAAAGCAAATAATTTAATTTTAAAAAATGCGATTTTTTTTTAAAAAACTTACTTTGTTGTGAGTTTAATAATTATACCCAATCTGTAATTTTTGTTTTGATTTTCGACATTCAAATGAGCATTATTGAAATGTTTACCATTCAATTCATTGATTATATATATATATCTCTCTCAATATTGATAGATTTCTCTCTCTCCTTAACAAGTATATTGTTTGAAATGTGTGATTATTAAGGAAAAGTTTTTTTTTTAATTTGTTTCTGAAAACATTACTTTAAAAACATTACTTGTTTTTAGCAGGAATTTTTTTTAAGGAATCTGAAAGTATTTTTTTTTTTTATACATTAAGGATTAACTTGATTAGCACAAGATCTATTTCTTTTAAAAAAATAATCAGATAAAATTGTTCATTTCGTTAATTTGATCATCGGCCTTAATTCTTGTGGCGTCTTAGTCATATGATGAATGCAATCAAGTGTTTTGAGCCAATCAGTACATAAATTTATGTGACGCCATAGTAACGTGATAAATGCAAATCACGTGTTTCCAGCCAATTAGTTCATGAGCTTCGTTGTTGCTTACTTTTGCTTTTTCCAGATAATTTTAAAGCTTATATTTTTGTAAACAATAATAATACCCATGGGTAAATAAAATTTAACAACTTGATTTAAAAGTACACTTGAAATAAAAGTATTTTTTTTTTTTAATTTTGAAAAGCCACGAAGAATTTTAACATTTGAATAAAATATATCTAAATTTTACAAGCACAACTACAAGTTCAGTCTAATGTCAGTTTTGAATTCAATGGATTTGAATTAATTGTATTTATTATGTAATCATCATAAATTTAATCCATTGATTTTTATATCTAGTCTGAAAAAATGGTTAACGTTCGAAAACATGTAATAAATCAATTACATCATCAGAGCCTAATTTTTTTCGAGCAGACAACAAATTCTTTTAGGTAATTATTCTAAAAATATAGCAACTTTAAGAGAACAGCAGTTTTAAATAACATTCAAGAATTCGATTCAAAATTTCATAATCCATTCATTCTTTGATTCGATTTATTCTATTCGTTCTCGGTTTCAAATGATTCAATTCCGTGAACACGTGGGTTATTTTAAGCATACTAATCGATCAGAACTTCAAAACAAATATTTAAAAATAGAATTCCTTCTTCAAGAACAGTTTTTCTAAAAATACTTCTTTTAAAAGAACAACACACACACACTGCAAGGCTAACTAACTAGAATTCGATTAAAAATTTCTGAACCGATTCACACTTCGATTCGATTCGCTGACTGTGACTCGTTCTCTGTCTCAAGCAATCCATTCCCATCAACGAGTGGTCATCCAAGCAGATCGTCGTGACAGAATTTTTTGAAGAGGTCCGTCTGTCTTTGTCAGCTGGGTCATGGGAGCAGTTTGACTTCGATCACAAAACCAAAGTGGTTTTTAGATCTTCCGCTTGGTTGACAGCGGGGCCGTCTTGCACGAAACGGTTATCATTTTCTTGCAGTGTTCCATAGAACTTTTTATATTGTCATATAAACAAGGTCAGACTTATGGAGAGATTGTGATTCGTTTAATTTTAAATCGATAAGAGTAAAGGAAATTAAAAAATAAAAGGTATCCGTGATGATGAACAGATAGATACGAACTAAAAAAGGCTGTAAGTGATTCACTTTATTCGTGAGGTCATTGGACATTTAATTGAGGATTTACCTAAAAAATTGATCAACAATGTTATCTTGACTGTGACATACCAGCCAGCTGTGTAAATGTTGTGAAAATAAAAAAAAAATTAATGAAGGGTAAAGTTGTGCACATAGGATAAATTTATATACCTAAAAATAGCATTAATTGAAACGAAGTTCAAAGTTTTTTTTTTTTTTTCAATCAAAGTACTATCCTAGAAGTTAGTCCTTTTATTTTTTCTTTTTAAACGTTGTTTTAAAAATTACATGCACTTATTTATACATGTTTTTACATAATAAAATATTTGTTTTTGTAATACTTTTTAAACTTTTATTATAATATAATAAAAGAATATTAAAGCGTTTTTTTCTGTATGTGTACTACCTACTAGATTCTGAGTGTTCAATTGTTTATTATTCCACACACACAGGTTCCACGATATAATTTTATAATCGTTAGCACAACGTTTTGCAAAACGAAATGCTTTTCTAATGGAAAAGGCACCTTTTTTTTCATATTTGTGGAAAAAATACCTACAATAAAGGAGAGGGAACAGCTTATCCATATATATGCATATATATATATATTAACGAATTCGACAATAAAACATAAGTTAGAACAGTTGCAAGTTTATGCAAATTACACAAGAGTTCTCAATCAGCTATAAACATTTTAATGCGATTCAGAACAATGTATTTAAATGAAAAATATCTCTCAAAGCGAATGGTTACAAAACAAAATTTAAAAGAAAATTAAACGCAGAATAAAAAATTCGACTGCAGATCATTTCAATAGAACTATGACATCCAAATTTTGTGTAAAAAAATACAAGCACATATCCCAGTTGCTAAATATAATGCAAGGGTAAGTGACACTTGAATTACAAATTGATATAAAAAAATGATATATAAAAAATTTTAATAACAAATACAATACTTTTATGCCTTCATAAAAAGTACCTATAACATGTTGATCTACTTTGAATATATTTGAAGAGACATTCTTCTAAATGTGTGTGTGTGTGTGAGCGCATGCGAGCTCGCGGAATGAAGTTCCCCGAAAAAACCTTATAGTTGTAAGTGTTTCCTGAGTCGAAAAAGTTTGAAGACCACTGGCTAAGCTTATTTGCTTATCAAATTTGTAAATGATTTTGAATTCGCGAGGTGGCCACAGTAGCCTAGGGGTCATGGTCACTGACTCGTAGCCAGCGAGTCATGAACTCAAGTATAGTGCCACTGAGAAGACCCCGTGTAGAGGAGTCGATACACGTTCAATCTGCCGAGACTCGAAGTCCTTACGTTGGTCAGGTGAGGTAACTTGGAGAGGGTTGCCAGCTCAGGTGTCGTCACTTGACCACCTCGTCTTTTTGACTTGATTCAAAATTACTGTCTGTCACCAAAAGCCTTCGTATGGCCTCATAGAGCGACGCTGAAAAACACTCACTCACTGAATCTGTAAATAGTTACCAAGCCTGAAGATTCTGTTTTTGAGCTTACAAGCGATTTCAAGTAATTTGTAATTGTCGAATTGTAAGAAATTATAAAACTTATTTGTATTCAAGAAGTTTGTTTATTATAAATGACGAAGTAATCATTTTTTTTAAGTAAATTTAACCATTGTATTGTTTTCTACAATTAAATAAAATTTTGCCGATTCATACTTAAAATATCAAAGTGGAATTCTGTCTTGGAAAAATTTTAATGTTTTGCCTGTCAATTTGAAAAATTGCTGATATTGTTTTCCCTTACGCTAATTATATTCGATGTAAATATGTTTTCTTCCTGCAATATTATATAACTCTGTTGATTTAAATTATTGTTTTCCCTTCCGGGTAATTAAACAAAAACATTTTTGTCAGAAAGATTTTTTGTAAGAAAATATTTTTATTTCCTTAACTGATTCTGCTGAATCAATCTTGTTTTTCATGGAATGCACACAATTTATAGAGACCGTTTTTGACATTTGTTCAGCTTTTTCCTGAGTTATTTTTTTTTAAACATTGAAATTGTGATGCTCAACGGAAATACTTGCGGAAAAATAATATGCAACTACTTAAGAATATTTCCTATGAGTAAGCTAACAAAGGAATCTGATGTTGTCCAGTTGAATTCCATTTAGATTTGTTTTCTTTTAATAAACATAAGAATATATGATACCAAATATGGAAATGAAATAATTAGAATATGTGTAAAATCAAATTATGACTTAAAAATAAAAAGGATATATTTTTTCTTCTTTTACTCATAGAGAAAAAAAGTTGGAAAAAAATGAATATTTCTAATGAAACATTATTTTTCGAACGAGAAAAGGTTGTTTTTTTTTAAATCAGCTCGATAAATGTGCCAATGGCGCCATTTTTACTCAAGGTGGCAAACTACTTACGAAACCATGATTTTGCAAAAGCGTACTATTGATTAATTTGTTTGATATTTAGTGTCAGTTGAATTAGAATATACGTACAAAATTGTTTTACGAATACTTGTACGAGAAAAAATTATTTAAATGCAATTTTTTTTTCTCAAAAAAATGAAGGAAATGGCATATTTTTAAAACATTCTCCTTTTACTGAATCTAAAAAAATAATATTTTGCCTCTAAATAGCTAGGACAGAGTCTGAATTGGAATTTTTGATAAATTCACATTATTTTCACAGTGACGATCCATTTAAATAATAATCAGTGTTTTTTATTAAAATTTCTGTACTCTGATATGTTAAATCCACTTTTAAATTACATATTTCAAAAATCTTGGTTCAGGCTCTGTAGAGATGTGTCTTAATTACACATAGGCAAAATATTATTATTTTGGAAGCATAAAAAGGAGAATGTTTTTAATATGTCATATTTTCTTCTTTTTTTGCCAAAAAAAACCCATTTGAATAGTTTTTTATTGTAATAATATTCTTAAAACAATTTTGGATGTATTATCTGTATATTCTAATTCAAGTGAAACTAAATATCAGAAAATTATTCATTTCTACGCTTTTGCAAACTCATGGTTCCGAACTTAGTCAGATGTCTTAACTACAACTGCAAGCTATTACGTGCATCCTGTCTAATCGCTACGAGTATTGTATTGCGTCATTATGCATACATTCTGCTGAATAATTTTTTTAAATTATTTCGTTTTCCTCTTCAATATTAGAAAGTTTCTCAAAAATTTCCTTTGTAATGAGATTTATATCGTACTTGAAGAAAGCCATTTGTAATACCATCGCACATAAAACTAGCAAGTAGAAAATTGTGTTTGATGTCTTACATATATTTTTCGCCTATACGACATATATTATTTTCGTTGAAAAGTCGGTACTCAAGTAGAGAAAACATGCTTAGGTATGTGGAGATTCATAATTCGAAAAAATGTTTTTCCTCTTGGAACATAAAAGAAGCCTTATCTATAATAATTCTCGTATGAAGTTCCGCTATTATTTTTTACTGATATAATTTTAAGAAAATGCTTAAAATTTGACAAATCTTCACTTGAACTTTTAAAGTATTGTATACGCTAACATAAAGCAATAGGTATTTTACACGCTGAGAACATATCTTGTATTTTATACGCTAGCATAGCTTTTAACCCCTAAACTAGCTTTCCTGTATGCTGTACCGAAAGCTGGCCACAACCAGTTTGCCCCAGGGTTTGCAATCCCGTGTCATATTTTCAATTTCGGGATTACATTATCCAAATCCCGGGATTGGTCCCGGGATTAGGATTGGACTATTTATTAAAAATACTTACATATTAGCATAGTTGAAATTGCATGATAAAGCTGAAAATGTAATTAAAATTAATTTAATATTATTATAATGAAATAAACAAAAAAATTAATTCCTCATAAAAAAAACAAATAAAAATAGTACATAAATGAAATTTTAAAAAAAAGCATTTCTTCATTTCTTGTGTTTCTGTAAATAAGCTTATAAAAACACAGCTCCTCCAGTATTTCATCGTTGGATTGGCTTCTTATTTTTGTTACAAATTGTCCTGCCGTAGAAAATGCACGTTCGAATTCTTTACTAGTAGGTATTATCGAGATTAAATGGGAGTATTATCTAATCAGGTAGTCACAACATCTCCCTCCATTTTCAAAAAAGAGACATTTCTTTTTGAATTTTTGATGACAGTGTCTCAAATTCAATAGACTGCATTGGTGCATATACCTCTTTGATAACTAACTTTATTTAGTTCTGCTACAATTAATGGTTTTTGTATACAAATTGATCCAGTTATTGAATCAGAATGTGAATCAATTTCAAGTGTTACCTCATTTGAAATTGAAGATCCAGCTGCATGAGCTGTTAGTAATGCAATGGGATTTAAAGTGTCTTAAGCAGGTCCGCTTTGTCTTTCCAAGCAGGTCCGCTATTAATTAACGGCATTTAATTAAAGAAGGAACTGTGACAAAATCTATTCTTGTGATGTTGCTTATATTATTGTGTAAGCATTGCAGTGAGCCACTTAGATCTTTGCGACGTTCTCCCATACTGTGCATATATATATATATATATACATATAGCACTTATAATTGCGCAAAAAATTCTACGTACAAATTTCATAGTATAGGAATATAAATTTTTAAAAAATTAAATTCTTTGAAAAAATTTTTGAGAAAAAAATTTAGACAAAAATTAAATCCCGGAATTATTTATTTTAATCCCGGGATTTCCGGATCAGAACAAACACCTGGATCCAGGGGTTTTGGAATTCCAGGATCTCAGGGTTTCGGAATTCCGGGATCCCGGTGCTGAAAACTCTGCTAGATATGTTCCAAAAATTCCAATTGCCTCTGTCCAAGTTAGATGACATCGAACATCCTGAGGGTAGGAGAAATGTCCGTTTTCTGACCCCACTCGCAATGGATAGAAAGTTACAGATGAAAATAGGGTAAAACACATAAAATATCATGGTTTAACATACACACCCTCCTCGAACCCTTCAAGGGGTTCAACACATAAGAAAACTAACATTACCAGTATAGAGTACAAAAAGAGTAAATAAGATACATTAAATGTAATACCAGATTCACGATACTTTGAAAAAAATTTCAAAATATAATTCAGACAAAATTAAATCCCGAGATTAGAAAAAACCACCGGGATTTTGGGATCCCGGGCTACAAACCCTAGTTTGCCCTATACGAGCACTGGTTTCTTCTATTTTCTATCTTTGATTTGAACATATTTTTAATTCGTATAGTGAGATTATTTTTAAGAGATGAAATTTGTCCATGGTACTGAAATACTTTTCATCCGGGATTTTCTTTATGGTGAAGGCGGGAATTTTTCACTGAAGGCAGGGATTTAGATTCTTGAAAATATTCTATGAAAGAAAGGAATCGGTAAAGTAATGTGCATCTCGTTGCTTGAGAGGAAATGAAAATGGAAAGGTAATCCAGAAAAACCGATATTATCTCTGTCCCCATTGAAATGGAAGACTTAGTATAACATCGTGCTTCAAACTGTGTGTGCATATATATATGCACACACACACACAAAATCCTCAACCGTTTGAAAAAGAAGTACGAACGTGAAATTTTTTTGTAAGTATAGGAGAGATATTCTTTTAAGATAAAGGAAACATTCTTTATAGCATGCAGAGCAAAACAATTAGGGGTTTTTGTGTTCCACAATTATAAAATAAAAAATAGTGTGAAAATTTTAAAATTAAAATAAAATTCTTTCATTTTCGAGTTTTACGCTTAATTATATGATTCTTTTAGAACATTTTGGGCACACAAAAAAAATGACCGCTTTAGGAGTTAAATCACAGAAATTTTTCGAAGATTCAGTAAATCCCCTCAAGTTACACACATTTTCTTTTTTCAAAAATTGATTCTGGATTTTATTTGGAGAAACAAAAAAATTTTGAGAATTCCATGCATGATATACAAAATGAGACCTCAATATTTTATCAATATTTATTTCTATATGTGTATTAATGAAGAAAAAAGAAACAGTAGCACTCAAAAGAAAAGAAAAAAGGAGGGTTCGTTTACTCTATTAGAAGAGAAAAATCCAATCAAAAGAAAAAGAAAATTTTATTTTTATAATTTAATAATTTTTGTCTTTATTTGATAGAAATTCTGAAGGAAGTATACTTGATGGCAATTAGTTAGAATAGCGTTCCTAACAATTTGACCAGGCTAATTTCTTTATTTATTCTAATTTATTTTTATTTCTTCTATTTAAGCCTTTTCGTTTTTCAGCTTCGCTGTTCACACCATAAACACTTCCTTTATTAACGTAGGTTTTATTATTATTTTCATTTTATTATAATGCGCTCATAATGAAATTATTAAATGAGCTCTCCTCAAAATACTTACGACTTTCTGATTTGCTTGAAGGAGGTTCCTAATGGGCAACAGTCACAAACGCATTACACGCAAAACAGAAAAGGTTGAATTCTAAGGGTCAATGTAGATTAAGGGTAAATCAGTTACATTTTTATTATATTTTTTACAAACATTTTATTGTTAAATTCTGAATGAGGAAATGAAATAGCCTTGGTGTCACAGGCCGTCATTGATACGTATTAGGGCCTAGTTTTATGATATGATTATTAATTTGCTATACTCCTTAATATTTTAGATCTTAGGTTCTCAAGGTGGGCGACAACGCCCCCTTGGGGGCATTTCAGGCTTTCAGGGGGCAGTAAAAAACCAAGAGAAAATTAGGCTGCATTGAGATGACTCGGAGAGGCTTAGGCAGATTAACCAAATATAGTCTAAAAAAGACTTTAAAAAAAACCGCTGATTATGTACTGACAAAAGTAAACATTAATACTGGCTCCCTTATGTTGATTGTATATATTTATCCTTTCTATATCACACGTACAAAAATTCACATATCTCACAGTAGCTTGCGATGTGGATTAAAAACTTAAAGATTATATTACATTCAGATCTACATAAAATTGAATGATGTAGTAAATTTTAATTTCTGTAGTGTACGTGTTGTCCTTAAGCAGTAGGAAAAATGTTTCGTCCACTGCATTTCATTACGTATATTATCCAACAAATACAACTAAATAGCTTGACTAGGAATTAACGTGTGATTCTTTAAAGGCTGAAACTGTCAAGTTATTTGTTTTGAAAGCAATAGTTCATTATGAATTACTTCGTATCATCAAAACCCCTGACTGTCCTTATAACAGGTAAGCTAAAACTTTTAATCCTCTCTTTTAAATAAAAGAAGAAATTCAGTAGCGTTTGAATTCCAACGATATCCTATCTACAACTAAAAGAAATAACATTACGCATTTAAATATATTTGTAGCAATAGCTATTTGAGATTCGCTAGGGGAAAAAATTGGGGGCTTTGGGAAAAAATTAAATTAAAAAATATATTCTATTAGTAATGGAATGTTTTTTTTTTAAATTTAGTTTTTGATTTCACCATAAATTATGTACTTTTTTATTTCTCTAGAGTGGGAGGAAGGGAAGTATCGAAATATTTACTAGAAAAGGGGGCACCAGATCAGAAAAGGTTGGCAACCTATGTTTTAGATATTTGTATATCAGGCATTTAATGAAAATATTTTAGACTTGGTTTGATTTTTTTTATGTCGATAGCTCTAACACTTAAGTGGACTCAAAAGTCTCTAACACATATTGTTCATTACACAATCACGACACAGTTTTCTTGTGGACTAGCTTTTGTTAATTACTCATAACTTCTGTACATTTACATTGGAGTTGCAGGGCATGCGCAGTTCAAGCAGCGCAATCGGGATTGCGCTGACACAATTTATACATACATTACTACAGACACAATAACACACTCTACTCTCTTAATTACACAAATAGCGCTTCATATGCCGTGAACTGACAATTTTAATTTACGTCGCACTGTAAAACAATACGAGGGCTGTTGATGATGCACCTCGCAATTCTGAACCATGGACAATGCCGAGGACGCCACCAGAGCTAGTACGTATCCTCTCCCTCTCCGAACTTCTACACCACGCCAACAGGAAGACTTAGAGCTTAGGCAGATTTGACATGCATCAGCCTCTCTACACCACGGGTCATCAATGGCACTAGGTTTCGAACCCGTAAAGGATAATGATGGCCACCAGTTCGTGACCATGACCACTTGACAACCGTGACCACGAAAATATTTTAGATATTTAATGAATTACTTAAATACAATTTATTATGATTAACGTATATCCAAGCGAGAAAGGGACCGAAAATTATTATTATCGGTGAATTAAAAATTATTATTTTCAGAAATTCGTTGCCAGTTGGATCAGTCGAATCTGTGACTTTCAGCTGTATCCAAGTTTGTTCCAAATTGGTGATAATGGGACAAAAGATATAAACATTAGTAAAGTTTTTGAAATAAATTTTTAAATCAGAACAGAATTTCTTCTGTTGTTATAAAGGCATTTTTTTCAGAATTAAAGACTTACGTTTCAGATTCGTTGTTTAAAAACTCCTTCTAGTGACAAAAGTAAAAATTCATAAATCCGAGTAAAACAGAAACGTTTTTCTGAAAATTTCTCATGTTTACACATTATGTATCTTCATGAAACAAATACGCCAATTGCTTGCTTTTTTAAAAAGTTCTCTACCTCTTTTTTAGCCTTATAATAAATAAAACACGCTTTCTCTCTCTCTCTAATCAAAGACAATTTGCATAGAGATATCTCTAATTTAGTTCCGTTTTCAAAGAAGCAGCATTCAATTATAATGAATGAAAATAATTGTTTAAAATCTTTGAGCCATGAAGTATCGCATGTCATAAAAGAAACACAAAATTAAAAAAAATATATATAACTAACATGAGACATTTCTGAATTCTGGATATAATCATTAATAATTACAGGGGACACATATACAGCATTTCCTCAAAATATGTATATCAGGCTTTCTTCTTCTCTTTGTCTCTTGTTCATCTCTTAAGATATATATCGTAATAAGGCATTAAATCGATTAACTTTTTTTCTCTTCCTGTGCTGAGGTTGAACACCTACATATTAAAACGCAACTTTCATGTCCATAATCATAATCTACTATAATAAATTGTAATTAATAATTACAATTTTTTCATATAGTAATAATCTATATTTATAATAAGGTTTAAAATTCAACAAGTCAGAAAAAAAATTAGAGAATTTGGACAATTTTTTTCGAAAGTGGTCGCCAATCTTTAGAGCTTCATGGACTAAAATTTTATATTTGGTGGACGACTAACATTATTGGCCACTGTAATGTCTTTCTCTATTACTTGTGACGGGTCTATTCGCGATATTTTTCCTATTAATCCTCTTGGGGAAACTTTGGGGCTAGCATTCACATTAATTCACAGCCTTTCAAGAAGAACACGTGATATGTAAATTAGTTTGACTATATAAAGTCTATATATATAGGTTTTGTAGATGTATGATAGAAGAAGCCGTGAAGCTGTTACGTAAGTGCGAATATTGGAATATTTCATTCACAAACCTAGCGTGAGTTAAGATTAGCTATCGGTTCATTAGTGCTTGTTCTCCTTATCTATTTCACGTAGTCGGGTTTACTTAGAGTTGGGTATTAAGAATAGACAACGCTTTAGATATCACTCATATGTTGCTGGATTCACCGGCAAAAGTAGCCAAAAAGTTGCTAAATTCAGAAGGAATTTCCTTAGAAGTAGTTGCTAAAACTTTAAAAAAAGTATAATCCGTATTCCACGTAATGCGTTTTGTTACTTGTCATTTTTTAAACTGAATCTTCATCAAAGTATAAATAATATCCTAATTTTTTTTTCAGTGGACCATCAAAGAATTTCAAGGACCACCGGGGGGTTGACGACCGCTGCTTATCTCCTTGACTTAACAATCATTTTGTAAAACAGAGCATTATAAAATGTTTTTCATAAATAGCATCTGTAATTAAAATCCCTTTTCAGATAGTTGATTTTTTCTAAAAGTATATGTAAGATTAACGATTCCGTGTTGACTCCAGTACTCTTTTCTTTTTTCCATCCGATTTGTTGTCTTTGGTAAAAAAGGGAGATGCATACTTCTCTATTTTCGACACTTTTATTCGAACTGTTGTTTTTTCTTTTCTTACCTTTAAAATGCTTCATCTTCATCAGATATACATTTATTTCGGAAGTTTTCTTATCCCAAATATAGCCCCCTTTTGTGACAATAAAACAAATCAACTCACCGCCATCGTCCACCCCACAATTTAGTGTCATTCATTAGTTTGTCTTAAGCCTACATTATTGCCAATTAAATTTAAAAATGCAACGAATAAACTTGATAAAGAAGTCATTATTCTTCGAACAAATTTTATACCAATAAAATTCCTGTGTAACGCACAGATAAGCAAAGGATAAAAAGCGATCCTCTTCTAAAAAACAATGACATATCTTAACGGCTTCTAGTTAAGTCATTCCATAGCATTAAACTTATGCACCAGCATCAGAATAAAGCCTGTCTGCCATTATCTGTATACGAGAATACGCGGAGCATAAACCTCCCGCCTTTTGCAAACAAAGGAACAACAATCAAACGACATGTGTCACATCTTGGAAAAAATAAATCTCGCATATGACTCAGCGGTTAAGTCGTTTATCGATGCAGGCATTCGAATTGTTTTGGATGGAGAAAGGGGTAGGAGGAGGGTAGACGAGATATATTAGCATACACGAATCAGTCCGGAACAATGCATTTCTTCCCGCCCAAAAACCGATGACCACATTCGAAAATGGAATGTAGGTCGCCCATTCCTTCACGCCATGTTCCATCTAACCTCTTAGTCGCGTCTCCCGTTAGACTACGAAGCTGACGGTAATACATGTTCGAAATTTCTGGAATGGAGAAGGCTAATTTGATGAATATATCAAACATCAGACGATTTTTATTTCCATTCACGTCGGAGTTCGAGATTATTCGAACAAAATGAGATGGAAACTAGGGGAATAAGTTGTGATCTAGCAGTCGTCTGTATATTTTATTCTACTATTGAATAATAATGTATCGATTCTTGTTCAATAAGTTTATTTTATTTTATTGTAATATATATATCAACTATATTTATTAGGGGTTTCTGCATAATACTTTATGATTTACAGTTGCAAAAGAAAAAGGAAACGTTCTATCAATTGAAAGAAACAAAGTAGTCAATTCTAGAATGTTTCTATATTTACCTGAAATAGATTGGAACAATACTTGTATTCTATGTAAAGAACCTTTTTTATAAATAGTTTCCCCGGCATACAAAATAATACAAGTCTTTTTAGCATTATACGCATTATTTACATTTAATAAAGGCATGCGCTGTGTGTTTATTCGAATAGCTTGTTTTGAAAATTCAATAAATTAGTTTAATCTGTTTGGCTCTATAGTTCTATTTATATCTTATAAAAGATAAAATGATATATCCTCTCTTTTTCATGCTATCTCCTTTTTCTAAATCTTAGAATTTTCAATAATCAATAAATTATTAGTCTCTGAAAGTATTCAGTGAAATAAAGAAGTGGATATTTCTATTTTACCGCATTGCAATAATGTTTTTCCTTTGATTTTTACATATACACAAAAAGTTTTTTCCTCAAGTTATAAATATTCACGTGAATAACATTTAAATACATAATTGCTTAATTTGTTTAAATTGTTGAAATAAATATTTTTACAAAATATAATGTGTTGAGTTTGACGGTCCATTTTTAAGGCAAAACTGAAACTTTAAGGCCACTTACTGAAAAAAATACGATTCAATAAATGATATAAGATTTGTATAAAACAAAATATAAATATGAGAAAAACAAATAACATAAAATGAGTTAAGTGATATGTTGCATTGTAATGAGTGCCATTTAGCTCATCATCGAATCATAGTCAACAAAACAGTCCGTTGCCATTAGCATTATGCTAAATTTAAAATTCGATGACGATTAAAAACTTTGAAAAATGCAATGTTATGAAGTGAATAATTGTCAAAGTAGTGCCCTGCAAACGTATTTGGGTTCATTTAATAACTGTAGGCAAATTCTATTTTACGAGAACTTTCCGAAGCTAATCGAGATATATTTGTTTTGGAATTTATTACTAATCCATAGAATACAAAAATTTAACTATCAAAAGTGTAGGATGGAGTAAGCAATCGTAAAATTAAAAACTCCAGAGAAAAAACACTTAAAGAAGGTTAAAAGAAGAATAAGTTGATAAAAGAAGATTTACAAAAAACAAAAAGCAATTACAGCCCCAAAGTGGAATGAATGAAGTACACCAAGGTGATTATCATCCCTTCATTTTATAAAATTGTGGCAATCATCTGATATTGCAGAATGTCTATCATTTATTGGTGCATGTGGATCGAAAAAAAAATTAATGACAGATACGATGAGAAACCATACTGTTGCAGATAATAGAAACCTGATTTACATATTTTTGCCATTGTATCTGCCATTCTAGAAGAATAGGTTAAGAACAATCTACAAGAGTTGAATTGTAAATTCCTTCCAGATTTAATGAAACTAAAATTAGGGTGATAATATTTGTTCCTGGTTCGGAATACAATCGAATACGAATATTGTGAATAGAAATCAGCAGGAACTACTGTATTTGAAAGAAAAAAAACTTTCTTTCAAATTCCCCTTTTTTAGGAAAAGTGATTTACTATGTTCTCTTGCAATGTTCGGTCATATAATTTTTCGATTATTTAGATTAGTAATAATATTTTATATTAAATATTTGCAACAATTTGAAAAGTTTATTTCCCTTCTATTCTATGACGTTTGAAAGGATTCAAAACTAAAATATTACATAATAAGGAATTAACATAAGTTAAATTACATTCAGTATTCAATGTTTTCTCTGAACGGCCATATCTTCATTTTTAAGGGTAGTTCGCTCCAGAAAAATAGGAAACTGTTCAAATGGAGCTATAAAAAGTCGTTTGAAGCAAAAATATATTCAAAATTCTCAATTATGTATTCAGCTATTGCTGGATTCCGAAATTTTTAATCAGGTTCATTTTAGAAACATACGCTGGCAATAAAACTCATACTTTGTTATGTAAATATTTAATTTCTCTATTTTCCATTTGAATGATTCTGTGCTTACATAGTTACTCAGATTACCTCTTAATTTCCCAATGTATCACCTAAAATCTAAAGACTACTTTTTGTGAGTGTGTGTAGATTTTTTTTCACTCCTTAATAATTGTATCAGATCTCATTGAGCGACTAGGTATATATGTTACCGTTAAAGTGTATAATTCAGTTATTTCACAGAATTAGGTATTTCATGAAATCACTTGACAAGTCAGTTAAAGTACATAATAGATGAAAATTTGCAAACTTTACATGGTTATTCCATGAAATAACTAATGATAGACCGTAAAAGAGAAAAATAAACAATTTCAAAACTATTTTATAAATTAATTGATCATAAATTGCTAACATCTCTCGAAAAGTAAATTTTATCCCTATTGAGGATGATCAATTGATAAATAATCGGAAGGCAAATGATTCAATTTATTATTCCTCATATTGCTGTAACGGTAGTTAAACAGAAAAGAAAAGCAAAAGGAATATGTTGCACACAGAAATAGTTATATTTGAATATTATTAAAAAAAAAAAACGTACTGGGAAGAAAAATTGTTGCTGTGTTGCCCATCCGGTATTGTGGTTAGCGACGCTGACTGCTGTGCCGTAGAGCCTGGGTTCGAATCCCGGAGAAGACATGGATGTTTGTAAATGCATAGTGCCTTCGCGGCATGGGGGTATTCTAAATAGCCGTCGAGCCGCAAGTCCTCTCGTGAGGTTGGTGGAAGGGGAAGAGAGGTGGGAGGCCCCTGACCACTCCCAGGGTGTTCTCCCTCAAGATTGGGGTGGAACAGAGCCAAATCGTACTGTCACCCGCATGATGCTCAAAGCTACGGCTAAAAGACAGGCGTACAATGTAGCTCGATGCCATGATGAATATCGTGGGCCTCGTTCTGACTACGTCAGACAGGTGGCATTAGTAACAACAACAACAAAACTGTTGCTTCAAAAAAAAAAGGGTGTGTAAACTTTTTCAAATCAAAATGCTAGAGAATATTAATTTAAATTTTATGAAATACCTTTATTCTTTGCTTTTCATTATTTATTAGGGCAAGGATTGCTGTGATGATACTTTGAATTGCAGTTCAAAATGACTAAAAGGAGCTAGAACCAGTTCAAAAAACTTTCAAGTGCCGTATTTCATTCTTTAACGATCACGTAATCATTATTCTGTAGAATACCTAGTTAAATAGTAGAATTCAATAATTTTATATACTTTAACTGAGTTGTCTAGTTATTTTATGAAATGGCTAGTTATTCTAGAAAATAATGGATTTCACTCTAACGGTAAGGTAGATATACTTATTATAGAAGTTAGAATATAATCTACGATGATTTATCCTCTATATGAATAATTATTTTATATTTATTCTCTATATTTTACCACAAATGATGTTTCTTTTGCACAAAAATAGTAAAAATGTAGAGGCTAGTTGATCGAAAAAGTGTATGTTAATAAAAAGCAAAGCAAACAGTTCTTGGAATACTTCACGATTTTCAAAGGTATTGGGATATTTACCAAATATTTCCTGGAGCAAAATATTTTTTCCATTGAAATACCAGTTATTTTGTTCGAACGGATAATTATTCTTTTATTTGAATGTATTTTTTCCTACTCCAAGGTCAATAAATCATTTTCCTGGTCAAATACTGAGAAACTAGAGAAATTTTTTTAAAAAATCGCTGCGCCTTTTCCATTTTAAATGATGAATAGATACAATGATAGTTCTCGAGTCTTAACACAGAATTGTCATTTTTCTTGTGAATTTACACATTGCGTTCTTTTATGTAATGCTGGTTCCTGATATCATCTGTAAACGGAAGAAAGGGAGGTGCAAACGATTTTTACTGTCATTCATTGTGTGTTTGACTGAAAGCTTCTCCTCAATCCACCCCTGCCTCCTTTTTTTCTTGTTTGTGTAGGATGAAAATAATTGTTCTTTCTTTCTTCATGCTTTCGTTCTTAGAACTGATAAAATTCCTGCTAAACGAACTATTAAGAATAAGATTGAGGGCAAAAATTATTCTTTTTGCGTTACTGACTATTGTTACGTAAATAAAAATTTTGGAATAGAATTTAAGATCCGCTTTCAGTGAAATGCAATAAAGGTGAAACAGTTTATAGAAATTTACTTAGAAATTTATCTTTATTTTATAATTTACTTAAAATAAAGTAAATTATAAAATAAAAGAGATAAATGACTACATTACTATAATATGTATTTTTTAAAGTCATGGTTAGCTTTTATCTCAGTTTCTTTTCTGAACAAAACAAAACAAAAATTTTAAATTTGTTTTTAAATAACACTTTTTGAATACCTACTTGTAAGTTAAACTTCATTTTTCAATTCCTACTATTGTTGTTGTTGTTACTAATGCCACCTATCTGACGTAGTCAGATCTAGGCCCACGAAATTCATCATGGCATCAGGCTATATTGTACGCCTGTCGTTAGCCTAAGCTTTGAGCCCCCATGAAGGTGACAGTACGTTTTTGCTCAAACAACACGATAGATGTGCGACACCATTCGGACCCACTGATTTAACGAGCACGTTCTCTGTTTTGTACTCGGCGGATATTTGATGGCATCGGGCATCGAACCCAGGCCTTTTGGTCTGTAATCCGATGCTCTAACCACTATGCTACCCACGGCCCAATTCCTACTATTAGTTCACTCTATCTCCTTATATATATCTTGTTCGAATTTTCAATCGTTAATAAAATACTTTCTATTTATCCACATTCAAGTTCAAATACATTTTTTTAAACTTGCAGTGGATGACACTTGATGTTAATACAGTTTTTTCAAATATTAATTCATTAGTTAAACTTAATAGATGAATAAATAGAAACAAACAAAAATAATAGTCCAACACCATACATAGAAAGGAAAATCGCTTTCTATCTTGCCACTTAATACTGTGATTTTGTCATATGTTTATACATATTTATATTAATTGTAATTATTTTATAAAAAGTAACTAAAATAAAATTTTTATTGTTGAGCTAAGTAGGAATTGACTTAAATTTTTTTTTATATCACTTGTTTATCTTAATGTTAAATTCTTTACAAAAACTGTATTACTATACTTCAGCAAAAAAAAAACAATAAAAAACAATTATTAAATTAAAATTCCTTCGAAATATTTATAACAAATTGAATACCAAAATCCATCTATGCAGTCCACGTGCAATGCAACAGTAAGAAATAATAATAATGATGATAAATAATATAGTGACAAATAATAGCAATAGTGTTAAGATTCTGTTTCAAGCATTTATTTTCTGACGTAGTTTACCTTTCAGTTTCATTTTCAAAAATATTAGTTTATCACGACTTTCAATTTTACTCTTTCTTTTTCTTTTGTTTCCATATTGCATAATACTTCAAGTGTGACGTAAAATGCAGAAACATGCAAAGAAGATATACGTAGCTATAATACTATTGTTAAGTGCACTGTCTTTATTAAAATTTTTCTTTCTTCATCAAGATTCTCTTTCTAAGATTTTCTTTCTTCATTTATTGAGGAGCTGAAATTCCTCCCAAATACAGGGTGCCCGGGCTTAAAATATCCAAAAGTAATGGCTTATTATTACGGAACTATCCATCAGAATGTAATAAACTGTTCTTCCGTTGGATAGGAAAACTCTCCCAGATTTTTTAGGTCTCAGTCCGATCGGCTGTTCGTGCGCGTATTATTCGGCAATCGCAGACGATAAACTTGTTACATGAATTCATTAGTAAAGATGTGGACTCGACAGTAAAAGATGGGTATAGAATGGTCATCGGGGTTCTTGATCTCTGATGAGGTCTTAATCCCCTATCTTTGAGGCTGTTGTTGAAGATTGATGATATTACTTGCCATGATTAATTGGATAATTTGAAAAAGTAATAAAAAGAATTCAGAAATTTAAGAGTTAAAATTAAAAGTTAATATATAGTTGCGATCTTTAGAATTTAGAAAATAAAATTGCTTGAGCTGATTTTTGAATCTGCGTTGACTGAGGCTAACTCCGTTAACGGAGGCTATTGTACAGCCAACTTAGTTGTTGGGTGTCAGAGTAAAAGGTGCAGTGAGTACTTTGGTTAACGGAATTTAAATCAGTCACGCGTGTACGGCGATGTTTTCGAACAGAATGGAATGAACGTTACTGGCTTGCCTAATAGACTTATCACGACTTCTACAAAATGAATCACGCACACGATCAACAGTGTCTTCTATCACGAAAACTTAAGGATACTTGCCAATTTTTGAGATACCAAAGTTCCCGTCTCCTTTCAAGTTCTTTTCCAATGGTGGATAGATTTTGATGTCGAAGGGTCCTGGAATATGTTTTTGTCCACAGATCCAGCTAGAAGAGTCCAGGCTTCCTTCTTCAGATCTGACGTAATCACCTAAGAAAGGGAGGAAAAAGAGAAAACTTCGCCTCTGCTAAAAATAGCCTCGGCAGACACCCTCCATTCTATTCGAACACGTCGCTGTACACGCGTGACTGATTTAAATTCCGTTAATCTAAGTACGTACTGCACCTTTTACTGTCGCGTCCACATCTTTACTAATGAAGTCAGTGTAACAAGTTAATTGTCTGCGATTGCCAATTAATGCGCGCACGTGCGGCCGATCGGAATAGACCCAAAATATCTCGGAGAGTTTTCCAATCCACGGATGAACAGTTTATTACAGTCCGATGTGTAGTTCCGTAATAATGACTAATCCATTACTTTTGGATACTTTTTGCCCGGATACTCTGTAGTGTCTGATTCATATCATTATGAAAAATAATGTTCTAAAAGAAAACGTTGTATAATGTATTACACATTATTTCAATTTAGAAACATTACTATAAAAATTTTCAGCTTAGAAGTAAAAAGAAATCCAGAGCAATTTCCTACTTTTTTTTTATGAAGCACTTTTTAAAGTTAACTTCTTTAGGCACGGTAAGGAAAAATTTTAGTTACGCGTTTCGCTATGAACGTAAGGTAGAGATGTATTTGTGTACGTCGAAGTATGTTTAAATGTTTGCCTGGGTCTAGTAGTATACCAAAATGAGTAAATGAAAAAGTTAAGTATTTATATACTACGGGATTTTATCTACACTGCTGGCCACCGTAAATGCAACACCAAGAAAGACAAGAAATAGCACAACAAAATTTATTTTGTAGATAACCAGTTGAAAGTATGAAATGATTAAATTTATAGACTTCTGTGAAGTGTGGTTCTTGCCAGAATCAGTAGCCAGAGTAGCCGCCATTGTTGGAGATCACCGCTGCAAAACGCCTCGGCATTGATCCAGAGACTTTGGATGTGTTCTTGGGGTACAGCAGACCAAGCAGCTTCCACACATTGCCAAAGTTGATTTGGTGTGGCAGCTGGGGGTGTAATCTGGGTCAATCGTTGAGCAACCATGGACCATATGTTTTCTATCAGCGAAAGATCCGGAGAGCGAGCCGACTAGGGAAGCAATTCAATTTGGTGATTGACGAAGAACCTTTGGACAATGCGTGCCACGTATGGTCGCGCATTATCCTGTTGAAATATGGCTGTGGCCAAGCCCTGAAGGTAAGGAAGGACAACTGACTCCAACACCTCGGAGATGTAGCGCTGGCTGTTTAAAGTACCGGCAATGCGTACTAGAGGAGTGCGAGAGTGATATCCAATACCGCCCCATACCATAATACCCGGTGCAGGACCAGTGTGGCGGTGCATAACGCAGCTGTTCAGCATCCTCTCTCCACGGTGTCTCCAGACTCGAATCCGACCATCGTGGTGTTGCAGATAAATGCGTGACTCGTCAGTAAAGACAGCTTCATTCCATTCTGCCGCCCACTTGCTTCTTTCATCGCAACATTGGAGTCGGAGACGTCTGTGGTTCTGCATCAAGGGTAGACCAAGCAATGGACGTCTTGCGGACAGACCACTCTGCTGTAAACGGCATCGAATGGTACTCGCAGACACTGAATGATGCGTTACAGACTCAATGTGCTGTGCTATAGTTCGTGATGTGACTGAGCGATCCGTCACTGCCATGCGCACAATTTGCCTGTCCTCACGTGAAGTGGTGCACTGAGGTGGATGCGATCAACCACGTCGGTCCGTCGTACCCTCCTGCATCCAACGGTCACATATCCGCATTACAGTTGTTTGGTTTCGTCCAACACGACTACCGATTTTCCTGAAAGATAATTCACAATCTCGGTAGGCCACTATCCTTCCTCTGTCGAACTCGGATACTTGATCAAAAGCTGATCGCTGTTTTCTACGAGACATAACTGATCGTTTTTTGAAAAAACCACAAGAAAAACACAATTGCCGAACTTGAAATTGTCGAAATCTCCAAGCCTTAAATAGCGCTTTGAGGTGGCGCCACAGGTGTGCGTGATGTGTGTCTGCGCTGAAATTCTAATCATTTGCATATATCACCCTCGCTAATGCATGTTGTAAATTTCATGTTATTTGCGTGTTTCCTTCAGGGTGTTGCATTTAAGGTGGCCAGCAGTGTATATATAGCATAAAGGAGAGAGAAAATCGACTCACACTCATTCATCACGATATCTCCGGAACTATTCAACCTTGAAATGTGGAAGGCATGTTCCTTTCATGAAGTAGAGATTCGTTAAG
>BMAO01029513.1:0-68307 GCA_019973975.1 Trichonephila clavata | reverse complement strand
AATGATTACATATCTGCATTTTACAACGTTCAAATAACGAATAATTCCAATTTTGGTTATACGCAGTAGATGATAACTAATGATTCTTGCCATTTTTGTTAATATTTTGATATTTTCATATAATTTAAGCGATCCAGTTTGAGAGTAATTATTAACTCTTTCTATTTTTTAAAAAAATCCCTTAAAACAAGTAAGGGACATTTCCCTCAAGCAATAAATGATTGTTATTAGAGTGACTAAATGAGTTATTTTTCAAACAACGTCATTGTATTATTCGCTCTACTGCACTAAATGAAAACATTGCTTAAGTTTCAGATATTTAAAAGTTATTCTCTCAACAAAGAACTATCAACATAGTTGTTAGCAAAAAACATGTCTCATTCTTGTGAAGATAATTTTTTTTGCCTAACCCTTAATCTCAAAAAGGACACTGTTTTCTGAACTAAAATGATCAGGTATATTTTGTCTTTTTCCCTCCTCTAAACTGTCTTTAAAGAAAGGCTTCTAAATACAAAGCAAAGCGGAAACCGATGACTTGTATTATAGTTCCATTTTGCAATAGGTTTTAGTTCAATGGAGGAAATGATATTCATCACAATTTGACAATAGCAGATGGTGCTATACCAGTGTGTGTAACCGCTGATTAATAAAATATTTGGCATACACTCCCTATCTACGGAAATGATCAAATCAGGAAATGTAAAAGATGACTGAATTCGACTTTTTCAAAATAAAATACAGAATAAGAAACAGAAGTAAGTAAAATAGAATAAAAACAAATAAGATAGAAATAAATAAAGCAGAAATGAAGAGCTGTTCTCTATTTCATAAAAAGTATTTGAAAAAGATCAACGACCTTTTAACTAACTCCATTCTCATAATTTTTTTTTTTTTTTTTTTGCTATGATATCGATAGCTAAAAAAATATTTTAAATGAAAAATGTAAAATCTGTCAAGATTTGACTACAGATGAAGACACCTGAATTTATCTATTGAGTGGACCCATTGCACAAGCAGAAATAATGTGAAAAAATAAGACAAAAATTGTGCACTTTTAAATTTTACTCTCCGTAATAGTCTACATACCACACACAATCATCATTATTCTTAAATATAAACATCTTCTTTCTAAACATAAAATAAGGGAATTATAATCTAACCGGTAATTGCCCACCTACAAAAAACAAAAAACTCAAAATGGTATTCAACAAACTTATTAAAGAATTTCTATCAATAGACAATTATATAATATGAAAATAAAATCATTTGACGATGTGTGTTTCTTGAAATCCGAATGTTTTTAAAACTAAAAGGTAAAAAAAGAACTTTTTTTTCCAAATTATATTGAAGTAATCATACTAAACATTTTTAAAGTAAATTCCTTAAATATATATTCATTTAATCAATGTGATTTTTTTATACAGTTTTTATTTCAATTTTTCAAACTGAAATTTTGAGTGCAAGTATTTGATCTAATTTGGTCATTTAAACTTTTTATTATGACTGAGAGATGTGTGTGTGATATTTTATTTTATTTGAAATTAAATATCATCTCTAAACTTCTTTGGCCTTCACCTATATTTTTACGTTTCATGACTTTAATGCACGAATCCATTGAAGGTTGAAAAATAGCTGGTCAGATCATATTAAGATTTAAAACATTAGCAGAGGAATTATTACATTTTATTATCGTTTTTGAGATTAAATATTAAAAAATCTAATTACATTTATAATTTATTTTATAAAATATAATTCAATGTGATATTTAATTATAATACTTTTTTCCTAGACAATATCTCACTTCTCATCTCAATTTAACCTGAATATCACGCTTATTGCTTTTGACCTTTTCTTTTTAATCCAAAATTTGTTTTCTGAGGAATATTATGCATAACCTTTGTTCCTAGTCTAACCTAGATTGCCACCATGCAAACATTCTATAAATGCTATTCCAGCTGTTTTTAATCACAAAAATTGAGCCATTTGGATGTACTATCGAATAAGAATCTGAGGTAGCAGGTGCGTATGTTCTGTAAAAGTGAATTCTGCCCAAATTGATTCGAAAAACCAAGAGAAATTTTCTTTTTTTTCACCTGTCACGATTATTTACAATAACTCGGAGCAATAATACAATTTATTTCAGATCACATTTTCTCGTTTCCCGCAGAAATAACATTGTTACAATACCTATTTTTGTAAGATGTTATATATTAATCTATAAATAATAATGGCTATTTTGACTTCTAACCTATTGATTGATGATTTATTTGAAAAGGTATGATGCAATTATTGGTGGATATTGAGATCACTTTCGAGAGAACGCATGACAAGATTCTGTAATGGAACAAAAACATATATAAAGGAGAGAAAAAATAATAATACATTACAAAACGAAGATATATAAGATATTGATGATGTTCTTTATTAAGAGTTCTGGAAGAGAAGTATGACGAGTCTTTTTTATGAGAGCACACACAAAGATCGGTCTTTTTACACCAAAATCACGTAAATTACATTTTATTTACACGCTTACAAAAAACAAAACAAAAGTTGCAATTCTAATCTTATAACTTTTTCAAATGTATCGGAAGCAAACGATTTTTAAAATCAATTATTTACAGCCAAGCGTTTTTTTAAAATTTATTTCTCTTCTGTTTTAGGCAAATGCTAATATTAATCTTGGAATCAATAAATTTTTAAATAATTACAAATGAAACTTGATTTTTACAAGGCTTTTAAAATGTTAAAGTGAAAAGTAAAAACTAATAAAAGTTATAATTTCTAAAAAAATCTCCTGGGAAATTTATTTTATAATATTTAAAAGTTACGTGAATTAGTTTTTTATTATTATATTCTGAAAATAAATCAACGACTTTTAAAAATTCTAAAAGCAAATTTTTGGAGAGAATTTTTTTTAATTAGTCTCATATTCTCAGAAATAATATTTATAATTTTTCAGTCATACAAAGAAAAGTTATGCATGTTATATGTAATGAGAGTCTCTGTCTTTCTTCCCCAATCTTCAAAAGTTTTAACTTATCATTTAATTATATATAATTCAATTATTTTGAAGAATATCTAGGAATATTTCATGGAATAAAGGATAAAATCAGTTTTCAAAAGTGTGTGGGCATATTAAAGCAATTTTTACGAACATTATCTTGTCGTTCTATAAATCATCTAACGAAAAACACTTAAGTTGTAAAATAAAAGTACGATTTAACATCATGCAGAGTTTTATTGAATACAATGAAATCATGTCTATTGCAATAAAATTACCACCAAGGGAATTGTTGTTTTAGCTCCTGATAAATTGGTAAAACCAACTTTTTTTTTGTTTATATTACAATCACACTTGCTTTCACCAATAATCAGTTTTAATGTAATATCAACAAAAAGTTTCTTTTAATATTTTTACTCATTGGAGGCTTTTTTAATTAACCCTTTGTTGGCTATATCTATTCTTTACAAAAATTTATTTAGAACAATTAAATATTTTGTTGGTTTTTTTATTGAAAACAATTATAAAATCCCCGTGCACCAAAAAGTATCACACGGGGCTCACAGAAGTAAGTATTAATCACACATTACAAAGAAATGAAGAGAAAAAAATCCTTTGAGGTTAGGAAGGAATACAAATATTTACAACAAATTCACAGATTTTTTTTAAACCACTTCTGGTGGAAAGAAGTTGTGAAAATTCGGAGGCCAATTTATAGAAAGTCCCTTGAAAGCCATTCTTAGGATGTTTCATTCTCTTTCAAACTTGGAACATTGAAGGAGCACATGTTCTACATTTTTCTCGCTACCAATATCACAATCACAGGAAGATGAGGAACTAAATTAAATTTGTTCAAGTAGCTTTTAAAGTTGCCATGACCAGTTAGAGAAATTGAGTTATTTTGTAATTAGTATAAAAACCCTTGGCAGGCCAGTCTCTTATTAATGGTTGGAAAAAATTTCTTTGTTAAGCTCCCATTATTTGAAATGAGATATTCTTGATTTCAAGACTCTTCACCATTCTTTCTTTCATAATGTTCTTGTAAAATGATTTTGGAATATTAACGGCAATTTCAATTTTGCGCTTGGTTTGCAGCCTTTACAAACCAATCGGCTCGCTATTTTGTGGTTTAAACTGTTAAATGAGGTGCCAGCTTAGTCGCCATCTCGTTATTCGATCATGTTTTTTTGTGGCTGCTTTGCGTAGAATTGTTTTATTTTACTCTATACATTATATATTTCTTCCCTCGTGTCTACGTTCATTTTAAACATAAATTTGACGAATCCCGCTTCTGCTTGCAACATCACGACGGTCGGATTCGAGTTTGGCGACACCGTGGTGAGAAACTGCTGTATTAATGCCTTATGCATCGCCACATTGGTCCTGAACCCGGTATCATGGTTTGGGGTGGCATTGGATTTCACTGCTGCACCCCTCTAGTACGCATTGCCGGTACACTGAACAACCAGTGCCACATCTTTCTGAGGTGTTGGAACCCGTAGTCCTCCCATACATTCAGAGCTTGCCATCAGCCATATTCCAACAAGATAAGGTGCGACCACACGTTGAATTGCTTCCTTGGCCTTGGATTTGTCACCAACCGAAAACATGTGGTCTATGCTTGCACAATGATAGCCCTGGATATCCTGGATATTGCTACACCACATCAACTTTGACAATATATGGAAGCCGCATGGACTGCTGTACCCCAGGGATACATCCAAAGCCTCTTTGATCTTTGATGCTATACAGAGGCGTGTGGAAGGGGTTATAGCCAACAATGGCGGCTACACTAACTACTGATTTTGTCATGTTTCGCACGTCACAAGAGGCTGTAATTTTAATCGTTTGATCTTTGTACAACCTGTTATCTTCCAAATAAATTTCGCTTGATAACTCTGGTCCTTTTTGGTGTTGCATTCTGTGTGACCAGCAGTGCATATATAAATAAATAGAAAGCAACATAGAATCTCTCTCATTATTTTTGTGTATATATTCTAATAAGTATTATAAATATACGACTCTTCAGAAAGTTTCAACACTCGAGAGACCGGAATGAACTGGCCATTGTATGTAAGTGATCAATATTTATTAATGTAAACAAACAACTTTTAACAGCGTATTTCCAATCTGACACGAAAATAGCATCACGAGAGTTTAGATCTGAAGAGCGCGTGTTTCCAGAGTCACGTTTTGAGCAGAAAGTCATCTGATAATCGTAGATTTCCAACGACATATTTTTTTTTCCTTTCAAAACCGAAAAAAAAATTCTTTTTTCTCCCTCCAAGTTATGAGAAATATAAATATATAAATTAAAAGTTTTCTCTGTCGTGCGATAATGTTGGAGTTTATTGAAGATATAAGTTTTTAGATTGTGTTTTCGCAATTTTTTCTTGACAGAAAAGTGCATCTTTTACGACAAGAACTTAATGCGAGAAAAAAAAATTTCACAACACTGACAATCAATATTATAGCATGTTTAGAGTGTTAATCCATGATATCTATGAGCAATATAGTACAACAAAAGGATAGCTATCTCTTCAGGAAACACTTTTATTGTTTTTTGTTTGCTTGAGCAAATGTTTCACAATTTTGATTGATTGATTGTCTCGTGCGTGTTTACAAGAACAAATACAAGATAACCGTTAAAACTTATAAAAAGACTTCTAAAGTAGCTGTTTGCTGGAAAAGTGAAGGAATGCTGCAATAGCCTACGGAATGTATGTAGTAATATTTGGATTCTATTGCATTTTTGTCGTTAAACATCCTCATTGTGAAAAAATTAAGAAGATTGATCACTACTTACAAAAAGAATAATTGAAAGATAAATAAAACAGAGGCAAGCTACCCAAATGTTCATCTTTTTCTTTTCACAAAAATTACATTTATGTATATAAACGAAAAAAAGAAACTCATACACTCATCACGATATCTCCAAAGCTATTAGATCAACAGACCGGACCCCTGCCCTGGGGGCGCAATTTTAGGGGCGGCATTTGGATAAAACTTAAAAATATTTCTTTTTTTGTTACAAATTTTGATATATTTTCTGAAAGATTATTGGGTATGAATTTGGTATTTCATTTAAAGTATCTTATTTTTTTATTTTGTACTCTGTATGCTTGATGACAGTTTTATATTATGTTGAAACTTAAAGGGTTCGAGGCGGGAGTATATGTTAAAGCATGAAATTTAATATGTTTACACATCTTTCAATTGTAACTTTCTCCGCATCCCGGATTGAGGTCACAATGGAGATTCCTATCACCTTTACGATGTCCGGTTCCAACTATCCAAAAGGGGACAAGGGTAATAAGAGGTTTTGGTAGATAGAGAGCGACAGAGATATTTTTTACTTTGGCCTTGAGTTTAGTTATAATAAATTAAAACAAACGCTTGGGATCCCCACCATTAGTAGACTATTTTTCGAAGAAATTGGCCTGCTAAAATAGTCGATTCCTTCTCTTTCATTTCACTCGTAAGAAATAATAACAGTAATGTTCTTAATTTCGAATTATTTTGAATTTTTTTAAGAATTAAAATAATATATATAGAGAGAGAGTGTGAGAGAGGTAGCATTTTCCATTTTTGTCCGGGGTGGCTAAATTGCTAGCGCCGGCCCTGAACAGACGTGAAATTCGGCAGGCATGTTCCTTCCATGGAATGGAGATCCGCTAAGAATAAGTTTTGTGAAAGTCGACTTCCAAAGTGGATTAAGAGGGGGGGGGGGGGGTAAAAACTTCTAAATTGTGAACTATTAGACCCGCAGCGTGAAACTTGGTTAGCATGTTCCTTTTGTTGAGTAGAAATCCTCTAAAAATGGATTTTGCGGGAATCCACTTTAAGGGAGGAGGTTAAGGAAGCTTAAAAATGATGCTATTTCAATATTAGAAATTCCTGTCCTTTTTAAATCAAGAGGTGAGTATTATAAGAACGTTTTTCTCATTACAACCGAACGATTAATAATAGGATTTAGATATCCATTGTTTGTATATAAACAGTATATAGTCGTACAATAACAGGAATGAAAGCTCGTACATATATATACGTATATATATACACGTATATATAATTTGTGAATAAACTTTTCTATTTATTTTTTTTATTTAAAGATTTGCATAATTCATCGTTTTTAAAGCCGATAGTAAAGTAACAATTAGAATTAAAATTAAAATTCAGTTTTGCATTGTTTTCTAAATAAGCCATATTCTTAAAAATTCATTGTCATTTTGAGTCTTATTTTTTTTTTTTTCGCCTTCTCTAATAAATTTCAAAATTATTCTCAAATTGTGAAAATGGCTTAGTTATTCCGACTATTTATTTTGTCATTGAAATTTATTTTTGAACCAAGGAACTATTCGTTTTGAAACGTTTTGGGTAAAGCTGCACGCTTATGCATTCCAGTAAAGCCATTAAAGGTTAATTCTACCATTATTTGAAAGGTTACATGAATTCTAAACACCCATAATAACCTAATTAAAATTCACTATAAATAGTGAAGTTTTTTTAAAAAAAGAATTCAGTAACGTATCAAATCGTCTGAAACTAAGCCTTTTTCTTTCTTACCAAAAAAGAATGTACGAACTACGAACATTTACATATAACATACTTCAAAGACTTAGTATTTTTTTTTTAATTCATAAAGAGCCTTTACATTATATGGAATAAATTTAAGAAGAATAATCTTCCTTTTGGGGTTCTTAAGAATTATCCTAAAAACGAATTTATGTTAAAAAATATTTTTCTTCCCTCATGATTAAAATTTAATGATTTTTATTCTAAATATAAATTCTAATTATTTTTATAATTATTGTAAATAAAGAATAAGGATTTTCTTTCCTGCTAATTTAATAGCAATATTTAATAATAATATTAGTGTACATGAAAAAGCGCGCATGACTTCTTTTAAAACTATAGGCTGTAAGATGTATTTAATAAGTACATTTTATAAGTAAAACATATAAGTAAAATGCTGATTTCTTTTTTCCCCCAACAAACTGTGCAATAACTATGGATATTTATTTCAGGAATTAAGATTCAGAAAAAAACATTAAAATGTGTTAATCAGTTTCAGTAACTTTCTTATTCTTAAATTGGTGAAGGTGTTTTTCGATTTGCTTTGAGATATCTTTTGTATGACATTATGTATATTTATCACATTCTTCTTCAATGTTCTTCAGTACTTATTTGTGTTTCTTCTTTTTATTTTTTATCTTTGATTCAAAAAAAAAAATAATTTAGAATGAATTTTATCTTCGATTATTGTAGTAATCAGCAATAGCATGCGATGAAAAATACACAAACAGCAATTCAAAAATTACAAATTGTTAACCATAATTGAAGTTCAATGAAAACGCTAAAAAATTTGAAATATCAGCAATGAATTCTTAAATCACTTGTTTTTTATCTTGATATATTTCATAAATTTCTGTCAAAATATTTTATTTTTTATGTCAAATTCTACTTTAAAAAAAAATCATACACGATTTATGCTCAATCAGCATGTTATTATACAACCAATACTTAGGTTGAACCAATATTGAGTCGGATACAAAAGTATTGTTCCCCAAACATTAAGAGCATAAGTTCTGAAAATGATTTGAATGCCAATTCTGGCAACTTTTTAAAAGTATTTACTCTCATGCTCTGTTTTAGCTCCAGACTCTTCTGTACTATGGCAATAAAAGTCTAAATTTCTTCTCTCTCGCTTTCTCTCTCTCTTTTTTTTTTGACAAAGCAGGATAGTCGTCCCCTTGTTTAAACTTTTTGTAACTTTAAATCTGTAACATACGTGATTTACTCTCGGACCTGGATAGAGATGTGGGAGGAAGAGAAGGATGACTCGCCTTAATACTTTTCAACTATTTATTCAGCACACTAATTATCAACAGACACAATTCACAAGTATTCAAACAAGATGAGATGTTCCAATAAAGAGCAGAGGGGATTTAACTACGAGAGACGCGAATTCTAAGAAGACTTCTATTAAATTGATCCTCCTTTTATCCTGCAATCCACTACTCTAATATTTGATTTACAATTTAGCTACGGTGACCAATCGTCACTTAAATAACTTCAACTATTTAATGACCGAAACGCGCTATTAATAATTACAAATACCTGATCGGTAGCTATCTTTCCTTATTGTCAGCTTCTCTATATTTTAATCTCCAAGTAACTCCGTCTATCCCTCTATTCATTTCTTCACCTATTCCCCTATAGCTAGAAAACCTATATTATACATATAACTGACCTAACCTGCATATCATGGTTTCATCTTCCAAAAGGATTAGTTGTGAATGATAGCCCAAAGATTTCCCAAGAGGATTAGTTGAAGGACGCGTATAGATCCGTCACAAGTCGAAAGTCTTGCACTGAACTGACAGTACAGCAAAAATACAAATATATTAATCTCATAGGGAACTAAAATTTGAAACATGGTATAAGAAAAGTTCACTTTTTCAGTGCATATTCGATGACTAAGTCGAAAACTGAAAAATTAATCATCATTGTTATCACACCTAGCTGTGCACACTTCTTTACAAAAATGAACTTTTCTATCGTTATACTTTCAGGGGACAAAAATCACAACAGTACACAGTAAAAAAATATTATGTATAGCTGCGGTTTTTAAACTATGGTCCACGGACCCCTGGGGGTCCACAGCGTTTTTCTAGGGGATCCGCCGAGTTTCTTATGTAACGTTTAGATTTCCCTCTTTTACAGACGCTGAAAGGTTTTGTGGAAAAATTTAAAGTGTGCCATACTAGACTAGGTCACTAAATTGTCCTCAAAGAAAAAATCTACTAGAACATGCATTTCGATCAAGAATATTAAGGCGATATGGTACCCTAAAAATCATTACACCGTCGAAAAATTTTTATTGTCTTATTTGATACCCCGAATCTTTATAAATATGCCCGCAAAATTTCAAAGTTTTACCTGCATTTTTCATTAAGTAATGGAGCAATGTTTGATGCTTAACAGCAACTACCAAGCCCACATTTCAAATTATCTGCTAGAATAGAGCCTGATAAAAAATGAATTAATTATTTTTCTAATGCGCATCAATGAGATTGACATTATATATGCAGTAATAAATCATCTTAAGAAAGAATTGTGCAATTCATGCCAAAATTCTAGTTTGTGAATTATTTACTGACGATCAAATGGATTTGGTCAAGATTTAAAAGTTGTGTGTGCGTTTTATGATATTATTATGAATGAAATGAAAACTTCAAAACGGATTCTCCCAAAACACAAATACTAAATATCATTTTGATAACTCAGATAATTCAAAATCTAACTCGCGAGAATAGAAAAACTCTCCCATTTATATATATTTGTTTTTGGTGATATATATATATATATATCCCATGTGTGCGAGATTCAACACTTTTATTATTAAAATATTTTAAGATATTTATTTAAACAAATGCACATATACAGTTCTTAGATTTTGATGTATTTTACCTATAAATTGTAATTTGATTTTGCTTTCATTCGTGTACAATATTTAACATGCGAAGGCTTTTAAAATCATGTTAATAAAAAAATAAAGGCATAAACATCTTTTGTACATGTTGTGCATTAGCTCTGAGCATGGAATTAGCTCTGAAGTGTGTGTATTTATTTTTTTTATAATTATTAAGATAAAGTTTTATGAAATATTGATCTTTCATTCGTTTTTTTCTATATATTCATTATGGCAGTATACTGTTTAATTGTTTTTCATTTGTGCAATTTTTTATGGTAAGTAGTTTTAAATAAACTAATTAACATTTCATAAAAGTTTCAGACTATTCGATGAATATTATATCATGCTATTCATGGAATGAAAACTTCAAACTCATACTTCTCCATGTTGAATTTTTGTACATATGCTGTTATTCAAAACCCTAAGGCTTTTCGTATAATTGAAGTATGGGTTTGAATTTTTTTATACATGTTCTGAAATGTATGTTTTGTAAAACTGTGCATGAAATTAGCTCTAATATGTTTAGTACTTTTTCTAAAAAATTTCAAAATCAAAATTAATGTTTTTTGGGAATTTTTGGAAGTTTAACTATAAAAAAATTAATAAAAAATTAAAGAACAGCAGCAGAAAAAAACCCATGCACACAGTTTTATGTAGTATATTATAAGGTACTTGGAAAAAAATTTTGAAAGAAAAGAGACATATTTAAAAAAAGCTTATAAAATCTAAAAAAAAAATAAAAATTTTACAAACACTTTGCAACAAATTAAAAAATTTTTGTATGGAATTATTATTAAATATTAACCCCTTTATGAAATACAATTAAAACCAAATATCAAATATTAAAAATAAAAAAAAAATTGTGAAGATGGTACCATATCGCCTTAAGTTTTGGAAGGGTGTTTAAAATCTTGGGGGGGCCTTACACTGATACATAAAAGGGGGCCGAGGTGATCGAAAGTTTAAGAACCTTTGATCTATAGTAATTCTTGATTCCACTAGTTTTTATAATTATTTTATGGGATTAAAAAAAGAGGGGAAATGAAAAAAAGTTTTTTGTATATTTATTGCTTATGACCAGTATGATCTAGAATAATAATTCAAAAACGTTCTAAATTCAAACCAGTTTTTTCACTTTTCCCTTGTTAACATATCGTGCATTTTGACAGCTGCTGTTTTCTTTCTAATCGCGGAAAAGATCGGAAGCCTATTGTCCGATCACGAATAGACAGAAATAATTTTAATCCTAGATGTACTTTTATACATAAACCAGTTTTAACGCAGATCGTTAAAGAAAAATAATTACTTCGTGCAGCAATTAATTAATTCCTGATACACTTAACCGTAAGGAAACGAAATAATTCAGATAAATATTTCATGGAAGGAAATCCTTTTTTAAAAAAAATGAATCGTTGCATGAGTTCTTTTCTTATTAACCTGTAGCGAACGTGTTTACTACTAATTTGAAGATAAATTATAATGAGCTGCTAAATTGACGTAATTAATTAATAAATGCATATTTTAATTGTAAATCTGTAGTTTTTTAGTTTAAATAGCTAAAAGATATTGTGCTTTTATCTGTTCCTCTTTGCCGTTTATTAAAATACAATACATTTTTATGGAAAGTTGGCTGTGAGTTTTTGATCTCATTCAGCATTGACATCTACAATTTTTCACATAAAAAAGTCATATGATTTTTGAAGTAAAGTCATTTTGTAAAAGCACAATTTAATCAATATTTTAATTAATTATTTTAATCTTATAACAGGTACTGTAACGAACTCCGCTAAAAGTAAATAGGCAATTTTGGCTTAAATAAAATAATTCTTAATCACCACAATTTCAGATGGAGAGATGGAAGGCGCCCGAGAATGAGTCTAGAGTTGAAAAAATTGGAGTTCTCTCTCTCTCTCTCGACGGAGATTTTGGAAGAGTTATGAAAAAGAAAATGGATATTATAAATATGATCTCTAAGACAGACTATTTTCCATTCCTTATGGTCGTTGCAGTGCATATGTGTACTATGTGTACTGTGTCATTGTTCATGAATGATTTCACAAGAATGGATTTTGATTTTTAAAAATGTGCTACCATAATTGCACCGCTTCTGAAATTCCAATAACCTCTTTTAAAGTTATTAATTACTTGCGGTTATTGGTGTCGCCTATATCCGGGGTAGGCATTACGTCGATCGCGATCGACCGGTTGACTACCAAGAAAATTTGGAGTGACCGCCTGAAGATTAGCTGTTAGAAATGTAATACGGTCGTTTCCGGCTGACCACCTGATTGGGACATATGCTCATGTACCTCAGCGCCTAATTGTCACGTATACTAAGATGGGCACAGTAGGCCTTGGCCCTCATGAGTTGTTGCACCACTGTGAGTTTAGTTTAATTGTATACGGAAGTATTCAAGATTGGATGACAGTACGCAGACAAAGTCTTCTACTGACTATAATTACGAAAACTAACTTTAGATGAAAATGTTTTATTTTTTTAATGTATTTTGAATTATTTCAAATAAATGTATCTAGATATTATTATATTTGTGGCTATTATTATTATGTTTATATTTAACGGTTTCAAAAAAGTGAGTTTTTCATTTTATTTACGTAGGTAAGTACATACTCCGTATTTATTATTAAGTTATAATAAGTATTGTTGACTTTTTTCTTATCTCACCACACCTACAACCCTGGGCATTGGGCATACTCGTGAATTTTTCAAAGGGGATGTGGCACGGTGGTCCAGGGTCGAATGTCTACCATTCTCATATCCTACCCCAATATGCTGCGAAACATATTTTTTTTTTCATTTTGTCGATTGTCGGGAACAAAGAACAGTAAGAAATAAATTATTGAATAAATAACTAGCATTAATTAATAAAAAAAATTATTAATAACAAATACTTAACTAAATTTTTATTCTATAGACATGGGGTTATAATCGATCGAAAAAAATCTTGAGCTAGGGAGGAGGGTCCAAGTCCATAGTCCCTCCACCCCTTTGTGTGTGGCACTGATACTCGGTGGACCGCAACATCTTGAAAAAATTAGAAGTAGCCCGTACCCTGGAAAAGTCTGTCCAACCCTGGCCTATATGGTGCGTCGCTAAAAAGTGATACCAGCTCCTGGGGAATGTACTAGGTCTGCAAAGGTTAAAATACCAATACGCAGCCCCATTACAAAAAAGAAAAAGCTCTTATTGGTGGAGTAAACAACTTTGCATTTCCCCCCTGGATTTTCTTTCGTTTCAAGGATTTCATACTGAACAGAATTACAAATTTGCATAAAAGATATATTTTTTTTTACCAATCAATTGTTGTATTACCTTGATGTATATGTAATGAGGAATTTTTAAACAGCTGAAAATACATATATACTTCACATAATTCAAAATTTTAAGTCAATTGTGTAGTAGCCATTATTTTTCTTGAGACATTTAAACCATATCTTCTTAATTTAGTTTTAGTAAGTATCGGTGTTGTTGCAAATACACCCTATGAGTTCGGCGAGTAAAAAGGTTGTGGGGAAATCCCAACCTAAGTTTGAAGGTTCATTCAAGGTGATGCGAGTGGAAAAATATAATGTGTTGATATGGAAAGAGGGTAAACCTCTAACGGTCAATGTAGATCAGGTGCAAATTTATCATCCGAGAGACGGGTGAGGGTAATGTTGAGACGATCAAGTCCAGTAATGCGGGGTCTAGAAGAGCAAAGGCAAATCTGAGGTAAAAGAGGCCTGGAGAAAGAGCAGACTACTAGTGGGGAGCAATCGCAGGTTAGAAATTAACGGAAGTATCCTTTGACATCTGATTATTCTATAGACTCTGATCGCAGTTATCTTGGAGGTAATAAACGGTTGAGGAATGCCAAAAAAAGGCTCTAGATCGAGTGGACCTAAAGAGGTCACTATCATCTTCGCTGAAGTCTGGTAGGAGCGTGAAGAGAAAAGCGCCAGAAAGAATCAACCGGAGGAAGCGGTCAATACCATCTTCGCTGCAGACTAGCATTATTCCAAAGCGAAGAGCTCAGGAGCGAGTGAGTACAAAAAAAGAGGTCTGCACCACCATTGCTGCAAACCAACCAAAATATCAAGAGGAGGCCAAAGGGATGTAGAAACAGGGAAGGTGCTGCATCCAAAGGAGTATCAGCGAAAGCAGGTACAGCTAAAGATTATCTGGAACGAAGTCCCTATCCACTCAGGAGCAGAGCGGGATCTAGAAAAAAGCAAGGAAAGGAATCAGCGGTGACTAGAAGAGAAATCCGCACCAGACCCTACAACCTACGCAGCAAAGCAGACACCAAGAAGTAGGGGTTTTCTTCACCTGAGGAGAGGAGATTCGTGTTCAGCCAGTTCGACAATCGAATCAGCCAAAGAACTCCCAGTTTGGAATTGGTCAGCTCTGATTCAACATGGAATCCATGACAAAATGCCAGATTGTATTGCTGTTTTTTTTTTTTATTATTATTTCTTCTGACAAGTAGTCAGGCCATTTTTGCAGAAAGCCAAGTCCGGATTGACAACTATTTTTATTATTATTATTTTTTGAGCAAAAATTGGTCACCCAGATAGGTGCATTTTTCTGCAACTTTTGTGTGAAATTCCTACCAAGTTGTTGAAAACATTTGTTGCTAACAAATTGTTTTGCTATAAATGAAACTTGTCCAGTAGCCGAAATTTCTTGAGTTGTTTGTATATTGTATGTTATATTTGAAAAATTGTATGTATTCATTGTATGTATGTATGTAGTATCTGGTTTGGGACGCGGCATAAGTAGGAGAGAGGAAAATAACCATAACACTAACTGCTCTGCGCAAAATGAGAAGGAGCTATGTTTGAAGAAAGAGATTGTGTTTATATGCAAAAACACACATATATGATTGATTAGTATTAGAACTGTGTGTATTTGTCGTTACTTAAAATAACAAAAGTATGTATTTATGACTGATTTATATTAAGTGTACAGATCTATGCTACTGTTATGATTCGTTAGGGATCCTATTTCCATTTCAGGGTGGCAGACCCTGATGTTATGAAAAGAAGTGTGTTGTTCAGTCCATAAATGAACCCGCTACTGGCTCATTTACGGACTGAACAACACAGTCCGTAAATGAGCCAGTTGCGGGTTCATTCGTCTGTACCATTTTTTTTTTTTGGTACACGGCTGGGGTTCCCCCCCCCCTCCAGATGAGGGGTTTTCCCCCAGTCCTAGCCCGAATGGGGTGTACTTGTGGGGTTGTATATTGTATTAAAATTAAGAGAATGCGCTTGGTCTCTGGATTTGCGTGATTAATTAAATTCAGGATAGGAAATTTGTTAGTTGAATTCTTTGCTCGATTTCGCAAGTGCGTGACTGGTCAGGAATTAAGTTAAATTTAGAATTTGTTTGTAATTTCCTGAACAGTAGTGAAAATCTACAACGTTATTTTTATCGGGTCGTTGAGACCCAACTATGAATCATGTCATTTCTACGGAAAGGGGGGGGGGGTTGTAACGCGTTCTATTCGAGCTTCTACTTATCCTCTTCGGGAAAATACTCTTTTTAACTGTGGAGTAGGCGTGGAAATTAGAGTCGTGGAGTAAGTATGGTTACGGTTGAAAATTGATCCTAAGTGGAAAGCATAGTGTGAGCGACTGGTAGTCGCGGTTCGTTATATTAATTCTAGAAGGAAGAATTTAGAGAATAGGAAAGCCATCCACCTTGCGGCTGACAATTATACAAGTTGGCTGGAAGAGCGTTCAAGAGAATTTATAAGATACGGGTTTATACTTATCTACTAAAATTAATAAGTTTTATTGCTCCTCGTGTTTTGATAGCAGAGTGTATTTTCGTGAATTCTCATAAATTTTAAAGGCTAAATATAAGTGTTTAACTTTTTAGATAATGTCTGCTTCTTACTCGACCCCTCTCACACCCACGGTCGAAGGACCGCGACATGTTCAAGATCCGAAGTCTTTATGTTGGTGTGATGTGGAAATTTGGAGAGTGGGATGCCAGTCCTCATCATTTAACCGTAATCCTACATTTACCCTTGTGATACTTCAAAGGGTGGCTTTAATAAATAATCATTCAATAAAATCATGGTTTTCCATCAAAAAAAAAATAAACTATATTTTTAACGAACAAAATTATTACCAGGAAAGGGCCGACGCGTTTTGAAAAGTTAAAGGACAAAAAAAAGCAAGTATCAAAATTCAAACTCTGCAAAAAAATTGAAAAAAAAAATATTTTCTAACTTTTTATTTTAAAAAGAATATTTTTTTTTTATAAATGAGGTGAAAAAAAATCACGAAATACATTTCTCAAAGATTCCATTTACTTCTTGTGAGAAAACGTGTGCATTCCCATTTCATTGAAAAATATACTCCTCATTGAAAATTAAAACAAGGATTAAATTTTATTTAATTTATTGCGTAATATTTAGGAAGTAAATTAAGATGTGATTCAATACCTTCTTGAATCAGTTGCTAAAATTTCTTGAATCACATTCCAACACAATCCAGTCTTTTATTACCAATCACAAAAACTTATTATCTAATATGTTATGAATTAATTCGAATTTTCTGCGGTTCATGTTTCGCTTGGATGACGCACAAAATACAAGATTTATTTCACCCCTCATAATCAATGATTACAAACAATAAATATTCTGTTTGTATATAATCATCCTATTCTTCCCTCTTCCATGTTCTTCATTCCATGTAAGAATTATGAGACTACAAACGATTTCGAGAATTCCGTTTTCCATCCAAGCAAACGATAACGAACTCATGCACAAAATTCCAAATAACATTGTATCACATAACTTCTGTCAATAACTTCCACTTTTCGCGTTGCCATTTTGGGAAGAAATGATTATCTTCAAACTGAATCATCTCAAGGTTACGAATTCCACATCGAGTGACGCAAATCGTCTGCTGTCCATCGGATTAATTAGGAACTCAATATATGGAACATATGAATGAATGATACCGAATTGACAGCCATAAAAGCATACGATTTATCAACAAATTTAGTTCGATTTGCATATAATTATGCGATATACGTATTATATTTCTTTTTGTAGGAACAAGCTGTCAGCTAGTGTTTAAAATTCAGTCGTAAAGTCAGCTGTTAAAACACGTGTTTTAAACGCTGGTAGTAACTTTAGAACATTGATAATAACAAGTAAATAACGTTCATTGGAAGATAAGTTATGCACTTTGTGTATTTAATTTTAAAGCATATTAACACAAACATGAGGCCCAAAGCCTGACTGCCGCCATGTACCTACCCTTTGTAAAATCCAACTTGGCGGCTCAAAACCTGAGTTTGCAGGGAGGCCCAAATGTGTTCTCCATTTCGCCACTGAATACAAATATTCCGTTTGATACTGTATTTCACATTCTATCTATGAAATAAATTAAAAGTAAAAAAGCTTTTTTATTAACACGCTTTTATAAGTTTCACTTGCATGTAACGGAATCTTAGAACTCGATATTTACCCACTTAAAAATATCGGATTCATTCGAAATTTCGCACACTTGTCAAGGACCGATGACAATATAATAATTTCATAATTTTGTTCCATTGTCCTTTTCAGGATCGTCAGGAATAAGGATAATTAGATTTGGCGACAATTCCATATACCCCTTCCAGATTTGGCAACTTATTGCATGTATCATTTTTAAATTTGGTGACTAGTTCCGTATACCATTTTCAGATATGGCGAATAATTTCATACATCATTTCCAGATTTGGCGACTAATTTCAGATTTAGCGACTAAAAGAATAAGGTCTAACCCTGAAGCGAGTATTTTGAATTTAAAGTTAATTATATGCAGGAATAAAAAACACTTGCAGTTAATAGAAATAAAACAAACAAGAAAAGCGTTCTGTATTTGAGAAAGTGGAGGGTGGATGTGTGTTAGGAATTTTTTACCATAATAATAAACATTTTTCTGAAAATGAAAATAAAAAAAAGCCTCGTGCATGTGAAAAAAAATAATTTACGTTCCAACTACTAAATATTTTTATTTTATTTTTACAAAGCAATACGTTTAGAAGTGATGATACGAATTAACATTAAAACAATGCGTTAAAAAAGGGATAACACGATTGACACTTAATATTATCATGATTTTATTAACTCGCTTTCTTTAATGTCTGTCCGGGTGGAATTTTGCAATTGATTTTAAACTGACTTTCCGAGGAGCTAGAGACTTGAAATTTGGACCATAGCTCAGAAGTGGATGACAGTGAATGAAAATGTGAAAAAAGAAAACAAAAACGAAAAGGAGGAATTTTATAATTTTTAGTCTGTTATAAAAACATGGTACATTAAAAAAATTTTTGATTCGAATTTTTCCTACGAAACACACTTTTATTTGTTTGACCTGTTCTGAAGAGACGGAATCTAATATAACGATACGAGACTCATCTGAGGCCTCGAAACGGAGAGAATAAATACACTTCAGACCCGTTAATAATTTTTCCATTGAAGAGCAAGACTAATTCCACAGCCACGTATAATTCCAGCTTCAAATATCAAACTCAAGGATAAATTCAACAATGAATAAATGATAGTTTAAAAAACACGCTTTTATTGTAGTTCGAACTAAAAAATGAAAAATAAATTATAGTTTGAAAAAAACTAAAAAACACGCTTTTATACTGAATCGAACTAAACAGTTAAAAAATAATTCTTAATAAAGAATAAAATGATTTATGAGAAGATGAATATCATTGGGGTAAAAGCGTGGGGTGTAAATGCATCAATTGTTATAATTTCTAACTTCTATTCCGAAAATCTGAATTAGTGTAAAAATGTAGTACAAAGCACCCCACGCTTTTACCCCAATGACATTCATTTTCTCGTAAATCATTTTATTCTTTATTAAGAATTATTTTTTAACTGTTTAGTTCGATTCAGTATAAAAGCGTGTTTTTTTAGTTTTTTTCAAACTATAATTTATTTAAAACAAGTTTTTATTTAAATGCGCTAAAAAGAATAAAATAAACTTTTCCTTCAAAACTTTTTTACTATCAAATTATAACGTCATTACACAATTTACATGATATAAAAGCTTGTCGCGAGATTTAAGTACTCGAATTTACTTAGTTTGAAAATCTTAAAAATTAAAATCAGTCAGATCAAGTTATTTAATTTACTTGTTTATAAGCACAAGTAAATCTCGCGACAAGCTTTTATATCATATAAGTTGTGTAATGACGTTATAAGTTGATAGTAAAAAAAAGTTTTAAAGGAAAAGTTTATTTTATTCTTTGTAGCGCATTTAAATAAAAACTGGTTTTTTAAAAAAGTTTTTTTTTTTACTCTTAATTTATTTTTTACTTTTTAGTTATCGCTGGACAGGTTACTCAGTCTGTTAATCTCATTCAACGCATCATTGTTGCAAGGTCGTTTGCCGGTTAATTTCGAACAGTCTAGCTAAATGAATTTCTCGCAAAAAGGGCATTAAACCAAAAATACAATTCTTTTTTTTTAATTCCGTAGCTTTTAAGCAATTTTTCGTACAGATCTCGGATAATATTGTTCTACAGTCGAAAAAAAAGTTTCGTGATATTATCTTCATAAATGACAAAGTTATTAAGTGTTTAATTAAAATTTTGAGTATTTTTTAAAAAATCGTAAAAAAAAAAGCTTTTAGCATTTTATTTTTTAAACGACTGATTCTTAAAGAGCAAAGCATGAGCTGTTTTAGTATGGAATGTCGATTCATTTAAATGAAAAAAAATTCACCGCAACAATTTAGACATCATTTTCATTAAAAAGGAATCGATTTTGACTCATTTTCAAAAAAATCGTAAAATTACAAATCTTATTATTTTGTAAAAAAAATTGTACCGTATCGTGGCGAAATAAATGATCTTTCCGATTCTGTAATTGTTTTTTGTCTGAGTTTTATGAAGAAAACTAGATTGCTGTTTTTAAAACCGTGAGGCTGCGGGTAGCCTAGTGGTTAGAGCATCGGACTCTAGACCGAAAGGCCTGGGTTCGATGCCCGATGCCACCAAATGCCCGCCGAGTTCAAAACGGAGAACGTGCTAGTTAAATCTGTGGGTCCGAATGGTGTCGCCATCTATCGTGTTGCGTGAGCAAAATCGCACTGTCACCTTCTTTGGGGCTCAAAGCTTAGGCTAAACGACAGGCGTAAAATTCTAGCCCTTAGCCGCGATGAATTTCGTGGACCTTGATCTGATGTTACTGTCGATCAGGTGGCATAAGCGACAACAACAACAACAAAACGTCAAAACTCCAAAAAAGAAAAATCCCCTCTTAGTTCTGCATTTTGCGTCGTTGTGCATAACGGAATAAACAGTGCATAGGGGTAAAACAATTATGCGTCTTAAGGTTTTTAATTAATATCTTTTTAACTAATTGCAATATCAAAATATAAATGGTCAAACCATGCATTGTCATCCAAACTAAATGTATATACAAAATTTCAGTTCGATCGGATAAGATACAGCTTCAAATTTGAGGAATTGTAAGATTCCACCAGAACAAATTACATTGCAAATTAAATAAAAGCTTTTTAGGTGGGTTTTTTTTTTTTTTTTTTTGGTATACCGTACATTTACGAGAATATAAATCGATCGGTCTTCAAGCGAAAAAAACGTTTTTTCTCCAAAAGTTTACCCAAAGTTCGAAGCCCTCATACAGGCCGAATTGCATGAAAAATTCTTTTATTTTTAGATATATTACGAAGAGGGTAAAACAAGTGGGATATTTTCGATTGAAATTGCGGTTAGTTAAGACCCGATCAACTACAGCTTTATTTCTAGTAATTCTATTTGAAGCGATGAAAAACATATTTTTTCCATTCATTTTTATCTCTTACGCTATTTGTGATAACCTTACTTTTGCACCATTTTTTTTTTTGGTTTAGAAAATAAGCGGGGAGAGAAATTCCTATACGGCAAGTGATCGTCGACCTAGGTTTCACGTCTTGGAGGAAACCTCCCCGTATGACGAGCATATGCATTCAGACATCCCAATAAGAGAATGTGAATTTCGATAACTAAAAGAAAATGCGGATTCTGACACAAACTCTTTTACGTGAATTTTTTTTAAAAATAAATATTCCTTCAAAATCACCCAAAAATTTTTTAAAAAATTTAAATTATTTGCGCATGATCTATGGGAGATGTTAAAAAACCTTTTTCTCTTTATTATGGTTTTTTTTTCTTCATAATAGCGGATCAATGTATAATTTGACCTCCCCTACTTTAACTTTAAAAAAGTTCTAAGAATCCACAGCTTGTAATGTTGTGAGTAACAATAAACTGTGTGTCCTCTTTTAATAAAAAAGGACTTAATTTTAATCTTGGAGATAAAAAAAAAGCAAACACAAAAATGCAATTATTATAAACTATTAGAACATGGTGAAAAGGGAAAATTATGAAGCGATCGATAAGCTAATATCCATCGTTTTTAACATCAAAATGATTACATGATATACGTGCCAGTTCTATAATTAGATAATACTAAGCAATTTTTCTAATCAACAAAACATGAATTACAGTCTACGTAACCTCGTCACTATATGAACTCAAGGTCTCAAAAGCATTTAAATGAAAATTTTGATTTTAAAGCTGCAGAGAGAAGAGTAATTTAACAAATTGTGCATGTTTATCCTGATATTATTATTTAAACCAATGATCAGGGTATAATTTTTAATTTTTTAATTCAATATCGTTTGGAATATAACGATATTTTTTTAAAAATTCGAATGTTGCTAACTTTGAAAAAAATTAAATATTATCGTTATCAAAAGATTTTTTATACATAAATTAATGTTCCTTAGCAAGTAAAATTTCGAATTTTTTTATTATTTAGTTTTTTGTCTCTGCATTCCTTTTCAAATTTAGTTCTTTACCGTTCGCAAACACACAATAACCTTATTATTAATTAAAACTAAGTACATTTAACTCCATTTGTGTTACGTACAGTTCTATGTGTTTAGAGATAAAGTTATAAAATAATATAGACTAGGATTTTTAATATCTAAAAAAGCATATGAGACACAAAGAAATTATTGTAACTTGTTATTCTTTGATATAACTTAAATAGAGACTGTTGATTTTTCTATTGAATCAGAAGATAAAAAAAGAAAAATTCTAAGTATATTGGATACTAACATAGATCTCTAATTCATTTATTTGAAAAAGAAGTGTACTCACTGACAATACTACTACCAAATATACACAAAAAATAGACGTTCAGCTGTCAACTAAGACGACACAAAAATGGCGTCTTCTGTTCCTATTCTGAAACGCCATTTTTATCTAAATAAAATCAACATTGATCTCTGAATCAATAAAATCAAGCTCCATTTTAAACTTGATCTATACTTATTGTGTAGTAATATTCTCAAAGATCACAACTGTAATTTTTGTAGCAATTAAAAAGTTCAAATGGCTGAACGGAAAAATCACATTTTTTTACTTATTCGGATTCATTTAAGATATTTATTTATTTTTCAAAGATTATTTCAGGAATTTCTCTTTTGTTATTACGAGCGAAGGGGGAAAAGAGCACAATTTTCGAAGTGAAGATAAGGTTATCAAAACTTCCTTTCATCGCCAAGAATTTTATCAAAAAGAAGCTAGACAGATGATGGGCAAAAACGAAGACATACATGCATATATTGTGCTTCTATTTTTAGCAAAATTTACTTGCAGTGATGAACTACAAATTTTAATTTAACAGAATCCATTTTCTTTCGCTTAAGAAATACAAATTGTTAGTTTGATTATTTGTTTATTTATTAATATTTGGTATATTTATACTATTATGGAAAGCAGATGGCACTTTGTGTGTGTTCCATGTTTGATTTTTTTATTTCTATTGTTCTTTTTGAGATGCTTTATCAATAAGCTTGCTTTTCATGGAATATTTGGGTTTTGTTAAAATATTTAGTTAGTATTTGCCACTAATGTAATTTTTGTTTTGCTTATTTGTTTACTAAATTCGGATTTCAATTACTGCAATTGTATTCATTATTTTGAAAATATGGAGAAAAATTATCTTTAAAAGTCAGTATTTAATACGTTAATATATACTGAAGAAAAATGTGTCAAATACTTGAATTGAAATTTCAAATAGTATTCGAATAGAATTTTCAGTTTTGCTTTTTATCTGAAAAAAATAAGAATATACTTTTATCTTATATACTTATCAATTTTTTAGAGAATATTCAGTTGTTATATTGTTATTCAATTAAAAACAGAAGTAATAAATATTTTGGTTTGGCAATGGCAAAAATAATTATTATTCCGATTTAATTTGAAACGATTCTTTTACACGTTGCAATACTGTGTGATTCAGTATCATTTAGCAGCTGTTCTGTTACGTGGATAATATAACAGGAAATGTTCATTATGATATATAAAACAGGAAAAGCATCATCATCATTTCTGCGTGTTCATCTACTAAACCAAGCTCCGATGTCCAATTAGTTTAAACCATCAATAGATAAGTTTTCATGTCATCGCATGATTAGTTTCATCGTACTGCAATAGTATCCATACAGCGATCATTATACACTTAACGGTATTATTGATCGACGGATATAACATTTCCTCTAGAACTCCACGAAAAGAGATTTTTATGATTTTGTAGATCATAAACACAAATACACACGCAATAGTCGATTAATGTTGCAAAACGTTCATGCTTTTTAATATTGTTGTTTCACTTTTTTAACATTCTAATCAAGAAGTAAAGCGTTTTAACCACACAAAGCAAAGAACAGATTAAAATTCATCATCGCTTATTCGGTATTGTTAATAAATGTTAAAGATACACAAAACTGTGTAAGGACTTGTAACTATTTAAACTATTTAGTATATTATTTTCAATAAAGTATACTTTCAAATAAATAAATGCCTTTAAAAAAAAATGTTTTTACGTTTCTTTTCCCTTTCCTGAATTGAAGTCATTTTTTAAATAAGTTTATATTAAGTTAATTAAACACATTTTATGTTAAAAATATTAACTATATTTTTTTAACTATTTCAGCATTTGATTGAACAGAGATTTAAAGATCCTCATCTCCAATACAGTCGAAAATATTCAAAAATCAAATATTTTTTTGTGATGTTAATAAAATGAAATATAAAATGCTATAAATATTCACACAGTTGTTATTCTTCTTCAATTTAGAATAAGCAGTGAAGTCGAATTTTAAAAATGTACACAAGGAACCAATATAAAAAAAAATTGAAAGTTTTCGAATTATTTCATTATTATATTGTAAACAATTTCAACACTGAACATTACTAAAATAATGCTGATATCTAAGCTAATAGGGAAAATGCTTAGATCCGTGAAATAATCAAAATATTTTCTACCATTATTTAAATCATTATTTTAAATTTCATTTTTGGAGTACATCATTTTCATAATGTAACAAATTTTAAAAATTCATCATGTTTCGTTTTTTAAAAATATAACAGGACTTCGAAGGTAGGTTCTCTTACTTTTTTCTACTAACATTCTTTGATTCTACATAATGTTGCAACATAGTATAACATTTCATCCCCACATTTAAAATACCCTTGCAAAAAACTTAGAGCTGTCATCAAGGGGTTTTAATACCAAGTACAATCATTACGAAGTTAATGTAGGTTAAAATTTCGATTTCGGTTAAATGGGTAGGTATAAAACCACCAGAAGGGAAATATTTTGTGTAAAGGGATACTCATCCTTTATACGGTCAAAACGACATTCTTGAAATTTTTCTCTTCACACCCCTTTACCTTAACAAAAATGTACTTAAAAATATTTCTCTCTAAAGTAATGATTATGATGGAAATTTTTGTGCCCGTGTTTTTGTGCACGCAAGCATATTCTGCATGTATACTGAATTCTGGGAATGTATATCTTTTCTAGATCGAAATTAAAGTGAAACATGGAAGAGTATAGTATATAGTAAGTTCTTTGTTTCCTAAATAAAAAAGTTGTAAAAAAATTGCCAATTATATGAAAGATTGTTTTGATAAATTTTGAGTTAATCCATAATAACGAAAAAAAAATAATAATTACTCAACTAAACTTTAAAATAAAAACTATTTATAATATTATTTGTACTCATTCATAATTATTCATTCTTTCTTTTAGAATAATTGTTTTTATTTAAATTCCTCACTATTTCAATTCATCCATTAAAAAAATTCATAATGTTTCTTATGAAAAAGTGCACACATGAAATGATTGAAACTTTCGAACACTATATTGTTACGTGTTTGAATGACTTTCAATTGTAGAAATGACCTCTTGAAATTAACAAGAAAGTCCTTTCGGAGTAAATAAAAAATTTATTTTCGAGCTCTTTCGTAAATACGACATATTTTCTTTAATGGAAGACAATTAATACACATACATAAACCAATGCTAACACAAATTCAAAGCTCACAAAAATAAAAAATTGGCAGTTATAGAGACTGCCGATAGAAGTGAAAACTTAAAACTTTTAGTATTAAAATTTGAAATTTCATAATGTTTGAATTAAAATTATCAACATCAATCTGGTTTTCACATCTATTGACACTCCGAGCAACAACTAAATGCATGTTTATATGGTTTTTTTATGTATTATTCAAATATGTTACGGGCTGTATTAGATCATGACAAAATATAAATACAATTCAATTGAAATAACAATTAATATACAATCATATTATTTATGGATAGTATTTGTATTTACTTAAATTTCAATGTACTTGATTTTTAACATTATTTTAATTGTTTGCATCCTTGTCATCATTAATTTCAACAATACTTAGACTTTTTGTACTTTCAATTATTTCATTTTGTTCTAAAATGATACAATAATAGGCTTATGGTAACTAAAGTAAGAAAGGAAAATGTTTGATTCAAATTTATCTAAGTATCGCGTAAAAACCACATCCATCGTCGTTTTATAATTTGTAGTACTGAATTTTTGATCATTGGACATATTTAAATTAAGTGTTTCATTTAGAAATTCAATTAATGGTAGATTTTTATCATCTGCAAAGTTAATATTGAAGTCTCCACTTAAAATCATCGGTACATTATCATATATTTTCTGCCAAATCTTTTTTCGAGTATTTCAGAACCTTCTTTTGTATAAATCATCAAATTTTCGACTAAAATTTGTTGTATCTGTCTCATAGATTTTCCAGGCGAAATATAAATGGCAACCATTTATATGTATTGCCAATTCTCGGAATCGCAACCAGCAATGCACGGTATATACACATTGAACTTTTCACTTTATCCATTCAACTTCACTTATAAGATATACACAGCACTATACGTCAGCTGTATAGCTACAGATATACTGCTATAAGCATGTCGGTAACTCGAAAGCACGAGATTTCACCCATCCAAAAAGTGTCTAAGGTGAACTGCGCGTGCGCCAGTTAGAGCATGTCGGTGACGCGAACCCATAAGATTTTCCCCTACCAAAAAGTGCCCAACGCCGCTAAAGAAGTTTTCACTTCAAAAACACAATAGTACAAATCCATAGTTACTATATTGCATGACGTAAATGAAATGTCTGTCGCAACAAAAAGCAACACTGAATTCTCATTTCATTTCAATTGTCTTAATTTGATCTTTTTACATTCTGGAGGTATTCTTGCATTCCAGAGGTAGAGACATTCTAATCCTCTAGGCAGTGGCGTAACGTACATCCCCGCATCACAGGGTGGGCAGTGTCCTAGGGGGCCCAAAACCTGACTGCCGCCAAGTATCTACCCTTTGTAAAATCCAACTTGGGAGCCCAAAATCTGATTTTTAAGGGGGGAAGAGGATCCTAGGGGGTTCAAAGTCTGACTGACGCTTGGGGACCAAAACCTGACTTGGCAGGGGGGTGGGGGCCTAATAGACCCCGTTACACCACTGTCTCTAGGGAAAATACTTTTGACGACGTTATATGATTTTAAGACATCTTTCTGGAAAGGAACCGCGATTTATTTTATGAACGTTACTATTTGAAGTCAACTGAAGAGGGAAGATGAGAGGATGCCAATTGTTGCCATATGGAGCTTAAGAAGTTAATGCTGGAAATTGCCGTGGTTCAAGTTGAATAGATTCGACAGGTAAAATCAAGGACTAACATTTATTATTGAGAATCTTCCGTTGACAAATATGTTTAGATTCTAGATGGGCCGTGGGTAGCCTAGTGGTTAGAGCATCGGACCCCAGACCGGAAGGCCTGGGTTCGATGCCCGATGCCACCAAATGCCCGCCGAGTACAAATCGGAGAACGGGCTTGTTAAATCTGTGGGTCCGAACGGTGTCGCCATCTATCGTGTTGCGTGAGCAAAATCGCACTGTCACTCGCTTGAGGGGCTCAAAGCTTAGGCTAACGACAGGCGTAAAATTCTAGCCCTTAGCCGCGATGAATTTCGTGGACCTTGATCTGATGTTACTGTCGATCAGGTGGCATAAGCAACAACAGATTCTAGATGGTTAGATTGCTATTTAAGCTGGCACGCTCCCATAGCTTAGGTCGAATTTAGATTGTGTTTAGAAAGTCATAAAAATATATATTTTAAGAAAATGTGTCATCTCTTTTTTTGGTGAAGAACCCACTGTGGTTTCAGCGGACCAGAGTTCGTGACAGTATCTTTGCAAATTATCTCTCAAAACCAGTGTTCCCCAACTTCATTTTCTTTTGCCAAACCCATTCTGAATTTGTGCTGTCCGCTTGGAATTTAAGCGTTGAGGAACACCGCTCTATACTTTACTAGATTTGTCTCGGAGCATCTATTTTTGTTATCAAATTTGGCGACTTGGCAAAATTTTGCAAAGAAATTCGTCGCCTAAGTAATTCTACTTACAGCATCACTTAGGATAATTCTATCTCATTGTTAGCCTGCAAACCATCTTTCTGGCCACAAAACCAGTTCAAATTAACTGTAACAAAATTTAAGAACAATATTTTTCGAGATAAATATTTAGTTTTAAATTTTGTACGATTCATTTGCTTAAAAAATTAAATATAAAATCAAATAATTTTTAAAACGTAAGTTGAGATTTTTTGGACGAACTCTAAAATCTAAATTTATAATTCTTCGGAATAAAATGTTCCTTACATATAAAAAAAATGCGAAGAATGTGGCTTTTTTCTTTTAGGCTCGGGTTTTTGAACTCGATTGCACTTTTTCTTCTAAGCAAACATTTTATTCGAGTATTTTTTGATCATCGGAAACTCTATTCATGATTTTAGATACCATTTTTTCTGGAACTGTGTGTGTGAATATTGTTCCTATTCTAAGAAAACAATCAAATTGTGCATATTTGTCAAAATTGCTTACCATCTTTGCAGATAGAACGACCAAAGTTCTTTGATAACACGGAACTGTCATTTTTTGCCTTAAAAGGATAGAAGAAGTGATAATATATATCAAGGCGAACAGCATGCAGTAATTTCCCATTATGCTTATGGCGAGGTTTTTTTGCTGACTAGAGTGATTCATAGTTGATATCCAAGCTACATTCTCCAATTTTTAGTGTTATGACTGTTAAGCGAAGTGCCTTAGGGGATAGGAATTCGAAAAATGTTATATGTATGCAGAAATCTAATGTGATGGAATGCATGTGGAATTTTTCTTTAGATCCCAGGGAGAATTTTAATGACAATATTTCGAAATTGAGTTTTTTTCTGCATGAATCTAGAAATGCTGATGTGTACAAAAGGAATTAAGAAATATTTATCAATATCTAACTCTTTATAAGTTAAAATTTAACATATCGTCACTAGATAAAACTAGATAACATATCGTTGTTAGATAAAAATTTTGCAACACTTTATAAGAAACTGAATGCATTTTAAAACACTAGATGAAAAGAACTTGGTTTTAAAAAACTTTTGAACGTGAGAAGAACTAAATGAGAGAATAAGAATGTCCCTTGTTCCGTATATTTTTCATCACTTTTTCGACAACAGCAGAAATAATCTAATTAAAACAATTCTCGACTTTGTAATTAAATTTGAATATGATACATCAAATTTGAATACATCATTCTGAGCAGATTTTGTAAACTTATTACCAACGGCAAAACTTGCAGCTTATTTTTTTTCTTATTTTTACTATAAAATTACTTGCGTAGAAATATCACCCCTTATAGACATATTTTATTATAGTGCAGTATTAATTAATGTTATTTACAGTGAAAAACAGATCACACGTAAATCATGAGTTCTTTTTTAGAAGATTACGTAAAAATCAATAAGTATTCTTTATTTATTTTAAGCTTTAATTCTGTTGGGACTGTAATTGTTCACTTCTTTATCAACTAATGGCTGCATGAGCTAAGTTAGATTTAAGAAAAAAACAGTTTAATAAATATGCAGAAATATAATATAATAAAAGTATAGAGCATGTTATATTTTGAAAAATAATAATTCATATTGATTTCTTTATAATTTTATATTGAGTCATTTATAATTTGCTATTTTGTATTTTATGTTAGCTAACAGAATTTATTTTTTGAAAATTTTTACTGTAAATATTATTTTATTATTAGCTTTTAAAATTATCGTTGTTAGTATTTAAAATAATATTTGTAAATCTGGAAACATTTTCTTTGTAACTTTTTGCTTTGCCAGATTATCAACAATCCGAATATGGGTATTAGTTAACTTGCAACGTTTTTACTTTAACAGCAGTTCAACAAATAAAAAGTGTTTTATAGATTTTTATGCAGTTTTACTATTCTTAAGTGATCAAGAACTGACACAATTCTAATAATTCAACTTTGATCTGCAATAAAACCTATTTTTAACGGTTCTTATGAAAATATTTTTTCTTCATTTTCTCAAGGAAGATAACATTGATCAGTTTTATTTAAAAAGTCTTCTATGGAGCATTTGTCTTCTTGCATGTTTCTTTTCGTTAAAGTTAGAAAAAAGAATTTAGCTGATATCTGTTCGAATTTCAAACCACTATAGGTCTGAAAATAAAAGATAGGGCAAAAATTTTAAATATCTAGCCTTGAAACTTTATGAAATTTCTATAATTGATTTTAAAAGAATATCTCTAATAACTAAAAATCTATTTTACTTTTCACGACCTTCTGTCTTAGTCATTCACATTCATTGTGACTCATTAAATAATTTTTTAAGCATATATAGTTTTAGAAATATCATTCTGAAATTTATTATCAGACATAATTATCATTGACTAAGGCCCCTAAAATGAATTAATTATCCATGACAAGTATAAGTTCTATATATAGTTTTACTTTTCTTATTGGCAAACCTTTATCCAGAACTTGAAGCATCTTTTTAAAAGAATATATTGTTATTTTTTTACACAACCCCTTACCAAAGCTTTTAAAAAATTTATTTTGTATAAATTTTTTAACTCTGGGTCAGATCGATTCAATGTTTAACAGTTCACCTCATAAGAAAATCTTCTTAAAATTCAATTTTTTAAATGATCTTTAGTCAAATTTCATGCCATCGTGACATTGAATATTTATTTTGAATCGTACTCTTTTATCTCTCAGTTTCTTTGCCAAAGGCCACACGTGCCAGATTTCAGAAAACAACTTCATCAAAAAAAAAAATTTTTTTTTAAAGCATCCTTAAAACCATTAGCGCTGTTTGCACGTAAGTAATTATACGCAATGTTTCACTAGTCAAGGCAATCTGTCTTGTATGGGTGCGAATATGTAATGAGACTCCATACCAGTTTGTTGCGTGAGGTTGTTTTTTGGCTGTCTCGGTAACATGGCTTACTGAGAAGATGCTCAGATTAAAATGTTTCGGAAGTTCTACTGCATGCCCTTTCGTTTTCAAGCACATAATTTATGCGAGAATGCAGGAAAAACTGAACCCTGAGTTCAGACGGCATAGCCGAGATACTTCAAGGCATCTTTTTCTGGACGATTAACCTTGGAAATTAACTATTTCTAGAGCTCCCAGTCTGGTGCATGAGGTGACCTGATGGGTTTATTTACGCAGTTTGGAAGTATCGTATTTGGTAAATGCAATACCAGGTAAACATTTGATAAATGGGGTTTTTTAACATTAAAAAAAAGCGAGATTCAAAAAACTGCCTACAAGCAAAAGAGTAAAAAGTACTTAAATGGATATATTTTTTTTTTAATTCAGAACTTCATTTTGTGAAAATCATTGTTCTAAAATGAAAAAAACTTTCCTCTATCTGCCATCCAAAAATCTGAAAGTAGTATTATGAAAACAAAATTTTTTGCCGTTCTTTTGTTCTTTTAGATCTCAATGGATTACTTCTAAAAATATTCTAAAAAACCAAAATTTTAATCTGACTTCGCTTTTTTTTTTTTTTTTTTTGCTTTTGACAATAAAAAAAAACCAAATGTAACTCTTTTATGTCTCAGTCATGACTTTTAAAAGAGCTTTTAAAAAATACGCTTTTTCCTATTATATCTAAAACATTTTGAAATAATCAGGTGAATACAATTGTATCCATTTGAATGGTATTAATATAGATATCCTATTAAATTAAATTTAGCTAGAGAAAACTCAAAATAGGAATAAATAGCAGTATTTAAAGGGGAAAAAATTTAAAATTATAAACATGAAGAAAATTTTTAAAAGATTTATTTCATGAAAACGATTAACTCTAGAATAAAAATAGCTGAGCTCGAATTTAAAAAAAAAATGCAAAAGTGTAAGTTTTACAATAAAAAAAAAGATTTTTAATGAGAACTTTTTATTTATGCAAGTATTTAAAAAATATATTGCAAAGGCAATCATAAAAAAATTATTCTGCAATCTCTAACATCATAATAAAAAGTAGATTTATTTGATACATAAAGACTTTAAAAATTTACCAGAAAAAAATACGAAAAAAATGACCTGAAAATTAGTCCTCCACTAAATGAAAAGAATTTAAAAGAAACTATTTTTGTTGGCAATAAGTTATTATTTACTGAATTAAAAAGAAGAGTAAGAAAAAAAAAATGACCTGGAAGCAACTGTCGCATTGTAAATAGTTTAAAGAAGTGCTTTATCATATAAAAATAATTATTTAAGGAATTAAAATAAAGAATTGTTTCAGTGAACGAATGGTTAAAAACAATCAGTGCATAAAAAGGAAAAAAAGTTAATTGGTTTTGAAAAAGAAATAGAAATAATAGTCTCTAATGTGCATGCAAAAGATTATTCAACAGCATATTTGGCATGTTCTCATATTTTGTATTTGCAGTTAGTCCTCATTTAAATTCATTCATAAAATTCCTTTTAGAATGTATTTTTTAGAAACAAGCGAGGAAACTGATAAACATTTTGGACAAAAATTTAATTTTAAAACTACGTTTCTCAAAAATATCATTCAAACACTCGCCAGAATTTAATTCTTAAAAAAAGAGAGAAGGACACACACACATTATATGTTAAGAGCATTTGTTAATCAACCTTATTTTTTTTCACTTTATAGGCAGTGTAAGTAATTCCGTTACAAGCCCACAACGAACAAAAAGTGCTTTGCAAGGAAAAAGAAAGTTGTGAATTTTGATATACTTTAAAAATTCTAATATTATTTATTTTACATAATTTTTTCAATATTTTCAAGAACAGTAAAATAATATTTCGTAAGAAAATATCAATTTGCTGCAATATGGAATTTAATTCATATTTCTTTGAATTAAAAAAAAACTCATCCCAAGGTTATAAAAAGTATTATGCATTTTTTAAGAATGTATGAGTTCTACACTTCGAAGAAATTCCTTTGTGGTGTGTATTTTAATATTCCGTGTGTTGCCACAGTAACGACTAGAAAAACACAACACTATTTCTTACTTTTGTCTAATAACCCCTTTTCCTTTTTTTTTTCCGTGAAAGAAACAGGACAATGTTTTTGCATGAAAAGAGTTCATTGACATTTAAAAATCTGATTTTACTTTCCAAAAACAATCATTAATGAAATCGAATGACTTTGTTGCAAAACATTTTAGCTGTTTGGGTGCAAAAATAATTAGAGGAAAATATAGAATTCTATCTGAAAATTTTAGTTTAAAAAGTTCAACGGTATGATATATTTTTAAAGAATTCATTAATAAGTACTTTAATTAGTTTAGTTCAGAAGTATTTTAGTAAGACCTTAATATTCTCACAGACAATATTTTCAAAACGAATTGTTCTGCTTCAAAAGAAAAACCGATTTCATGTAATGGTAATGAAGCAGTTATTATTTATTTTTTCTGACGAATATAAAGAAAATATATCTTGCAGACGATTCTGAGAGAAAACACTGTATCGCCTGCAGGTGTTGTCAACTCACCACAATATTAGGTTACCATGGGCACCCCTTTCGTCATATCAGAAACGATGACGTGCACAAGACGATGCTAATTTATTGACTTTTACTGGAGCATACGATTTTTCCCTTTCAAGAAATCCTCTTTTCTCATGAATTTTAATGACGTCAAAGTCGATTTTCTAATTTTAGCAACTGGAGAAGAAATTTTTTTTGTTCCGCTACTTATTGTTTACTTACTTGGATGGTACAGATTACACGAAATAACTTCTGTTTTTTCTCTACTTCAACCGCGAATATTTATATAGAATAGTTCGAAATATATCGTCTAGAGATTTTCTAAAGGTTCATTACATCACGGATCAGAGGATTTGCGCACGTTATCTGACTGCTTGCGTAGGTGGAGATTCGCCGGGGATTTCGAACTCAGTAATTGGGTAATTACACGTTTTGTAGAACAAAGATTCGTGAGGAACAAAAATGAATGTTTGTTTTGAGTAGGCTGTATTTTAATTCGAAGCGTGTCATTCAGACTTGACTTTTATATGAACAAATATAATTTCTTAAAAAAAAATAATAAATGAAACTTCCGTTTCCTAATATACCTTTCATAAATCCATGCTTTCCTTTTGTTCCTACGTCATATTTTCATATTTTTCTGTAACAGTCAAATAACAATGAAAAAGCTAATAATTGTTTTAAGATTATTTATTGCAGTTTAGTAATATCTCTAGAAACGGAATAATGGTGATGTATAGAAGAGTGCGAAATACTAAGTTGGAAGGAAAAAATATTTTCTTAAATAAATGTGAATTTTCTTTTTTTCAGTAATTGACATAAAAAAAAAATTTAATAATTTTTAAATTTTAAAGACGTATTTATGTTATTAAAATGTAGTCTGCTTATTAAAATACTGTGTTAATTTTAACAGTTTTAATTTAAATCAATATTTTCAATGGGCTCAATTCGTGTTGGGCACATGACAAAGACAAACACGTGTGTTCTTCATTGAATTCAAAACAAACATTAAACTAAGTTGTTGTTCTATTTGTAAAACTTAGATAAAATTACGTATTTCATAATTGAGTAAAAATGTTCAAACGCCATAAAATTTTTTAAAGAAAATTGTTTTAAGCGTGGTTTTTTAAATAAAATACATTTCGTATTCCTATTTGTTGATAGCAATAGCGCACATATGTACTTTTTAAAAAAAAGTTTCTGCAAAGAATAAAAGTTGGCAACAATGAACGCATGAACTGATTAGCTGGGAACACATGTTTGCTTTTACCGTTTAACAATGACGTCACATGAGTTTTTGAACTGATTGGCTAGAAACTCGTGTTTGTCGTTATCATGTGACTATATCGTCACATGAATTTCGCCTATTCGATCAGTAACTGTTATCGAAACAGAATTATTAATAAAATGTGATAAATACTGAATGGGGTAAATTCATGTGACGTCATAGTCACATGTGACAACGCTTTTCCAACCAATCAGTTCATAAATTCATGTGATGTCATAACGCATGGTAAATGCAATCAGTTCACGCGCTTCGCTGTGGCCAACTTTCGCTTTTCGCTGAAACTTTCTTTTAAATTTTACATATTTTTCAACAATAATAATCTCCATAGGTAAACAAAAATTATCCGATTTAAAATTGTACTTATAAGAATATTTTTGCCTTTATTTTGAAACACTTTTCGAAGAATCTTAATATTTGAACATCTTTGCCCCATCATCAAATTTGAATATTTATCTAAATTTTACACAAGTAGAACAAGAAGTTTATTGCCAGCGGAGAATACGTGATGTCTTTCATCATGTGACCGTCATGAATTTGGCCCATTTCAATCACAGCAAAAGAACGTCTACTTTAGAATAAATACATTCGAACAATTTTATCACATGCGCAACATTCTATTTGAATTAAATTTTGCTTTAAAATTAAGGCTCAGATTTTTCCAGCGTTTTATTTATGAATCCATACGACCCAAATTTATTCTAAAACTACACTTCTTAGAATAAAAAGCACACGATGAGCTGAAAATACACGTGTCTTTCGTTTGGAATGAATTCAATGCATTACATTATGCTTGCATTTTTCGCAAACGATAAGCCAATTTGCTTGCTCAGGTGTATTTGGAACCTAAAAGAAACTTTAATACAATATTTCAGATACCAAAAGCTGATGTAAGATTTGCCTTGCATCTGCTCTATTTTTAGACTTTCATCATCAGTCTTTTGTTCAAAACAAATGGTCAAATGAAGTGACCTCGTGTTCCATTTTAAAGAAGCGTGCATACAAAACAGAATAACCTCATTGCATGACAAATTCTTTAAATTTGAGTTTATAGCCTCGTAATTCAAATTTAAAGGCTTGTTTTTGAAGTGGAGAACAAAAAGTCGTTTCGGTTACAGTTTGATCACACATAAAAGGAGAACACAGTAATCATCAAATGTGAAGAATGCATTTATAATGAAATGTTTTGAATTAAGAAATAAGTAAAAGTTTTGGGGTAAAATGGTATAGCTCCTAATATGGGATGTTTATTTCAGATGAGCAGTTAACTTTAATGGCTCTTTATTTAAGGCTGTTTTCGTTTAATATCAAAGAAAAGAATCAAAACTCGCATTCATTTCTTATTTAGAAAGTACTTCTATATTAATACAACTTTGTATGGCTTGAGATCAGACGTCTTTAAAATTTAGTAACATATTCTATAAATACTTTATTTTTTACTTTTATATCATGAATTTAATATCTAAATGAGGGGAAAAAACAAATCAAAATAATAAAAAAACTATTGTATTCAGGAAAAAGTTGACTGAAAAAGAAATGAGAAAAGAGTATTGATGAAAAGTCAATTTTAAATTTTTTCGAATACAAATTTCAAATGATCCTTTTCAATTTCTGAACACACACACATAATATTAGTCTTACATAACTTTTTTATATTATTCAAATCCAACTGAATTTATTCAAGTACAATGCAATATACATTCAAAATCATTTGACTCCTTTATTCGAATGAGTAAAAATTTTCTTTCGTTATTCGAATGAGTTTTATTTTCTTTCTTTTTTTTAAGTGAAAGTATTTCTGAATATTTGTTGCGAACTGAAATCCCATAAAAATCGAAATACAAAAATAATCTTGAAAGTTTTTTTGGAACTTACGAATTAGCGTCACCGAAGCCAAATTGGCGCCACGCGAATCACGCCATTTTTAACACGCTTTTATAAGTTTCACTTGCATGTAACGGAATCTTGGAACTCGACTTTTACCCACTTTAAAAGGTCAGATTAATTCGAAATTTTGCACACTTGTCAAGGACCGATGACAATACAATAATTTCATAATTTTGTTCCATTCTCCTTTTCAGGATCGTCAGGAATAAGGATAATCAAATTTGGCGACAATTCGATAAACCACTTCCAGATTTAGCAACTTATTCGTTGCTTGATTCCAGATATGTACTCAACTTATTATTCGCCAAATTTTTAAATTTGGCGAATAATTCCATATACCATTTTGAGATTTGGCGACTAATTTCATACATTATTTTCATATTTGGCGACTAAAAGAATAGGGTGTAAACCTAAAGCGAGTGTTTTGAATTTAGAGCTAATTTTATGCAAGTATAAAATACACTCGCGTTAATAGAAATAAAACAAACAAAAAAAGTGTTCTGTATCTGAGAAAGTGGAGGGTGGGGGTGTGTTATCAATTTCTTACCATAATATAAACATTTTTCTGAAAGTGAAAATAAAAAAAAAAAGGCTGGTGCATGTGAAAAAAAAATAATTTACGTTCTAACCACTATACTCCGTTTCACCTCAAGTTGGCAGCGTTAGGAAGGGTACGATGACCGAATCACAGCCGCTGCCGGGTTACTCTAGGAGAAGAGTGTGACTAAACGAATAAATATCACCATATTTGGCGAGTGGAAAAAAATGCTCTTGAAAATTTTTTTCTTTAAAATTGTAGAAGCTTTTTTTTTTTTTTTTTGAAAATAGTATAAGCTATTTTTTTAATGGAGATATTTAAGATTAAAGAGAGATTTCAATATGTTTAGAAATATTGATGAATAAACTAGCAAAACTTTTCTCAAACAAAATCTCAATAATTCTCAACATATTGATAGCAACGTTTTTTAAATGAAAAAATACCGTTAAATTCTAATTCATACTTTCATTAACTTGATTTTTTAAGTGACAGGCCACTTTCAAAATAAACGGCTCATTTTTCTTTAATTTTCATTTATTACATCCGCTTATAAAATATAAATTTCTATCTTGTTTTTTAAGAATTAATCGCCTTTTCTCGGTTATTACTATTTTAAACCCGTCTGAAATAATTATTCACATTGCATGTATAAATGCCCTTTATGTATGTTAACTTAAGATATACAGAAGCATACATTAAAGTTTTGGGATTAATTTGAAAAAAAACTATCAACATTAAAACTTTTATAAAATTTATAGTTTATCTGAAAAAAAATATCTCGATGCATACTTTAAAAATTATGTTACTGACATTATATGCAAAGTTTATGTATTCAGTTTAATATGCATAACTTTTAAGGAGAAAATAATTTAAAATAATTATTTAACAAGAATTATTTATTTTGAAATTTAGACCTATATTTTATTGTAAAAAAGTTCCATTAAAAGTTTTTAAAGGGACAATGCTCTTTTATCAGGTATTCCTAAATTAAATTATATATATATGTATATTTAACACTTCATGTAAGAAGCGCTTAGAATCAAAATGAAAGCATAACACAAGAAAAAATTTACATTAAGATACTTCGGGAAAAAGATAAGGAGCTCTTTATATATATAGTGTATATTTTTAAAAACACTGTAAAAAAAAACGTGAAATTTGATTTACTTAAATAAGGTGTGTTAAATCAAATGTTAAATCAAAAATTAAAATTGTGGAACCATTTGCCTGCGTATTAAATATTATACACACACATGTTTAAAATGTCAAAAAAACAACAAGAACAAAGATAGTAACACGAGATATCAAAATAGTACGCAAAGCAAATGGCGTTGATTTGGCGGGAATACTTAGGTAACTCAGCCAAGGATGTAATCTTAAAAACCGGTTTTTTTAGCCAAGTGAAGTTTCATCTAATTGTTGTTTTTCAACTGTATTCGTTCACAGGTATTAAGGTATAAATGCTTTTAAGATGTGATTAACTTAAAATATATCCTTAAAATCACAATTTCGATAATACACGATACTTTTTAGTAATGTTCTATGCATTTGCTTTCATTTAAATTCCGAAACAAGTTGGAACTATTTTTCAAGCGGATTGTTACATTTTCTACCCTTTCTAATGCTGCCAACTTAAGGTGAAACGGAGTTTAAATATTTTTTATTTTTATAAAGCAATACGTTTAGAAGTGATGATACGAATGAACATTATAGCAATACGTTTAAAAGTTGAAACAACGATTGACACTTAATATTACCATGTTTTTATTAACTCGCTTTCTTTAATGTCTGTCCGGGTGGAATTTTGTAATTGATTTTAAACTGTATGACTTTCCGATGAGCCAGAGACTTGAAATTTGGACCACAGCTCAGAAGTGGATGACAATGCATGAAAATGTGAAAAAAGAAAAGGAGGAATTTATAATAATTTTTAGTCCGTTATAAAAACATGGTACATTAAATTTTTTTAATTCGAACTTTTTCTTCTTAACACTATTATTTGTTTGACCTGTTCTATACAAAGACGGAATCTAATATAACGATACTGGACTCATCCGAGGCCCCGTAAACGGAGAGAATAAATACACTTCAGACCCGTTAATTAATATCCATTGTAGAGCAAGACTAATTCCACAGCCATGTAATTCCAGCTTCAAATATCAAACTCAAGGATAAATTCAACTATGAATATTTGATAGCTTAAAAAACTAAAAAACACGCTTTTATTATAGTTTGAACTAAAAAATGAAAAATAAATTATATTTTTAAAAAAAAACTAAAAAACACGCTTTTATACTGAATCGAACTAAAAAGTAAAAAAATAATTCTTAATATAAGAATAAAATGATTAACCAGAAAATTAATGTCATTGGGGTAAAAGCGTGGGGTGTTCTTTTATGTTTCAATTGTTATAATTTCTATAACTTCTATTCAGAGTTAGGGTAAATTATCTCATTTGTTCGAGTCTTGGGGCAGCTAAAGACCCGTCCTTTAGAAGGGTTGATTTACGTCAAATCTGTCGAGGCTCAAAGTTCTCATGTTCTCATGAGTTGTGGATGCTTAGAAAGTAGGGGGCTCAGGTGTCGTACTCGTCACTTGAACAAGATTCAAAATTACGAAGTCCGTCCCGAATACACCCTCACGTTACCTTGTGAGGGATAAGCCCTTCCATGTAGGGAGGTCGGAAGAAAGATTAACCATAGTCAATATAATTTCAATTTATTCTCTGATACGAACAAGACAATTTCTCTTAATCAAAGTTAAGAGATGCACCCAAATATAAAATATGGAAAACAATAGCGAGGCAGACGAGATACGAGAAGACTTTAAGCAAACAGATCACTTATGTCTAGGCAATACCTTCTAATCCTTAGCCATCTAATCTGATTCCTAATTGACAAATCGTCAACTTTAATATTACAATAATCAGCTACGAAGTATCCCCGCCTCATTTCATGTTTAATGAATCTCTGTCTAACCTCTCTCTAACTTCCCCCTCCTCTACCTCGAGAGTTTAATCTTTATATACAAGTCTTAATTTACATACGCACATCTTCTTCGAAGGAAGGAAGGCTTTCAATAAATTAAATTTTAAAGATCCATATATATTTTTCCCCAAGAGGATTGTTAGTGAGGAAAATCCGAATAGACATGTGACAACCTTAGATTGCAACGTTTTTTTTTAAAAAAATCAAATCAAATCAGTAATTCAAAATGTCGGAGAGGGAATATCGATAACTACTGTAAAGAATTAAACAGTGAGGCAAGAACCATAAAAGAACTTTGAAAAAAAAATATTTCTTCATATTATTATTTTCTTTTTTTTTCTAATGGGGCTGAGTATTGGTATTTTTTACCTTTGCAGACCTAGTTCATTCTCCAGGAGCTGGTATCACTTTTTACTGCGGCACCGTATAGGCGACACCAATTGCCCCAAGTAATTTTGACGCCCTGTTTCCTCACTAGATGGAGGCACCTGAGCTCTGGCGATGCGAAATTGAACTTTGGAATTAAATTTTGCCGAGAGCACCCAAGCCAAACGGGCTATTCAATTGATTTTTTACATGCCGCATAATCATACGACATGGCCGCTGTCAATTTTCTGCATCATGAAAATCCACCGACTTGGGCCGGGGTCGAACCCGCAACCAAACCAACTACGCCACCCAGACGGCTATTATTATTTTCTTAAATTGCTTGTTTTTACTGATACCCTACCAATGCAATTGCTTTTTTTTAAAAATAAATTAAAAGTAAAAAAAAACTTTTTTAAAACAAGCTTTTATTTAAACGCGCTAAAAAGAATAATATAAATTTTTCTTTAAAACTTTTTTTATTATCAACTTATAACGTCATTACACAATTTATATGATATAAAAGCTCGTCGTGAGATTAAAGTACTCTTATTTACTTAGTTTGAATTTTTTACAAATTAAAATCAATCAGATCAAGTTATTTAATTTACTTGTTTATCTGCAGAGGTAAATCTCGCGACAAGCTTTTATATCATATAAATTGTGTAATGACGTTATAAGTTGATAATAAAAAAAGTTTTAAAGAAAAATTTATTTTATTCTTTTTAGCGCGTTTAAATAAAAGCTTGTTTTAAAAAAGTTTTTTTTACTTTTAATTTATTTTTTACTTTTTAGTTATCACTGGACAGGTTTCTCAGTCTGTTCATCTCATCCAACGCATCATTGTTGCTAGGTGTTTGCCGGAAATTTTCGAACAGTCTAGCTAAATGAATTCTCGCAAAAAGGGTATTAGATGAAAAACACAATTTTTTTCTTAAATCCGTAATTTTTAGGCAATTTTTTCAATCTTCGTACAGATCTTGGGTAATATTGTTCTACACACGAAAAAAAGTTTTATGAGATTATCTTCATAAATGACGAAGTTATTAAATGTTTAATTAAAATTTAGAATATTTTTTGAAAAATTGTAAAAAAAAAGTTTTCGGCATTTTATTTTTTAAATGACTGATTCTAAAAGAGCAAAGCATGAGTTTTTTTAGTACGGAATGTCGATTCATTTAAACAAAAAAAAATCATGCGCAAAAATTTAGACATTATTTTCATAAAAACGCATCGATTTTGACTCATTTAAAAAAAATCGTAAGAAATACAAATATTATTATTTTGTAAAAAACGTTATACCGTATCGGGACGAAATAAATGATGTTTCCGATTCTGTAATTATTTTTTGTCTGAGTTTTATAGATTAATGTTAGATAAATTTTTTAAAGAATTTCTACAATACTCCATCTCAGTTTAACTTGGCAGCGTTGAGAAAGAAAGCTCTTATATGAAAAATAGCTCTACTTTTTTTTGTTTTGAATTTAATTCCAAGAAAATAGATAGAAATTTGTAAAAAAATTGCATACGTTGTAGAAATGTAATTATTTTTTAGACGAAGTTAATTAATACAGTTAATAGCGCAGCGTTAGGAAATTCCAGGTTTGGCTGAAAACCGATTTTTGACGCCAACTTTTGTCATTGTTGTAACAATAACATTATTACAACAATGCAGACATATTGAAGTTGGCGCCCAAAATTAGCTTAACGTTTTTAATTAATATCTTTTTAACTAATTGCAATATCGGAATATAAATGGTCAAAACATGCATTGTCGTCCAAACTAAACGTGTATACAAAATTTCAGCTCAATGGAATGAAGATATCAGCTTCAAAATTGAGTTGCAAGATTCCACCCGAAAAAATTACATACATACATACATACATGCATTGTAAGTTAAATAAAAGCTTTTAATTAAAAAATGTATTCAAGAGTTTTCGGTGTTTTATATTTAGATTAATAATCTTCAGTCAAATATTCAATGAGAATGTAAAATATTAAAAACATTTAAGTTTTGAAAAAAAATTAAGCTTTACTAAATTATAAACACATATTTTCAGATTTAACTTATATGTTCCTTAATGATAACACTGAATAAAGCATTTCAACAAAACTTTTATTAATCAATTAAGTTGGTAATGTCTTACCATCTTTCATTTCATGAAATTCATTTACGAAAAAAAATTATTCCTATACAGAAAAACATCACTAAATATCTTCAACGGAATTCAAAGGGCAAAAGCCATTTACTCGAAGCATATGATGATATTTTTAGAAAATTTCGACAAGCATTAAGTGCATATGTCCTGCATAGACACCAACATATGGCTGTTCATACATTGAGTTCAATCCCTGAATAAACATCTGATTCCACATATAGGAATTGTTTGAAATTACAGATACCCAGATTTAGAAAAGCGTGGATTTTGTGCATGCTTGTCATATTTAAGTTCAGTATGAATGATGTATGAAAGTGATAATAGATGTTTTATACAAAAGATTGACGCTTTTCAAAAGCTCATTGTGAACCTGAATAACAAACGAATGAAAATACTTCTAGCCGCTTAAATGTTCATCTTTGTATAAATATCGTAGGCACACAAGTGATAAAAGGTAGAAAGACTCTGTAAATCAGCATTTCTCAAACTGTGGGGCTGGAGCGCGAGCATATTGAAAAGTCGAAAATAAGAGATTATTTAAAAATATATATATTAATTTACTGAATACACATATATACTGATATAAGACACTTATAAAATACACTGTGCAGTACTGATACATTTATAATTAATTTAACAATACTAAGTTAACAACAAGTTTAATAATTACCAGCGACCCCATGGACTTGTCATATGTAAAATTATGTACAAAAATTAATATTTATCTTGATAATTTGTACGGTGTATAATTAATTCCATAACTGCTGATTAAAAGTTACGCGATTCGCTCCCCAATACCACCGTTTTCCACGTAGGTGTGCATATGTGATGTATTGGAGGGAGAGAAAAAAAATAATCAAATCCTCTGAAATAAGTAAATCCTTCGCAAACATGGTCAAGGTCCTTTTGTTGCATTCTAAAGCCTTCGGAATAATTTTATGGATAGCAGTACAGAGAAAAGGTCATACTTCGGAAATACGTATATATACGTCCGGGGCAATTAACGCTTTGACTGAGCGAGACGTTTATATACGCCGGTGGCAGTTTTGAGGTAGAATTCGTGATGCAGCTTTAGCGTCAAAGTATAGTATTTTTGAATTCAATACATTATATTTATGTAGAAGGGCGATGAAAATTATGATTAAATATTGGGTCGCAAGTATGGAAAGTATGAGAAACACTGCTGTAAATTATGGAATATTTTAAGGAATGAATATTTAATTACGTCATAATTGTTTATTCCGTGTACCATATTACTTACTCTCGGTGCAAGTTTTCTAAATTTTCTCGATTTTTTTTTCAATTATCCGGTTTATAATGACATTTTTTTAATTGCGCAATAGCTGGGTGTTTTTATTTCAGAAAGGATTTTAAAGTAGAAACATACAAGACAAAATAATACTTTGAATGAGAATTTTATTCACTTTATTAAAGGGATTTTTTTCATGAAATAATAAAGAAATAGAGAATGAAACATTTATGTTGGGCGGCGATTTGCAAGTGATGGGAGGCTGGCCGGCAATGTAGTTGGCCCCCAAATAATCAGTAATTTGTATATCCCCCTTGTTTACAGGATGTTGTTTAAATTCCTCGATCGGGGACCCAGGAACGCAAGGGTGAGAACACAGGGTTGAACGGACTCATAAATTTGGGTAAACTTTGTAACTTTGCGCTTGGTAACTGACCAATGACGCGGCTGGACAAAGAGTGCGCGTAGGCACAAATGGTGGGATTTGCCCTCCCTTAAAAGGGCGCCGAGTGACAATTTTCGGGAGATTCTCACTCACTAAAAAGTTAATTTGATTCTCAAATTTTAGGACAAACTTTAGTTTCATTGTCCGGTGGACAATGCCAGAACCCATCACCTCGCCTCCGTTTCAGATAAATGAAATTCTTAATGTTTGTTCATAGTTCTCTTATTCTTTAATTTTAATAGTGCTTAATCTAAATGCTAAATTTCGTAATGTATTCTAATTGTAATAAACTAATTTATTTTAATTTTAATCCGAGTAATTTCATTAGTTTTGCGTTGTCTCAATAATTCATTTTGAGTAGTAGCCACTATGTTGATGCGGACTAAGTTAAATAAGCGAACCTGGGTAGTTTTTAAGATGTTAGTTAAATTCAGAAAAAAACTTAAAGAACAATTAGTCAGCGCCGCATCACAAGGAATATTGAATAAAACATTTATCCAATGCTTTAGATCAGCGTTTCTCCACTTTTTATTGCCACCGTCCGGTCAAGGTTTGATAATTTTACCGCAGTCCATTGAGGGAGGGGACGTTGATTGTTTATATTTTAAATTGTTTTGATTTAATAATTTTAATTTAATTGTATTTAAACATGCCTTCAAAATAGAACACAGTTATACCAAATAGAAATATATTATTATATTAATATTTGGTATAATATAAATATATTATTATAAAATTATTTAGCATTTTAACTCACTTGAACGCTAAATCAATGAGAACCCTGAGTTTGTCTAGCTGGAGATAATAGGAGACATTGACATCCGAAATGTGGTCCAGTTTATTCTGTTGTTTTGTTTTGGTTGCTGACACGGCAAATAGCCCCACTTCACGCAAATAGGTTTGTAATGTCTTTATTACTTTCTTTTTACTTCACGACATAGCACGTCGTGCCAAAAGAACAGAATTCTATCTTTCTAAATACAGCAAAACCCAAGCGCTGTCCACCGCGTTTTACACAAAACTCAAGAAACTATCTTTTCTTGGTACCAGTTTCAGTCCAGTGTCCAAACAAAGGAACTCCCTCCTTTTTTCTCTCTCTGTCCCTTCTCCATGCAAAATAGCAACTCCTCCCCGCAGATGCGGGAGTATCATCAACTCTCAAAGAATGTACCGCCAACAGTAGCCAGACACTACAGGTTGTTGAAAATAGCAATAGGGACTTAAATGTTGTGATGGCAAACGGGTATTCCGCCACGACTTTAATCCAGAGCTCATGCAGAGTTGTTGTCTCGAACGTAGGTTTAAGGCCACCATCATTTACAATCTCCATCATTTGATCTTCTTGCACAGAGTTTAGATAAAATTGACTCTTGTGCCCATGAGTCTCAACACTCTCTCTCACTCACTTCTTGCACACACATACTAGACGAATAGGTCGCGGGTCCATACCTTACCAGTTTACAGTATTTCGTGGAAGGGAAGTAGCGCTCGAACACAGTAAATAAAATGGAAGTAATTTCTTGTTTCTTGGGCGGCCCGGGGGTTGGGGGCCACTGCTTTAGATGGTAAAATGTTGGATCGGGTATGTTTCAAAGAAGATCGGGAGGATGTAAATATTTGTTTACTTTATCTGAAATAATGTTACATTCATTATTATACTTACGTTCAAAGTTAAATTATAGCAGTGTGGTATATGACTAAGATCAGAAAATCTGTTTCTCTGAGTTTGGATACTATATATATCCCCCTGCAATACGTCTTTGTTTGTTAGCCTTCCAATTCTCTTCAAATGATAATGTATATGTAAACTGAGCACTTCTCACGCGATTTTTCCCTTCAATTAACCTCGTGGGTTTCTACATGACGTTGTTTGGTATGAGAACCTCGTCTTGCGAATGATCAATGATATATGTAAATCATTGTTATTTAAAGGATCTGAAATCAGAGATGATTATGAATCGGAGTATTAGATGAGATATTGATCACCTTCTGCGAATTAGACAAGCGTCCATGATTTTAGATAAATTTGTGGATTCTCCTTACAGTGAGCCAACAGGTCGGTGGACCGAAGCAGTTATTGAAAATGTGCACGTTTAGTCCGTTTTACACGTTAAGCCCTCAACTTTGTGCCAGAGAACTCCTTTCATAAACGAACACATTGAGCGAAAAGGGAAAATGGAGTGCAGGACTCATTGGTACAGTGATTGAATTCAAAGAAACATTAAAAAACTTTCACCACTTTCAATATACAGGTTGCCGCATGTGAAGAGCACAGTTTCCACAATACCCTTTTAGATGAACCAACTAGTTGGGGAAAAACGTGAGTTTCGAAAGCTTGAGGGAGTAGCACTGCAAGGAGTGCCATTTGACCACGTGTGAAAGAACCCAGGTGATTTCTGTTAAAATCTAGCTCCCGACTGTCTGCTTCTTCTATTATTGACTCGTGTAAAAAGGCCCTTAATGATTGGATAGTGTTCCACAGCTGATTTTGCACTTTTCGCATATTTAAGCAGAGTTTGGTTTTATTTTTAATAAAGGTTATCTAATTATTTCAACGTCTGTCAATTATTCGTTCTCCAAAACTGGTAGGAACTCAATTGGTTTGTATCATCTTTGATCTTATTTTTTCCTGCATACTCTATTTTTACAGTTTAAGTACATGAGCTTCATATAATTTATTAGAATGTATTTCAAGTAGAACTTAGAAATTGATCCATATCTTAAAATCTGAAAATATGCAACTTTGTTGAATATTTTGAGACTTTGTGACGGATCTATACGTGTCTATAACTAACCCCTTGGAGACTTTTCTGGGGCAATAATATTACCGACCAACTTTCACCGAAGCAAGGAAACGTGATTATGCAAATTCAGTATATTATATAAATTCTGTATTCGCGAGTTTTGAGGGTTAGTTGGTGAGTGGAGGATCGTGAAATTATTAAGTGCAAATCAGAGTTTATCAATTGAAAAAGTCTAAGAGAGTATCACTCGACGGTGATTAAATCCGGATAAGGATCGCATTCAAGGCCTCGACTGGAGGACTCAACTTCATAAAAGTACAGGTATCGTGATCCTTGTTTAAATAGAAGTTTAACTTATTAGTGCGTGACGTATTTTATATTGAGCTTGTGTGGGTTATCGTGGAATCAGTTGAGGGTCCATATTATTATCCTCAAGCTAACGAGTCTCACCTTCGCACTCTGCTATCTGATCATTTATCTTAATTAAATTATTATTGTGCTTGCTTAATATTTTGGTGACAGTAAAATAATTAGAGTAAATCCTGTCTACTGATTATTCAGTTCCGCCCACACATCTAGCCGGGTCCGAGAGTAGACAAGGGGGATTAGAGGAAAGCAGGAATCGACAAGTATTACAACTTAAGTCTACCTGCTGTAACATCTGCTAATAAGTAAAACTGTCCCCAACAATGCTTGTTAAGATTGACGTACAGAGGACCAAGTTGTCCAGATGGGACATTATATCTCCCAAAAAAAACCGGCTATTCTTTCCTCATGCCTAGGGCATAACACATGTAAGCCGATTCGGAAAACGGCTTTGATGTCACCACACCTTTTCTTTTATCGACATCCAGACGATCTTTAGTTTTAACGTTCTATGAGAAGGAAGATTCGGTGAACAGCATCCATTGTGTTGAGTTCCTCTCGCACATCTGGGCCGCAAACAATTTGAATGAAGAGCAGATGGTGATAGATACGGCGTATGGAGTGGGGGTCAGACGTGCTGGTCTATTCTTTCGAAGCACCAATGGAATAGGACTAAAGTGAAGAGAGCAGTGTGCAGATCTGTTACGCTCGCCAATCAGAGATGATTGGGTGCGTGAAAGTGACCCGCCCAGGGAGTTTAAAGGGTCGGCGCGGAAGTTGACGGGGACGCTCGATCTCCTTCAATGAACGGAATTACTTCGCTCTTGAATTTTTTTTCTTCGAAGGCGCCCAATAGAGTTTGCGGGGGCAGCCGCATCTCAAGAACCAATGGATATAGACTTAACACACACTTTTGAAAGACGGAGTGCTGGAGTCGGCGGAACAACGACTGGAATGATCTGATTTTTGGCCTAGAACTTTTCTATTGAGAAATGCTGTGAATTTTATCATTTTAAGAATGAACATTCAGCTATGTTTATTTAATCTAGAATAAAATGTCTTCTTTGGCAATTAGCAGTATGATGCCTCACGCTACCATGTTACGAATTAATTTGAAGGGTTCACGACACCACACTTCCCATTTGGGCATCCAGGGCAACCAAACAGTGCTGCCAAATCTGTATTCAGTGTAAATTTTTCTACCGTTCTGTGCTCTAATATTGTAAAATATATCAAATAAGCTACTAGTCCATGATTATAGCCAAGATCAACAATGTAATCTTGAAATTAATAATAAACTGCATCACTTGAGACCCAGATTTCGGCATTGTAAATGTCCATTACACCGAAGACGAAACGTCATTTTAACTTGTCCCTGAATTGCTCAAATGAGGCCTTACACACCAATTTTTTTTCTGTCATGGTGGAGTGAAAATTAAATTTTAAAAAATCTTGTATGGTTTTTAGATTAATACATTATTATTAAAGTATTATTATTCGCATTTCTATTAAAACCTAGTGGTTATGGTGAAGAATTCGTGGCCGGAGTGTCAAGGCTCGATTCCTGGTGTCACTAAAGGCCCGTCGTGTAGAAGAAACCGACGCAAGCTTAATCTGTCGAAGCTCAGTGTCCTCTCGTTGGTGTAGTATGGTAGTTAGGAGAGGGGTTCCAGATCAGGGTCGTCTTCGTCACTTGACCGAGACTCAAAGTTACGAGGTCTTTTGCCAATAGCCTTTGCGTTGCTTTATAGGGCGATGTTAATATAACTCCCACACCATTTATATTTTAAAAATTATTAATATTATTCAAAAAACTTCGAAAATTTTTATATGAATATTAAATTATTTTAAAATGTTTCAAATGGATTAAAGATATCAAAAAGTTTTAAAATATTATAAGTGCTATTTATTAAATAAATTTTATATAAAATATCTTATATTTTAATACAAAATATTCACTTATAAAAATTACTTCGCAAATTCTAGTAAATTTTTGACAATAGCTCAATTTTAAGCTGTTTTTTTTTTCCCCAGCTCTTTTTCTCAGCCTCAAGTCTAGCGGAGTTAGATTTAACTGTCTTAAATGGCAAAAGCTAATCATTTTTTTAAATAAAGTTATGCAAGATTTATTTTTTTGAAAGGCTTTTTTATAAAGAAAACATTCATTATGCAATGTTTCACTTAAAAATGATTGCTTCAATAGACGACGTAATTTCGAAGCTGCCTTTGTTTTTGTTTTGAGTATTATAAATGATTGTAGTGAGAGAACATAAATTGCACAAGCGAGAAGACAGTATTAAATTTTCTAGACAAAGTTCCTATTGTTGCCATCCAACGCGCAACACACTTAAGGCGTGAAAAGTCACAACGTAACCGGAAGAAATGTTCTTTGATAAGAATACACAAAAACACACAAAGCTCCGCTGTTTAAGGAAACTCGATAAATTTCTCTGGGTAATAGCTGTTGCTATTAAATAGAAGAAAGATAGTATAATAATGAAAAAACCCTAAATTTTCACCTTTTAGTAATTATTGCTATTAAACGAGAAAATCTCGAATTGAAATGAGAACTTGCAAAGCTTAAACTTTTTAAGAACAAAATATTATTCTTACCCTTAAGAACAAAGATTTAGAATTCAAAAATTAAAAAGGAATGAACTGATATAAACTCTTTAAATATAAAGTACTAGCTATTACCAGCCTCTTCACTTTGTATTTGTTATATTTCCTTATTCTTTAATTCCATTGGTATTTAGACGATTATATTTCCATTCTATTTTTATATCATTTCAATAATATAGTCCATTTTTTTAGACATTTTGATTCATTGGACGACGCACATAGAAGACATGTGTTTACGGCACAAAAAACATTACATAACTCTGACTCTACAAGCTAAGCAAAGTATATCTCTCAGATGACTTGCAGCGCCATCTGTTCATTTAATACTTAATTTACAACAGTATTTCATGATTTTTTACGCATATTTATTGTTTTAATGTTATTTATATCAAAATCCTAGCATTAAGCTTTCGATTGCATTCAAAAGCATTCTTATAGTTCTCATGTCTTGATTTAAAAAGGACAAGAATTGAATTTCTAAGACGGAAATATATTTATCTTATTTTTTACCGATTTCCATACAACCCGTCTATAGTAGATTCCTACAAAAGAAATATGCTTGCTAAATTTCAAGTCTGTAGGTCTAATAATTTAAAAAATGGGAACTTTTACCTAATGCGCCCCAACAACCTACTTCCCCCTCTTTGGCAGTCGATTTCCGTGAAACTCGTTCTTAACGGTTCTATAATCAACAAAAGGAACATGTTTAGCAAATTTCCTGACTGTACATTAAACGTCCCCGCAACCCAGCTCCTCCATCCTTAGTTGTCGATTTCCGAGGAATCCGTTCTTAGAGGACCTCAACTCAACAAAAGATACATGCCTACCTAATTTCAAGTCTGTAGGTCTAATAGTACAAAAATGGTATCTATAACGCCCCGTCCCCCCACCCTCTTGGAAATCGATTTTCGCATAACCTGTTTTTAACGGGTCTCGATTCAACAACAGAAACATGCTTACTAAAATTCAAGTTCGTAGGTCTAATAGCTTAAAAGTTCTCGTGATGAATGAGTGAGTCATTTTCCCCCTACATATTGAGAGAGAGAGAGAGTGATTGGTTCGTTTTTTGAAGTGAAGTAATACTGAATCGCATCTTTAATTTTTAGTATAGTAGAATTACACTTTTATCTGGACTAATTGGGGCTGTAGTTCGTCCGAATTATAAAAAATAATTTATAAAATAAACCAAGGTACGCTGTGAAACATTCTGTACAGTAAAAATAATTTGTATATTTTGAAATAAGACAAATGAAATAGAAAACAATTGCAAAAGTGAGAATTCAGATCAGTGCATTGCTTACATAATAGTATGTAATAGGTTTGAATAAAAAAAATCTATTCAGAACATGACAGTCCCAAATTATTTTTGTTCCTTTCTTTATCGATTCTGAAAAAAAATTAAATGTCTATCCATATTCAGCAATGTTTGGCTTAATGGCTAATTAATGATAGTTTATTGTATTCTAAAATTAAAACAAATAAAATTAAATTTGAGCTTTTTAGAAATAATTATTGCTCCCTTCGAGGAAAAGGGATGAAACATTAAATCGTCATCAATTTTTGGAATTCTAAGACAAAGACGAATGGAACGAAAGCAAGCAACTCTCAGACTAAGAGCCAGAAATATTTTGGCGTAGGGTGAAACAGTGCAATCAATTCAATGAAAACCCCAAAGTGGGATAAACGCCAAATGTTTTTACATTGTTGATTAAGTCATCTTATTGAAGGTAAGCAAGGAAATCTCATTTAATTCAAACGCATATTACAGCAAATAATTCCCATTCGTAGCAAGAGAGAAAAAGAATTATCTAAAATGCGGTTGTATTGTAAAATAAAATATTTTAAAATGTATAATAAGAATTGCTACATTACGTATAAAATTATCTATTTTCTCATGACATTCTTATCATTATTTCACATTTTTAAATCTGTTATACGAAGTATTACATTCCGGAGTATTTCAGGGTTGAATAATCAATTTCCCTAAGAATATATTTAAATCTCTGAAATATTATGAGGAATAATTTTAAAGAATACGTTAAAGAGCTAGTACATAAAATAATTCAAGAGATCTTCATAACAAGGTTTATGAAGTCGACAAAAAAGGCAATCATTTAAAGTTGCCGAATTTTCATCAAATACGGAAAAGCTGCTACAATTTGTACATTGAAAACGATCTTCGCTTCAATGTCGATAATACATTTATTTTCACGTAAAAATTAAATAATTAATGCTTGTTGACAACTAATTTTGTTTTTCTTATATTTTAGCTATTTCTGTAATTTAACAGAGAGTATATATCATTTGCACAATTTGCACAAAAGGAAAAAAAATTATCTTTCGAATTTAAACTTTTGGTTTTCTAGGTTGATACATAACCTTCTCCAACGATATTAAAATGATGTAGAACTTTATAATAAACAAATCAAAAGGGTGAAAAAAGAAGAAAAAGAATATATGCACGGTTTTTGGGATGTGCCTTTGTATGAGAAAAAAAATATGATGGTTAAATGGAATCATTTTTGTCATTTTTAGAACAGTAAATTAAAATAAAACAGCTCGTTGAAAAAAATATGAATTTTTCGAAGTTAAATAAAATTTTTATGATAGAATTTCCCAAAATTCTTCAGTAAAACAAATTGAAAGGAACAAAAACAAACTGTTTTGGTAAACAGTAGGCTTTGAATAATTTGCTTTTGCAGGGAAAAAAATGCAAAACGAAAAGTCAGTGATAAATAATTTTTTTGAAGCAAACAAATTTTTTGAATACTTGGTAAGAAAATAAGAAAAAATATTGCAAATACAAACATTGATCCCGTTGTTGCCAAATAAGAATGTATATTTTTCGAAGAGTATCAATAAATATATATAAATATATATATATTTCCTTGTTCTTGCATTCCAGTGCTAATGAAAAATGAAAGTAATTCTTTACATTCCAAATAGAACACTTGCCACATAAGACACTGCTGGATTCTTTCAGAAAAAAATAACCATAAGTAAATACATGAATCTTCCCCGCAATTAAGAGAAATATTTCCGTTTGTCATCATTACTTTTTTTTTTTCGTTTTTTCTTCTTTTTTTTTCTTTGTAGCATACAGTCGGTCCTCGTGTGAGAGTTATGCAGCAGTGTCTTATGACTCAAGTGAAGGTCATATAAAGGAGGAGGGGCGTCCCAAAAAAATTCCTGACTTTGAGTAAAAAAAAAATGGTGTACCTTCTTTTTCCAACAGGTTATGTTTTAGAACAACTTAAATATTGCCTCAGAACTCATTTTTTACAGTCTGATAAAACAAAGATGTTTTTAAAAACATTTGCAGTATTGTATTTCTGTTACTTTTTTCCCTGTCTTTTTCTTTCTATACGTACAACAAAATAAATAATTTGTCATTTGAAAAACCTCTTTTTAAGTCTGGTGAAAACATAAAATAAGAAAGAAAAGGAAAATAACATGTTTTTGTTTCCCTATGGTTCTTTTTGGAATTGCTATGTGACATATTTATACCATTCTACTCTATTAAAAATATTTTTCTGTTTCTTTTGGAACTATTTATCGTTCATTCAACATTTTTTTGGAATTACTTAGCTTGGAATTTTCCAGCTTTTTATTTTGCTACCACAAAATATAACTTGGAATTTTGGAATTAATAAGTACAAAAAAATTGACTGACTACGTTCGGAACTGTGATTTTAAACTCATTAATGAATTTATTTATTTTTATTATTATTTTTTTTTTGTATTTAGTGTCACTAAATGAAAATATACATATAACATTGTTGTAAGAATATTATTGCAATAAAAATTATTTCAATGCAATTTTTTACCAAAAAATGAAGAAAGAATGACATATTTTCAAAACATTCTCTTTTTATAAAAAAAATGTTTCTATAAAATTACTATTTTACCTATTTTATATTAGGACTTATATACCAAGGCTGAACTAGAATTTTTGAAAAATTCACATTAGTTTCAGAGTTGCGATAAATTTAAATAACAACCTGTGCTTTTTGTTAAAATTTGAAGTATTATAATATAAATAAATCCACTTCTAAATTATATATTTCGAAAATCCAAGTTCAGGCTCTGTAGAGAAATCTTAACTATATATAAACAAAATATTATTATAGAAGCATTTTTCACAGAAGGAGAATCTTTGGAAATGATGTCATTCTTCATTTATTTTTTAAGCAAAAATTCCATCTAAATATTTCTTACCCCGTAATAATATTCTTAAGATAATTTTATATGTATATTCTAATTCAACTGACACGAAATATTAAAAAAAAAGTGTGTGTGCTTATGATTACACGATAGAAGTGAAAACTTCAAATTTTGTAATGTTATTTAAGGCATTAGTTCGACGAATAAAAAACAAGATCTTCGTAATGCCATATAAAGTTAGTTATTCTTGTGTTATTTATTATAAGAAAATATTTTTTGCAAAATATACAATCATATTTGTGAATTAATTGTATTCTAAGAAGGAAACAATAGGTTTATGTAGCTGAAATAAGCTGTGCATACTTCATAATTCAAAATTATTTAAAATATCTAAAAAAACTTCGTCGTGCTTTCACTTGAATCATTTGACATAATTAAAATGAATTTTGATTTTAAAAAATAAACTAATGTTTTTGATGTGTCTTTTGAAAAAAATATCTGCATTAAAATCCCCACTTAAAATCATAGGTAATTTGTTCAGAGAGCCGATCCGGCTTCAGTGTAGGAAACTAAATTTTTGTGAATGAATTCGATAATTTTCTCTTATTTACTGCTCTACATTTCGCTGCATAAATTTATCCGATACATGACTGATTAAACCTAAATGATTCTGTAGGATTTGATGCTACATCCATTTTCTACATAGTATAATAACATGAATTATAAGGAAGTACATTTACATTGAATAAAATACGAATCGATAATTGAATATTTAAACAAATAAAACTGGGAAATGTAAAAAGCATACAACTTAAATTTGTTCATTTTTCGATTATACTTCGCCGTTAAAATTTCTTCACTGCGTTATTTTGAATAATTGCTTAAGCATATATTCCCGAATGTAATGAATATTTTTTTTAAAGTATGAAAATGCAGGTTAGGAACAGTTTGCAGAAGATGAATGAAACGAATGCGCAAGACATTCCACAATTCATGTAATTCCAGATATGCTTCTGTTATGCTTGTAAAGCAAGATAATTTTGCAAAACCCGCTATGTACATTAAACTTGATACTCTTCTACATAAATATCATCTGATTTATTTTTGGAATTGTTTTTTTCGAAGTTTGTATCAACTGTTCATTTTTTGGGAAACAAAAACCTAACTATATAAGCACACAAGAGGGAAGGCTGAGTGTTACTCAAAACCCGGGAAAACACCCCACCTTTGGTCACGTGATTTCTTTTTAGGGGTGTGTCTGTCGCGAACTATTGAATCTTGACCGACGCTGTCCACACACGATTTCCGACGAAAGACGAAAAAAGCTGAATGAGCATTACATTCCCGAACGTGACGCGTCATTCAAATTCTCTCTTCAGCAAAACGCGTTAAAGAAGTTATCATTTCAAAAAATATTCAATTATGCGCTTTTTCAAAATCACTGTTCCAAACGTAGTCAGTCACCTGTGGTCCGTGGTACGATGTGGAAGTTAAAAAAGAGAAGGAAAGTATCAATGCCGTCCGGGTTACTTGATCAGATTCATTCACTATTACAAGATTCGTGGCCAGCTGGTTGATGTAATTCAAGATTGACATTGTTTTAAATCAAACTAATTCTTTACAGAAAATCTGTACAGGACAATCAACACCGCCATTAGGAACAGATCGTAGAATAAAAACATTGCTACGAAAAGAATATTCGATGTTTTAAAAAATGCGTTGACTTGGTTGTGAAGAAAAAAAAAAGAATTTTACTACTGAAATAAACACTAGGAGGTGGGAAAGAGAGATATTTCCGGATTTCGACAGATAAGTGACTTTTCACAAATTTAATTCCATGTCACAGTAGTAAGTATAATTGAATGAAAAAGCCAAAATGTGAATGAAATACAAAATGCTATGTATGCAAAATGCGTCATTCAGAAAGCACAGTAAACGCTTGTTAAAAATCCAGTTTTCTCCAGTGAAAGGAATAACTCCGCAATTTTTTCCCTTCAAAAGTAGTTTAAAAAGTAACGCTTAGAACACATGATACTCAAAGGTTCAAGCCATGGTGCCCTAAATCAAAATGACTATGAGAGAGTTATATTATTGTCGCCCTATAAAACGCGGACCTCTTAATTTTGAACCTCGATCAAGTGACGAGAATGGCACCCTCCCTCTCTTAACCTCCACACTATACCAATGGGAGGACATTGAGCCTCGATAGATTCAACGTGCGTCACCCCCCCCCTTTACACAGAGGGTCTTCAGCGGCATTAGACTCGAACTAATGGCGCACCAGTCTCGATCCGTGAACTTGACCACTAAGCTACTGCGGCCACCAAAATATGGCTGATTGTAAGAAAAAGATAAGAATATTTACATAATTCATAAGCGCACACTTAAGTGACTCTTAGCTTAAAATGTGCTTAGAAGACTAACAGGTGACGAAAATGGTAACTCCACAATCGTCGTATGAATCAATGTACGATTTTACTGAAGCAATTTTTAAAAAATTTGTTTTTACGTTGTGAAATTTTCAACGGATTAAAATAAAGGCATCAGTCAACAGGTTTAAAAATGTTAACCGCTTTTAAGTAAATTTTATTTTATTCTATGAAAAATTGAAGGAAAGACTTTATTTCGAAAGCAAAAATCGTCTTACATACAAGAAAGATAATGTAACAACAGACAACTATTAATTTAACTGTTACCAAATCTATCAAGCATGCTTCCTTTAAATTAAAATTTTTTTTTTAAAAAAATGGATAGTTCAGCAATTTTTAAATAGAAAGCTTTATTAGAATTTATAAGTTTATAATTAATTCGAACACAATATAATATAAACCTTTTTCTTAAGATACGAGAATAAAAGTTAAAAAATCGTCTGAAGAATAACTGAAGGGAAAAGAATAAGTTATATGCTGTTGGATATTTTGTGCGATATTATTTCCCTAAAGTGGTAAAAGCACATGTTTGGTTTAAAAATTCATCAACCAAATTGTTTCTTTTTTGCAATATAAGCTAATCAAAAAAATAAAATACAAAAAATCATAAAGTAATATATATGTGTCATGTGCTTAAATATAATCTAAACGTTTTCGTCTCTAAAAATTCAGATATGGACACTTATATCATAATTATGCACCCACGTATGTGTTTCCGTAGTGTAGTGGTTATCACGTGCGCTTCACACGCGCAAGGTCCCCGGTTCGAACCCGGGCGGAAACAAGTTTAATTTATTATTATTTTTTATGAAAAATAAAATACACGCACTTATTTGAAATCAAAATTGCATTGCGTTTACCAAAAGGAAGCCTCAATTTTAATTTTGTTATTTATTTATGTATAGGCGAAGAAAATATTTATTTTGATACAGGTTATGATTTTGCTTTTGGTGAATAAATTTTAAAACAATATAGGAATCAAACATACTAAGATGCAGAATAAATAAAAATAATAATTTTTTTTAATCTGATATCTTAAACTATTTATTATTTCTTCGATTTTTTTTTTATGCTGAATAATTTATTTAAGGAATAAATTAAGACTTTCATAAATAAACACATTTCTTTTTTTTTTTGCATCATTTAAGAAACTTTTTATTGTTATTATTATTTATTACTGTATAACTAACTACACGATGGAATATTTCTGATCATACTCATAAAAAAATAAAAATTCGAATTGCAAACGAGCAATTGATTGAAAGTTATGAAACTAGATGCTTCTCAGTAATATTTTCATTTATTTATGAACAAAAGGTATAATGATAAAGGATTTTTAGGATATTCTTCATGTTAAGTATATTTTAATTTTCATAGTAATTTATAAAAAGTTAGATAAATTATTTTAGAAATTTTAGTCAATACATTTATTTTCTACAAATTTAACATTTAATGTTTCTTTTAAACAGAAAAGTAAAATGATGCTCAAAATGCTCATCGTACTTATAGCAACATGAAAGAATCGTTCATTGAAATATTTAGGGGGAACAAACGGCATTTTTAATGAGTTTTTAAATTACTTAGTTTAAAGCCATTTTCACAAAATAACTGAAAAGATCATTTTAATTTTTAAAATAAAATAATAGTTTTGATTAAAAAATTTTAACGTCAACAAATAGATTTGTGAAAAAAGTCATAAAACAATGTATGGAATTTTTTGATCTTTCTATTCGTTTCATTTCACAGGGGGAAATTGTAAATACTGTATCTCAAATAAAATCCATCAGAACCAGAAATTTATAATGCGTAACAACTAGTGTATCTCGAGAGAAAAAAATTAGCTTCTTGAAAAAATATTAAAAAACAAACTGCAAACGATAACCGTGACGGAAGATGGGAGGGGAAAAGTGTCTGAATTGTTTTCCCCCCTTTTAGAATGCATAACCTGCCCAATAGCAGTCAGTCACCGTTGAAGGTGAAGGCCAAATAACGAACGAGTGTTACAAAAGTTAGGTGATTTTTTATCCAATGTTTTAATGCGGGTAAAAGAATGCGGATTGCCATCGGATAAAAGAAATGTCACACTGTTCCAAATAGAGTGAAAGTAACGACCATCTTGAAGTGGGGTTGTCGCTTTATCAACTTGATGAAGTGTCTGTTTATTATTTGTTGCAGAAATGGTGGCAAGACAACGTACTGGAGTTGAGAGGAAAGTTGGTTGCAGCGAGTGATGAAATTTTTTGTTAGAGGAAAATTGGATTCAATTAGTTTTAATAGTGGACATGCACGGAAGAATTTAAAAAAATATATATATAAAAGGAGAAAAACAAGTTACAGGTCAATGATAAAATTTTTACTAATTAATGATATATGTTGCATAAGGATTTTACATAAATGTTTCATTTTGAAAATAATTGCTTCATCTGAGAGCAATACTCAGTGTTTATTTATACTTTACCCTCGTTCTACGTCGCAATAACTTAAACAGGAATTTTTTAACTATTTTTTATTGTTCGATATTATGACGTAAGTTATCCCCTCTCATGTAATATAAAATTCAAATATATAAAATTAATCAAATATAATCGCATTTCGACTGAATGAGTTAAAAGATCGTTTATGGTGTTAGGCCTAGATATGGACAACGGTCTTCACATAATAATGTAGTCTTATCACTTTTACCAGTTGACATGCAGTTTGAAATTCCCTGGGTTTTGGAGAATATGTAAAGGAATAATATTTGACAATTAAAATTACCCGGATCATGTTCTTATTAAGACAGAGTCGAGAACGAAACGATCCGAGGGGGAGGTCCTGGGCCCAATTGGCCCATGCTTTAAGACGTCCCTGCATTCATCAGACATAATTATGTTTCTAATATTTTAGCAGAGAGAGTGACTGAGAGTAATATTTACATTGCAAAATGGCTACTGGCAACGGTCCTCGTAATTTTAAACCACGGTAAAGTTAGCAGAGATGGAGTTGTACTAACGTCACACAAAAAACAACATGATGGCTGCTGGTGACGGACCTTGTAATTTTGAACCATGGCCAAGAGACGAGGAGCTGAGGACACCTAAGCTGGCACTCCCTCTCCAAACTACCACACCTCGCCAACGAAGGAACTTTGATCTCGACAGATTTTACTTGCTTCTCATTCCCCTCTACACGGCCGGTTTTCTGTGGCACAAGTTTTTTGTAGAGCAAATTCTGACTTTTTTTTTTGTCTATTTAGGTATCCGCTTACTTGCGACAACTTTTTTTTTAAATGGAGCTATAGGTATTTTTTGTGGTTTTTTTTTATTTGTTTGGTACATTTAAAGAAAAATATGCTGAAATTAAGAAGATGAAAATAAATTATTTTTACTAAAATGTGGGTAAAAATAAACAAGAAATAATATAAACAAGGCCCCATTCTGTACCAAAAATTTATGAACAAATTTTCAATTCTGATGTGTTGCTATGTTATTCATTTTTAAAATTACCTTCAGGATAAGAGATGTTTTAATTTTTACAAAAACTACAGCACTTTATCTTAGTTATTATATGAAATTGCTTGAAATAACAGTGATTATATTAACACAAGGAACTGTAAATTTTGTAATAAAACAGTGATTTTAAAATCTGAAGATTAAAACACTTCCATTATACAGAACATACACAAAACATTTCAGTTAATTATTTTCAAAACTTGTTGAGCAATCGCTGTCCCCGTTTGAGGAGTATTTTTAAAAAAAACACACATTTGGAGTAAAATGCATTTTAAAGTACGAGTATGGCATCTTGCTTAAAGTAATGGTATCTGCTTTTACTAAAACACTTGTAGTTTTTGTTCTAAAGAACGGAATTTCATAAACTTGATATTTTTATAAAGCTAATAAGATGGTCTATAAAATAAAATGGTAAAAAAATTGTCAATTTTTGCCAAATTTGGCAATTTTTGGTCTGATACCTTAAACAATGTGTACGATCATCTTCACCAAGCGCAACATATATATAGATAGATTATATATATTATACATACATACACTTTGCTCAGGGCCTCCGAATCCTTTTATGATTCAATAATAAAACTATGGGAGAGAAGTATATATATACTTTTAGCTCAGGTGTAATTCTCTTCATTTGAGCCAAAGTTAAAAATTACAAGATCTATCTACAATAGTTGCGTGTTACAGGAATGTCACATTGATTAACGATCAACAAAAATATCCACCTATATTTTAAATCATTATTACAGGTTTGCAAAGTTAATTTAAGCGCTTGACCCCTATTCTACTGAATGATCCCTTTTATTAAAATGAGGATTGTAGTCACTTTATCTATTAAAAGTCACTTAAGCTTTTAGTACGGGAAAAAAAGATGGTCCTTTATAATCTCTTTCCCTTAATATTTTATTGTAAGAAGTGTCCTACTCAAAACTTAAACGGTTAGAACGTTTTGGTGCAGTTCAAAAGATCAGTAGAACTGTCTCTAATTCCCTTTAACTGGCCAAATTAATGGTTGAAATCTGATACCGAAACAAAGACAGGCGTGACTTGTGTTTTTAAATCGCTCATAGACTAATTTGTCATAATTAAACAAATGCGTTGAATGTTGAGATTTTAATCTGACACTAATTCGTTCTTTTTTTTTCTTGATAGACAACTTAGAACTACGTTGTATGAGCTCTTTTGACTGTCGTGTAGGTTTATTTCTAGATAATTGAGGAATATATGCATATATTTGAGACTCCAAATCTGTCTAACTATGTCAAAGTTTAAAATTTTTTAATGTTCTCTATTTTTATTCTTTAACTGGATGTAATTTTTATTTTCTTTTAAAAGGGTGTTCAATTCGTTTAACCTTTCACAAGCAAATCATGATATCTATATAAATAAAAATTTAATGTGTGTTTGTTCAAAGCCACTGATCTCCGAAACTCTACTGGAGAATTTCTTCTGAAATTTTGACATAACGTTGAGCTTGAATCCGGACAGGTTCTTATGTGTGTGTACTTATTATTTTGTAATTCATTCTAAATTTTTTTGAAATTTAATTTTTAAGTGATTTTTTGGTGTTATGACGTCATATGATGTCATGTTTCTCTCTGAATGCGGAAATTTATACTTTACGCACAGTTTTTTCGGGATTTTTAGATATTTTTTTTACATATATGATTATCGATTGAAATATTTATCCATTTTCTTGTTCTTTGATACTTAATTAGGATTATTTTTCAAATAAATCATTTTTTTAATGATTATTCTTTTAACAACTAACATTTTATTTTGTAGTTTTGATAACACTCGGATAGTATTATTGCGGGAGTTTACAATTTTGCTTATATTTTACATCGCGTTTTTTCTGTAATATTAAGCTTAATTTATTTCTCTTTACTAAGCGAAAATGAAAATTATAATCGACTTCTGTACGCTACTTATTTTTCTGCCTAATTGTTGTTAAAATTTCTCATAGTTTTGACGATAACATAATACTCTGACCGACTGATCTGAACTAACGAGTGCGTTCTGATTGAAATTTTCCGCCTATTTGATCTTTCTCCAGAAATCCTAAATTTAATCAATTCATTATATAATTTTTATCTTTAGCTTTTTATACCATCGTTTTTTCCATCGACCATTTTCCTCAAATTAAAAGACGTCTCCAAATGCCGTGATATGCATTCAATGTTTGGAAACCGTTCCGTACATTCTGACACAGTATTTTTTTTTCTCACTTGACGACATTCTAATTTGGCGAAACTGATCGACGGTTTTTTAATAAGAATGTTTTTTTCTCCATTTTTGACAATTTAAAAATTTTTTCTTGATACTTACGTATTATTCCAACAATCACTAACGTTCAAGATATTCGCCAAGTTGGTAATTCCATTTTCACATGTGTTGTACGCGCTAAATTGGCAATCATGTGCTTCGTTCTATACAATTTTGCCGATAGGTTGCGATAATACGTAAGTACCTTTCATTTGTTGTTACTATTGAAATACAATTGTAAAAATAAGATTTTCTGATACATCAAAATATTGAACCTTATTTTGTTTTTGATTGCTTTTTAAGATTTAACTTTGTTAGATTCCATTAGTAATTTGTTAGCCGAATACTAGAAGTCATTAAAGTTTGCTTTTGTCTGGAACGTAGCTACCGCTTTATCAGTTGCATCAATGATGCAGGGCCACCAGGCAGCAGGAGCCCTAACAAATGTTACTACAGTTCCACTAACATGGTGCTCATATCTCAAAAAGGGCCCCAAAGGAATTTGGATACAAGGCCCATTCAGAGCTGTTTTGTAATTTCATACATTTTTGTTTTTACCTTCTTTTTAAGTGCGGTCAATTGGCTTCAGTGCGTAAAATTGCATTTCAGAAAATCGAACTAAGGTCATCACATTGGGCTGGCAAAAGCAGTGTTAAGGGTAATTTCACATCAAATTCGAATAGGCATTAGTGAACGAGGACAATACAGACAGATGGCTCAAATACATGTTGAAGAATCAGATGGTTGTAAGATTGTAATTTTTTTTTCAAATTATGCTTTCGCATTGATAAAGTTATTCAGTTCTGTTTGTGTCAATTAATGTTAGTATTGTATTTCATTTTTCAATTTATTTTTAAGCTCGGGATATATACAATTACAACTATGTATTCAATTATATATGTACAATTTGTGTATATTTCATGTACAAAATACTAATTTTAATTATGTATGCTAATGGATCTATTAGGCGTGATTTCAAAATATCTCCACAAACAAGTAGCGTATCAATTGAAATCTTCCAAGTATTTTATCTTTTTCCAGTGATTCTAAATTAAATAAATAGATATTTTTATTTTTTGGTACTTACATCTTTTTTTGTCAACCATTTACATAAAATCATAAGACATTGCCAAATGCTGCAATATGCATTCAAAAAGGGAAAATTATTATATGACTGTTTTTGCACAAGAATAAAATTTTTGCACTTGGCTGTGAATTTTTCCACTAAATTGTTGAAATTTCTAAAAAAGTTGGGGCAGTAACATTAGATTCGCAAAGGATCTATTTTGTGTGATTTCAAAATTTTATTTGATGTTACTGTGAAATACAAATGGGAAAATTCAGATTATCTAATGTATATTTTATGTTTGTTTTGGTATTTACATATTATCGCAATTGTATTGGCAACATTATATAAAAGGAAGCACATGGTTGCCAATTCACTGTGTGCGACACATAGAAAATTGGGGTTGACATAGTTCCAATAGTACCTAAGTACCTTTGTTTGGAACTATTTTTGGTGATTTTATCAAAATATTGAACTTTAATTTGTTTTTGATAGCTTTTTAACATTTAACTTACTTATAGGTAGCTGTACCCAGTCACGCATTCCTGTGGCTCAGTCTGGTTAAAAAGAAAGAAAAGAGAAAGCACTCATTTCTAATATTTTTGACCGCCTGCACTTGAGGTATGACTTTTTTTTTATAAAAAAATATGTGCGAATATACATAAACAAAACTTTTCTAAACAGATTTCATTTGTAATTTGTTAACAGAATACTCCAAGTTATTATAGTTTTTTTTTGTCCTTATGTTATGAATCTAAAATTATTTACATTGTCGGGAGGTGCCAAGTTTGAAAATAAATTTAAAATGGCTCTTCTTGATGTCTAAGGGTTAATTTTACAATGCTTATGGGTATACATTTTGTGTTGTTTCATTGTCTGTGAAGATACAAAAATTGTCTGGTGTGCCTACTCTAGAACAGCAATTGCCAACCTTCAGCACTCCATGAACCACTCAATGATAACTTTATAAATATGGCAGACCACTAAGGCTATATTTACGTCTATTTACGTTTCCATACACCTGAAAATAAATTTCATGAAAAGCAATAACAATCCGACAATCAACAGACTGAAGTGTTTTGCCACCAATTTACTGTGGTTATTGACTTTCAAATTTCGTTGGAAAATCTAAAAAAATTTCTAAACTCAGGAAATTTGCTAAAAGTGGTAACAAAAGTTTTTATTAAAGTATAATCCATAATATGTTTTTTGTTGCTCATCTTTTTTTAAACTGAATCTTCACAAAAGGGTAAATAATATCTCAATTTTTCAGTGGACCATCAAAAATTTCTCACCAATTGGTGACTGCTGCTCTGGAACACACAACGTTACTTATGTATTAGCATCATTGTAACAAAATTGGTGCCATGCGTATTGCACCTTAATATCTAAACAACAAAGATTCTAACGTTTTTTATGAAAAAATGGATAATTTGGATAAAAATGGTGTGATTTGCATGGCGGCAATTTGGCTGCACAGTGATGCTAATATTTAAGTACCCTGACAACAAATAATTGTCCATGTGTGAAGCAGTCAGTATTGTATTTCCTTAGTTATTATATTCCATGGTCAGGTAGACTATTATAATTCCAATGCATCATTCATTCTCTATTCAATGATTCAGTTCATCTTTTGGCATTTTGTTTATTTTGCAGACAACATGGAAGACAAGTACACAGCACAAAGAACATTACATGACTCTGACTCTACAAGCCAAACGCGTAAACATCTCTCACATGACTTGCAGCGCCATCTATATAATTAATATTTAATTTACAACAGTCAGTGTTTAGATATAAGCCACTCTGTTTTTAAGATAGGCCCTTAAATTTGTTGATAACAATTGCTAATGCTAATTGAATAGTAAATTGCAAAAATCTTCCATCATTATCAATATTTTGTTGTAGATTTCTACTGCGAAATCCGTGTTTATATTTGAATTTTTCTTGCGTATTCGAATAAAAATATCTTCAACCTCTCTTTGCGTTGAAATTGAGCTATGTTAATTGATGCACAATAGAAGTTAAATATTTCATTAGCATTTTTTTATTTTCTCCCTTTCTTTTTGTTCCTGGTTTTTCCTTTTTTTTAATGTTTTGAAATTTTATATGTTTTTGCTTTAACTTTTTTCTTTTTAATTGCAGTCAGTTAGCTTCACTACATAAATTTCACACAATATTTTGTTGTAGATTTCTACTGCGAAATCCGTGTTTATATTTGAATTTTTCTTGCGTATTCGAATAAAAATATCTTCAACCTCTCTTTGCGTTCAAATTGAGCTATGTTAATTGATGCACAATAGAAGTATTTCATTAGCATTTTTTTATTTTCTCCCTTTCTTTTTGTTCCTGTTTTTCCTTTTTTTTTAATGTTTTGAAATTTTATATGTTTTTGCTTTAACTTTTTTCTTTTTAAGTGCAGTCAGTTAGCTTCACTACATAAAAATGCCTTTCAGGAAATCAAACTTAGGTCATCATACTCACAAGGAAAAAGTAGTGCAATGAGTGTAATTGCACATCAAATTGAGGAGGAACAGGCATCAGCAAACGAGAAAAGCAGACAAAGAATGGCACATGCTGAGGGCGCAGCAGAGCAACAGGCAGCTAAACTTGAGGATGCACATTTGCGAGCCCAGCATTCATGTTTTGCAACATCAGATCTGCTCTGTTCTCAACAAAAGGAACACAGTAGGTTGCGAGTGGCTGAAAGATGTCAACCAGAAACAGCACATCAGCGTCAAACATGATTTTGGAGTGAGCAATCACACAATGACAGTCACCTTGCATTCCGGTACAACCCAGTGGAAGATTATAGGTTGAGCCAGCATATTCTCATCAGCACAATGACTGAAGTGTATCTTTATTGCAATTCTCTGAAATTTAAGGGAGAAACAAAAGGAATGTTTTTGTACCGCTGGAAAAATTAAACTGTCTCAACTTGGAGAACCACCAGTGCCATTAAAAACTTTGCTCGCCAGATATACTGCGGAATCAAAACATTCCCTATATAACATCAGGAAATACAATTCATGTTTCCAAATGATATTGTTTGGAGAAATGTGCATTTTTGAACACATCTCTGATTTAACAGAAATATCCATAAGCATTGTAAAACTAACCATTGCCCTCGAGGAATCCAGAGTAGAGCCATTTAAAATTTATCTTCAAATTTGAGGTCTCCACTATAAATACAATATCAATAAATTTAAGTTCATAACATAAAGACAAAAATAAGTTGTAATAACTTAAGTATTTGGTTAATAAATAACAAATGATATTGGTTAAGTAAAGTTTTGTGTATATATATTTATACATTTTTTTAATAAAAAAATCATACCACCAATGCAAATGTTTAAACATACTGAAAACGTGCTTTCTTTTTAACCAGACTGAGCCACAGCAACGCGTGGCAGGGTACAGCTAGTTAAAAATAAAAAAACAAAATCTTTTAAATCCTTGAATCAACATTTAAAATCGATTTTAATCTTTTTAAATCTGAAAGATATTTAATCCAGATAAAATCTTAAATAATTATATTAAGGGGGGAAAATATCAATAGAGATAATTTTTTTAAAAATTCTAAAGGTAATAAAGAAATTTTTTAAAAAGAAAAATCTGAATTACTATTAATAGAATTAGTTAGAAACTTAAGAAGTATGTAACAGTCATATACAGTGGGTTTCATACAATTTTTGCTTGATATTTGCGTTTTTCTAGAAAAAAATACTGTTTGTATTGTCTTTTTTAAAATAAATTTCTGAGCAAAGTGAATCCTTTTTTTTCAGCGTTTATTTCTGAATTTACTTCTTTTCGATGCTTCTTAAATTAATAAAAAAGGCTTTGTGAGTGAAAAATCTGTGTTTGAATAATTTTTACGCTCATATTATTCTTACTTATATTAAGTTTTGAAATATTCTCTCTTTTTATATACCCATCATTTACGTTTCGACTGTACGGAACGCTTTCGAAATACTAAAACAGAATTTGACGCATTTTTGCAACTACACATTCATTCATTGTTTGAAATGATCAACTTGATTACATTTTGTTATTTACACATGGTATACAGTGCAATAAATTCTAAGTTACGAAACTTACACCCTGTTATTTAGTTTCAAAACTCTACTTATATATGATATTCGCTGTTGGTTTTAATTTTACATTTTGAAAGATATTTTACATTGCTCCATTAATTCTACTTCTCTGAGTTTCTTTCTTTGCTGTATTCATCTCCTGGTGTTATTTATGTAAATAAGCAAAGAGGAGAAGTGAATAGTATACACCAAAAAATATTGGACACATTTGAAGAGAGATTGATGTTGCAAATAACAATACTCTTTTAACTCTTACTCAAATAACAATGTTCCCGTCTATCCACCTTATTTCAATTTGTGTGTTGTTGTGTGTTGTGTGTGTGTGTGTGTGTGTGTGTGTGTGTGTGTGTGTGTGTGTGTGTGTTAATCCTATAGAAATCATACTTTCCACTTCAAACCTAGACG
>BMAO01029512.1:17344-167868 GCA_019973975.1 Trichonephila clavata | reverse complement strand
GATATCCATAGAACTTTCTCTTTTTTTTTTTGTAAAAGGTTAGATCATCCCTTTGCAGAGGACGGCAATGTTAATTAAAAAAGCATTCCATAGCAACGCCATCTAGCGTGCTTATTAAAAGCTGACTCGTTTTGGTTTCGTCAGAGGCCCTCTAACAACGACGAGTAAACATCATATCAGCGCGTCCGCGTTTCTTCGCCACAACTGGCGGTAAGTCACCTACACATCCAATAATGAGTTTCATTTAATCGTTAACGTCCTCCTAAAAGGAATTATCTATCTTTCCTATATTAATGTTACTGTACTTTAAAATGATTGCATGTTTTAATTTCCTTTCTGTATAATATTCCCCGTGTAAATACTCTCCTATAGTTCATAATAAATTATTTAGTTTCTTTAATCTATATTGTCTAATTTATTTCTAAAAGTTATAACCCGTGAATCCTAAAAAACCCCTAGACACACACCCTGCCAAATAAAAATCCCGCCATCTGAAGAATCTAACTTTTTAGGAAGATTTCGGTTAGATTCCCACAGAAATAATTGGGGATCGCTCCGGGATGATTTAAAATCTTCTTTAAATATCGATCAGAATCGAAAGTTCATCAGACTATTAACTTAAACTCCTAACATTCTTCTTCTTTGAAAAAAAAAATTTGTTGGCTCAAAGCTCAAATTAAAAAGGTGACTGAAAAAAAAAAGCGCGGCGGTTTGGCCTCTCTTAACATACTAACAAATTCTAGCGCAACGAAAGATTTCTTCAGGGAACTCAAGTTAATTCCGGTAAACAAGTCTTCGAAAGATCGGCCACATCATCACGGAATAGATGAAGATTATTAAAGCCATCGTCATGTTAAAACAAAACTGTGGTGAGTTTTTGAATGAGTTTTGAAGTGATTCATATTTTGAAGCATATTGTGTATTTTTTCTATTTGTGTGCATTTAATCGCCGGTATTATAATTCTTTACAAGTATAAGTTTTAAGATATTAAGGGAATCGATGAACATTCAAGTTTATTATTTGTGTAACGAAAAGAATTTATGTGTTTAACGAAACGCTTCTTTCACTGTTGTGACCTTGAATGTGCCATCCAAGCCAGTTAAGAATTCATGCACTGTGATTCACGAAAAATTTAGTCTACATTGACAATTTTTGATTACTGGTCTGTCTTGAAAGTTTCTCTCCACAGCCGTTGGGTAATAAATTTAGCTCTCAAGTGCTATGAGAAGTTATAGAGTGTCTAACTGAATCGTTTTAGCTTTCTGTTCCAACATATGTTTAATCTTAGAAATTGTTGAAAGTTTACATGATATAATATTTAATGGTGTTTTATCATTCAATATGAATATTTCGGGTTCGTTTTTAATGAGATACTTATGCCTTCTACTGAAATGTGTGTTTATTTTCAGAATTTGTTGATGAGATCCTAGATGATTTTATTTCTATTGGTGTAATAAAAAAATATAATTGCTTTTTTTTAGAGTGATTAACTTCTAACTTTTTGGTTTTCTGAATAAAGAACCTTCAATAATTTAATTCCTTTTCACATTATAATAAATTTAAAATTGGAGTTTTTTTTTAAACAAGATTTATATTGTTTAATTATTTTTTCTTTTCAAACTCTTTTTGCAATCATTACAACGAATTTAAACTATTGATATATAAAATGTTTCTTAGAATTTTTTTGGTTGAAATTAATAACTGAATTGTTTCGAATTTAATGTAACGCACTGTTGTTCTTGAACGTTATTGGTCTAAAATATTTTTAAGTGAATAAGTTTTGAATATTTAATTGTATATTTAATGTGTTTTGTTGCAATATTATTTTATCTTAAGAATTTTGTTAATTGAAAACGAGATTTGCTATATTATAGTGATATCATTGTTATTGTCGGAACGCGTGACAATTTCGTTAATTCCTTTAGTTACTAATTAAATTTAAATTTTAAAATGGCCTATCTCGGCAAAGGTCGACGCGAAGATTTATTCGTCTTAGCCACAGAACTAAATTTAAAACACGATAAATCTATGACCATAGCCACTCTCAAAAACCTAATTACTGGTAGTGAAGGGTATGACGAAGAGTTAACAAAAAACCTACATGCAACGATAGTAGAGGATCGCAAATCCAATGAAGAACGAATACGCACAGAGGAACAGGAAACAAAAATTACGTACAGAGAAACAAATATTACGCACAGAGGAACAGGAACAAAAATTACGTATAGAGGAACGGGAAGAAAGAATACGCATCGAAGAATTAAGGATAGATGAGCAAAAACGCAAAGATGAATTTGAACTGGAAAAATTAAGGATCCAAGCGCAATCTAATTTAGGTGCTGCTACGTACGAAGGCAGTAATACTAAATTTCTCGTCAAGGAAGTATCAAAATTTATACATCGTTTCGATTTGAAAGAAGACATCAGTCTTTATCTAAAATTATTCGAACGTCAAGCGCTGAGATTAGATATAAGTCAAGAACATTGGGTTTCTTATCTATTAGGCTTATTACCAGCTGAAATATCCCACATTATAGCTAGAGAACCTGACGACAAAGCCAACTCCTACGAACACGTTAAAGACTTACTACTAAAACGTTTTAAGCTAACTCCAGAAAAATTTAGACAACTATTTGTTTCTCACCAAAAGCTTCCTGATAGAACGTGGATTGATTTCTACCACGAATTAAAAACTTACTTTAATGGCAGGATAGACGGTTTAAAGGTAGATACTTTCAAAAAATTAGCTGATCTAGTCGTAATGGATCAACTCAAACGGAAAACACCGTACGAATTTAAAGAATATTATTTGGATGAATGGCCAAATATGAACTCTCCTGTTCAACTAGCAGAAAAACTCGAAGAATTCGAAGATGTTAAAAGAACACTGAAGCAAAAATCGAGCAATCCATTTGTGAAGAAACAAGAATTCAAGCCCATGGAAAAAACTCACAGATATGAAGCACCGAGAAATTCGAATATAACAGAACAGATAAGAAGTTTCCAGCGTCAACAAATTTCAACAAACATTATGAAGCTCCTGTCACGAAGTACGAAAATGTTCAAAGGTATTATAAACAAAAACTACGAAAAGCACCCAAACCACAATGCTACCAAGCATGCTCAGACGAATTACTCAAAGTCACAGAAATTCATGGAACGTCCCAAGGAAACTTGCACACTCGTCGTTAAGGAAGGTTTACGTACTAAAGAAATATTTTTCGGAAAGAAGAAAATTACAGCACTTATAGACAGTGGTAGTACTGTAAGTTTGCTACGAAAGAACACAAGCAGAAGGATAATGGATCCGACAAAGTTATCGAAGAACAAAATACTTCTCACAGGCATTGGCGAAGCACAAGTGACAACTATCGGTTCTTTTGAACACGAATTTGAAATGGACAATGAAAACTACTCATTGACTTGGCATGTTGTACCTGCCGATAAATTAAAATTCGAAGCAGTTATTGGATCAGACCTTTTGGAATAAGCATCGATAAGTTTCACCAAAGAGGGAGTTAAATTCAACAGTATGAAAATCAAGCACTTCTTATGCAAATATCCGCCGAAAACCTTCAAGAAGATTAGATCTGCGTCATGTTGAAAATCGTCGAATTAAGAAGGAACTTGAGAAGTTGGTACAAGATTACAAGCCAGAAAAGACAGCATCTACAGACGTCACAATGAGAATTATCCTGAAAGACGAAGTACCAGTCTGTCAACCCCCTCGTCGACTAGCATTCACAGAAAGACGAGAGGTAAATAAACAAATAGAAGAAGGCTCAAAGAAGGGATTATACGTCCGAGTTCATCAGAATATGCAAGTCCTATCGTAATGGTTAAAAAGAAAGATGGATCGTCGAGAATGTGCATTGACTACAGAAAGTTGAACCAGAAGCTAGTAAAAGATAAATTTCCTTTACCTCTCATCGAAGATGTTCTGGACACTTTGCAAGAAGCAAAGGTATATTCCACATTAGATTTACGTAACGGCTTTTTCCACGTAGATGTTGACGAAGATTGCAGAAAGTATACGTCATTTATCGTCCCAGATGGACAATATGAATTCAACAAAGTTCCTTTTGGACTCATCACAAGTCCGGGAGTTTTCCAACGCTATGTTTCAAGTATATTTAGAGATTTTACACGGAAAGGAATTGTAATCAGTTATTTAGATGATCTCGTAATTCCAGCGAAAAACAAAAAGGAAGGTCTTGAAAAACTTAACATTGTTTTCGAAGTCGCTAAAAATACGGATTAGAAATTAAATTCAAGAAATGCCAATTCTTAAAAAAGAAAATCGAATTTCTAGGTTATGTTGTTGAAAACGGAACTATTAAACCATCTACTGCGAAGACACTAGCTGTCCAAAAATTTCCTGAACCAGCAACAATAAAACAAGTCCAAAGTTTTCTTGGTTTAACTGGATATTTCCGCAAATATATCAAGGACTATTCAACGATAGCTAAACCACTTAGCGATTTAACAAGAAAAGAAAATCCATTTGTTCTTGGGACTCTAGAAAAAGAAGCATTTGAGAAGTTAAAGAAAATTATGTCTGAAAGTCCACTGTTGCATATCTACAGGTATGGAAGAAAAACAGAACTGCATACTGACGCTTGTAAACAAGGGTACGGTGCAATTCTATTGCAGGAAGCCGAAGATGGAAAGTTACATCCGGTTTACTACAGGTCGAAGAAGACAAATGCAGCAGAAGAAAAGTATGATAGCTACGAACTAGAAATTCTTGCAATTATCAACGCATTAAAGAAGTTTCGCGTTTATCTTTTGGGACAACATTTTAAAATTGTAACTGACTGTTCAGCATTCAAAAGACCATGCATAAAAAGGATCTAATTACTCGCATAGCCAGATATGCACTGCAATTAGAAGAATTTGATTACGAAATAGAGCACAGAGTTGGAAGTCGAATGAAGCACGTTGATGCTCTAAGTCGATATCCAGTAATAATAATCTGTCACGATACATTAACTTCAAAGCTGAAAAAAGCACAGTAAGAAGACGATAGCATTCAAACGTTGAAGTCGCTTCTAGAGAAGAAAGAATCAGAAGAATTTTTTGAGCGTAACGGTATACTCTACAAATACTTAAATGGTCGAGAATTAATCGTAACTCCTAAAGCAATGGAAACTGAACTAATTAAATTGATTCACGAAAATGGTCACTTCTCAGTAGCGAAAACATAAGAAATTGTTAAACAAGAATTTTTTATTCCAAATTTAACCACCGTCATTAAAAAAGTAATAGTTAATTGTGTCCCATGTATCTTAGCTAATAAGAAAACAGGCAAAAAGGAAGGATTTTTAAATCCTATTTCCAAAGAAAACATCCCACTAAGTACGTACCATGTTGATTTCATTGGCCCTTTACCCTCCACGAATAAAAGTTATCAACACATTTTCACCATAGTAGACGCATTTACCAAATTTACTTGGTTATATCCCGTCAAAACTGTGTCCGCTGAAAATGCCTTGGAAAAGTTAAAACTACAACAAAAAAACCTTTGGCAATCCTGTAAGAATCATCACCGACAGAGGTTCAGCGTTCACATCAAAATTATTTAGCGACTACTGTATTGAAGAAAACATTCAACACCTACAAATAGCAACCGGCATTCCCAGAGGAAACGGTCAGGTTGAACGAATTCACCGAACTTTGATTCCAGTCCTTACCAAGCTATCGTTAGACGACTCAACGAAATGGTACAAATATGTCGACAGATTACAAAGAATACTAAACAGCACTGTATGTCGAAGCACGAAATGGACACCATTCGAACTTTTAGTAGGAACCAAAATGCGTAACAAGGAAGACATTCGAATCAATGACCTACTGCTAGAAGAAATGACGGAAGAATTACAAGAACAGCGTGAATTTCTAAGGAATGACGCCAAAAAGAACATCGAAATTATACAATCTGAGAACCGAAAGACATACAACAAAAGAAGAAAGAGAGCTCCTATATACAAAGAAGGTGATCTATATTATATATATATTATATTTTTTTTTTTTTTTTTTTTTTATATATATATTATATATATATATATTATATAGTAGCCATCCAAAGGACTCAATTTGGAACTGGACTAAAACTAAGACCAAAATTCTTAGGTCCTTATAAAATAACTAAAGCGAACTCTAGAGACAGATATGAAGTGAAAAAAGTTGGTCAGCACGAAGGACCGAACTCTACCACCACTTCAGCTGATTTAATGAAGCATTTTTATACAAATTAAATTTTGAATATTAGTTATTATATTTAATCTTTCTCACATTATATATTTTTCGAGAAATTAATTGCTATTATGTGGTAACACTCGTTTCCAATAATCATATTATATTCGTTTGTAACCATAATATTTTCGTATCATTCTTTACCTTTCGACCTATTCGAAGGATTTTTTTTTTGTGATTTAGTATTTAGTTATTGTAGGTCGTAATATAGAATATTTTGGTATTTTTATGTTTTATTTTAGGTCCGGAAATGTGAATATTGGGTATACATCTTTTCATCTGTAAAATCTTATTATTTTTACGAACAATATTTTTTATGGTTATTGCATAAACATTCATAAATCACAAAATTAATGGTTATAGCTGAATCTAATTTAGCTTTCTCTTTAGCAAATAATTTAGCTCTTAACACTCTGTAGGAGCTGAGAGACCAGCTCTGTCAGAAGAGGGTGATTTTGTAGGATATCCCATAGAACTTTCTCTTTTTTTTTTTTTTTTTTTTTTTGTAAAAGGTTAGATCATCCCTTTGCAGAGGACGGCAATGTTAATTAAAAAAGCATTCCATAGCAACGCCGTCTAGCGAGCTTATTAAAAAGCTGACTTGTTTTGGCTTCGTCAGAGGCCCTCTAACAACAGACGAGTAAACAACATATCAGCGCGTCCGCGTTTCTTCGCCACAACTGGCGGTAAGTCACCTACGCATCCAATAATGAGTTTCATTTAATCGTTAACGTCCTCCTAAAAGGAATTATCTATCTTTCCTATATTAATGTTACTGTACTTTAAAATGATTGCATGTCTTAATTTCCTTTCTGTATAATATTCCCCGTGTAAATACTCTCCTATAGTTCATAATAAATTATTTAGTTTCTTTAATCTATATTGTCTAATTTATTTCTAAAAGTTATAACCCGTGCATCCTAAAAAACCCCTAGACACATACCCTGCCAAATAAAAATCCCGCCATTGAAGAATCTAACTTTTTAGGAAGATTTCGGTTAGATTCCCACATATATATGTACATATACATATGCAAACATGTGTGTGTGTGTGTGTGTGTGTGTGTGTGTGTGTGTGTGTGTGTGTGTGTGTGGTGTGTGTGTGTGTGTGTGTGTGTGTGTGTGTGTTACAACAGTTAAAGTGTAAAGTCAGTTAAAGTTTTTCAAATTATTTAATTCTATCATTTAACTAGGTATTTTATCAAATAACAATTACTAGATCGTTTTAGTATGAAATATCAAAGTTTTTTGTCTGGAAAATGTTATTCTTAGACATCTTGTAACGGGTCTATCCGCGATTCTTCTATTTATCCTCTTAGGTAAAATTAATCTTTTTAACTGTGAGTTCAGTTGAAAACCTTTCTCGGTGAAGAAGACGGGATCTGTTCAAATGAGAACTTTTATTTAAGAGTTTGCATTAGAGTAGACGATGATGGTTGCTGGTTGAGAGCGTTCCAATTATGAGATAAGTGAGTTTATTTATATAATAGTCAAATTAATCCTAAGTGGTGTCTCTTTCAAGTTTAATGTTCTAGTGCATTCTCTTACTATAATTGTTTAGTGGTATTAAGTGCAAGTAATAACAAAATTGTGTTTAAATTACTATGGCTGATCTTTGCTCGAACCTCCTAACATCAACGTCTTCTGAGATGTTTCAATTTGTAGGCACTACATTTCGTATTCCAGTTTCTGAAGTTGATAGAGGAAGAGAAGAGAGACGTTAGATCCATTTTAGCTGTTGTTATAGAAAACACTGGACAAGGATTTTTCCGATTAAGAACACGAAATGGCCGAATAAAACAATAATATTCTAGATCTCAGTTCAGTATATATGAGCGAAAATTAATTTCCGTTGTAGTTCTGAATACTGACATAACGCTTCGATCTGTTGCAACCGCTCAAAATTGCGGCACTCGACAAGGATTTAATAAGTGCTTATGTAAAAAAATGTGTAATAGTAATAAGCACATTTCCACGCCACAGGTCCGGAGTTCAAATCCCAGTCTGGACAAGGTTCACTCGGTCTTTCATTCCATCAGTGGGTCGATAAATGAGTACCAAGCTTTCTTAGGAACTAAACATGGGGGATTTCACGTCAGACTGACCACTTGACAGGAACATATGCTCATGCACCTCAGTGTCCAAGATCCTGAAAACTGAAATTGGTACAGTAGGCCCTCATGGTCGGTTTTGTCACTAAGTTTATTTTAGTTAAATAGTAAAAAGCGTACATGTTTCAAAAAAAAATATGCAATGCAATTCAAAGTGTCATCACAGCAAAGCTTGCTCTACTAAATATTGAAAAGTAAAATAAAGGTGTTTCTTAACATTTAAATTAATATTCACTTACATTTTTGTTTGAAAAAGTTTATGCAATGTTTTTATGAAGCCAATTTTTCTTCCTAGCATGTATTTTTTTGAAAATATTTAAATATAACTTTTTTTGTGCCACATATTCGGGTTTTTTTTTCTTTTTGTTTAACTAATGTTAGCAATATGAGAAATAAAAAATTATGTCATCTGCTTTTTCCTATTATTTTTTAATTAATCATCCACAATAGGGGTAAAATGTACTTTTTGAGATATTTTAGCTATTTATGATCAATTATTTTATAGAATAACATTGATATTATTTATTTTTCATTTTAATGAGATATCATTAGCTATTTCATAGAATAACTGGGTATAGTATGAAATGTTTTATCGATTATGTACTTTAACTGATTTTTCTAGTTATTACATAAAAAACTTAGTAATTCAATTAAATAATTGACTATACAATTTAACGGTAACATATATACATTTCAACTTTTAAGTATAGAATCTTATTAATGATAGATGAAAGAGAAACAAAAAAATATAATATAAATATGAGATCTAATTATTTGAGCACACACATAATGTAACGACCAAGTGAAATATTAAAAAAAATATGGTGATTTTTAAATTGACTTGGTGGAAACTGCATAAAATAGTAAGGTACTAATCCCCCCCCCGCTCTGAATTAAAAATCGCAAAGATTAACAAAATAAACCGTTTTTTTTTTTTTTTATTTTTCTAGGTTTATGATTTTTATGTAAGAAACAAATCCAAATGAGATTTTTAATCTTAAAAAATAATGCGGCAAATAAAATTCAATAAAAACAACTGTACTTCTAATAGCAGTGAAACTCAATTTTGTGCAATGAAGTGATATCAAATTTGACTAACAAGATATGAAATCCAATACTGTCGAGTACATAAATTACATTCCGATAATTTCGAAATGTTTGTAATTCCAGTATACGAGTAATTAAGAAAATTGCACTTTTTATTAATTTTTGGTATAGCATATTCTATTATACTGTACTGTATACCATATACTTATTGATTATGGTATACTCCATTACCATAATCAATATATGACTTTCACCAAAGTTATTACTACGCACAAGTACAGGAAATTTTTAATTCTAAGACGCTATAACACCCAAATTTAATTTAATTATTGCACAGAATGCCTTTTTAAATTACTTCATTTTTTATTTTTGTTTTCAACAGAAAATAATCCATATATATTTCTGCCTCCTGCTCCAAAAGTTTTGAATATATTAGTGTAACTATTCCATATCAGTGAAAAGCATTACAACTCGATAATTTTAATGTTTTTATGTATCCTGGAATAATCTATAATAAAGCGTATAATATTAAAGTTAGAATACTGCATGCAAAGCAATATTATATATTTCAGCACAAACTTTATCTGTACTAGTATTTAAGCACGTATTTCTGTACTGTTAATAATTAATGCTTTATTTGATTTTAGTACATTAATTATTAACAACTGATTAATGCAACAGGAAATCTGAAAATCTCCTGCAAAAAAAATAATCAGCCATTGTGTATAAAAAAGTCATTGAATAATGAAATAGAATAAAATATGCAATATTATAAATTAAAACATAAGAACCATATAAGTAAACGAATATAAATACTATTGTGTGAAAATCTATAATATAAACTAAAGCATAAATTTTTGGTATGTGACATAGAAATGGACGATGAATATATAATTGTAAACGAATAAAAGCTGTTATAAGCCTCAAAAAATATTTTTATAAAGAAAATGAGCCAATATAAGAAACACATAATTAATTTATTAAGATAACCATTACACAATAAATATACAGATAGTTTATTTACACAATAATATACTACATTCCAAATATATTCTAATAAAAAAATCGAATAAAACTTATCAAATAGACTCAAATGAAAAACTTCTTTATTATTGATTGTTATATTGTTTAATATTCTAAACTTTTTTTTTATTCATTATTGTATATATAATATTGTCTGAATACTATAAAATAAAAAAATAAGGAATTATTTAGTTTTAAAACAGGGTTTCTCAAAGAGGTCTATATAGACCCCCAGGGGTCTATGACAGCACATGCAGGGTGTCCACAACAGCGAAAAAATAATTTGGGGGTCCATGAGTTGTAAACGGGTGTCTACGATAGTGGCTTTCATTAAACCAGATCATGGCTTTAATTTTAAAATAAAATTTAATTATTAACAAATTAATTTGTCACACACAATCTGTCAGGAAGAGGATTTTTTAACCTATGTTAAACATTTAAATGTCCTTTATTAGGATTTTGAAAATAGGTTTGAGAATGTTTTGCGTGTATATATATGGTAATACTACAATAGAAAATTAACATGGTCACATTAAAAGAAAAACAAATGGCATATTACAAAAGGAACTGGTCGAAATAGGCACTAAGAGGATTTTAAAGTAAAATTTAGAAACGGATATCAGCAATTTTAGAAGCATCAGATTGGATGAAGCACAAGATTCATCTCTCCCATTAAAGCCATTTGTTTGTCGCTCAGTTACTTTATGTAGCCTTAGGTTTTAAACACTATACTTCACTATAGTTAGAAATTTAAATATTTTAATGTCAGTATAAAACTCTATACTAGATGCCAAAAAGACATTTAAGTTTATAAATTTGCGAAAATGCATTATTAGGTAAGTAGGGCCTACCCCAAACCGAAGAGCATGGCAAAGGGTCTATGAGACAAAAAAGTTTGGGGACCTTTGTTTTTTAAAACATTGCAATAAATTTTAAAGTATAAAACATTTCCTTATTTTCTAAAAGATTTATTTTTTTCAATAGCTTTATTTTGTTATACTATTAATATTAACGTATTTAGTTTTCAGAAAAATCTTGTTAACTCAATTCCTGTAAAACTGTCAAATAGCACTTGCTGATACGCTTCACCCAAATAAGAAGAGCAAATAAAGAATTAAAATTATATAAAACCAGACTTTTTTTTTATTCCCATATTAAGTCTAAAACTTGTGTAACAGGAAATATATTCGGCAATGTTGTAGTTTTAAAAAGCGTTCATGTAATTAAAAAATAAATTGTATAAAATTGTATATAATATATAGACCTTTTCTACATGTAAAAAAAAAACCAAATAAACCCAAAAAGCTTTACATGACGCTGCAAAAGAATACTTCTTTCTTTTTTAAATGAAAGCAATGCGTTTTAATCAAATTTTTAAGATAACATTTCCTTAATTTAAATATTCTTACAGAAAAAATGGAAATGAATGTTCACATTTTTGAATAAGTTATATATGCCAAATATAATACAATTCCTTTGCAAATGTTAATATGAAGAGATTTCTTGATATATAAATGATATGATGATATTATGATAATTTATGATAATTTAAAAGTTATTACATTACATTCAGCACGCTATGGAAAAATTTTCGGCTTACTAAAAATTCATGATGGGGAGCAGGGTCTTTAACTTTAGTATAAATTAAGTGGGGTAATCCCCTCTTAATCTAAAGTAATAAATTTAACTTTACATGTATGAAATTTATATTTAAAAATTATATTTCAATTATAAAAATACTTATTTAAAATACAGATATGGTAGAAATTAGGAAGGAAAGAGTATATTACGCTTTTTATAAAAATAGTTTACTTTTCTCTCTTTTTCTTTTGAATTGAAGACAAAAATATCGCAAAAGCAGAAATGGTTTACATAACTACTTATTCTGATTTGCAGTTCCCTTTTTCTTTCATTTTTGCTGAATACGTTCATTTTACTACAGTAAAAATAGTATCGAAAAACTTGTAAGGCACTAGATTAAATCCTTCAAGAAAAAAAAATGAATAAACTTCATTTCATTTCTTCATTAACAAACAAAAAGTCTAAACAAAAATATAAACAATTTAGTCCCCCGCCTTGTGTTAACCACCGCTAGCCTTATCTGCGACCGATTCACTTACACGCCCGAAGGTGCCATTGGTCAGCACATATCTCATCTAACCACAGATCGATTGCTTCGTATCAGCGCGATTGGTCATTATACCTACTGACCACGGAGCCGGGTAGCGAGCAGGAAGATTACGTTTCACATCATGTACCAATACCCAAGAAGGGATCACCGTTGATTCTAATGCCCTCACATTACTCTTGAGGTAACACGGAACTGCGGCCCCTTGGCCACTGTCCTTTGTTTTCAGAACCATTCTTCTTCTTTTATCCGGTCGACCTGTTTGTTTTTAGATTTATTTCGTCCGGTTTTCTTTCGCCCTTAACACCCAACACGTTCAGAGCTGAAGTGGGATGAGATAGAGGCCCCCAGAGGAAGGATAAAGGCCAAAAAACAACTTAATAATTGACGCCAACTGCATTTGGCGAAAGCAAACAAGACAATTTGTAACCCGAAACATTTCGATAGTTCTCACTCAGAATTGCAATAGGTGTCGTCCACTGCGACAACGACGCAGTCGATATGTAACTTCTCCTGTTCCAGAATATCATAGAGATATATCTATAAAAGAAGAAACAGCAATGGCGGATATTTTTGTGTCTCTGTTTATTTATATGAATCTTTCTTTGCCGAGGGATTTGTTGAATCGTTTCGGTGTTAGTGTGAAGAATTTTGATTCGATTTGGGAGAAGAGGACAATGGTCAGATTGCAACACATTGTCAGTTTGTATTCATCCCGCGCTATTCGATGTCATAATCCATGACTGAAAATACCATTAAATGCGATTGTTAAAATTCTAAGGGTTATAGAATTTCAAAATTATTTTACAGAAAGTATAGTTTGTGAATTTTGTTATAAGTCTTCTATAACAGTGCATAAATTATAAAATTTTAACATAAATATACAAATATATTAGCATTTGTCAAGCGTAAATTAAATAACAGAAATAATTAATTAGTTTGTATAAATTTCATTTTTAAATTACAATGCAATGAATAATATGATTATTCCTTTTCTTCAAAAAGGAAGTAATATATATATATATATAGTCAAATGATCTTTTTTTTCTTACTTATGACCTTAAATCACTCCGAACTTTCCGATTATCGTGTGTATATATATGTACATATATATATATATATATATACCTCAGTACAACTCAGTACAACTCAACTCACCACCCATATAAGTACTTTGACTTCGACTACCGCTAATTTACTCCAAACATGTAGACAAACGGGAGTCTCTCACGATCGACGCTTGAAATAGGTTTCCACTCTAGTCATGGTTTAGGGTACAGAATGATTTGTTGAATCCTTGAAATAAACGGTTTTATGATAAGAGCTGCACTTTCATTAGTCATATCAATCACAAACACGTCAACTTAGAAGTACTCCAAGTCCTGTTATGTCCGCAAGTAACACTTTTTCCAAAGTTATGGTACTAGAAATTTGATGCAACTTAGAATTGAAAGAAGAAAAATTCATTGGATAAGGGAAATTGAACAGAGTATTCTGACGGTTAGAGCAATTATAGGCCCATGCATGTATTTAAAAATTTGTAATACTGGAAAAATAAATTAATAGTAACACTTCTTATTATTCTTTTTTTTTATTTCCGTAGATATCGGGTATAAATAAAGCATTTCCCATCATTTTGTTTTCTCATTTCTTCACAAAATGGTGTTGAGAATTTCGGGCGTGGCTTAGAATCAATGGCGGCTTAAATTCGAATATATACCTCACATATAAAATCATAAAATTGTGTGGATGATTTAATAAAGGGATTGAAATAACAAAAAGAACAATAGTTACAAATACAGCCACCAGATGGCCCATTAATTTGAAGATCTATCTATAGCATTAAATGTATCTCACTGTCAAGTAAAAACTGTTGCAAAACAGGGAAATTTTCAGTTAAAAATTATTTTTAACATGCTTGGTACAATGACATATTTACGAGGTCAGGCTTTGTTAGAAAAATTGTTTTACCAAAGCACTAATTAAACAGTCACTATTTACAGGAATTAAGGATCGAGGGAAGATTTCAGCAATTCCAATCAATGTTAAAAATCTCCACAATAATTTGAGATTGTTAGTTGTCTGTCCTGCCAACTAGCTCTACTACTGAGGCAATCATAAAGGTGCGTTTTAAGTAGAAGCGGACAAAGCTTTAACTTTCCTTCAGGGAAGGGCATGGAAACTGTTAGGAGCACGTCACAGTAATGTTCGTAGGGGGGCGGGGAAGTTTTAGTGGAAGGTGTGGAGTGGAATATTTGTGTTCCCACCCATCTTAGTCTCAAACATGTTGTGATCGTGAGGCAGCAGCGGGCTTTTACCATGGTGGAGTATTTCTCTAACGGTCGATCGGTGAGTGATGTATGTGCATCATGGCTTTCGTAATCACTTCGATATTCCACCGCGAGGTCGTATTCCTGATTAGAAATGTGTTCCAATGTGGATGGATGCCTTCCGAGACACGAGAAATGGTTTTTTAAAAAAGGAAAGGACCTCGATGACCGTTAAAATACCTGAAAATGAGAAACGAGTTTGTGTGCCAATTCAGATCAGAATGTGACAATAATCCAACAATTCTTCTTACCCGCTCTCCAAGAAAGAGATTTTGACAAAGTGTGATTGCAACAAGATGGGGCCACAGCCCACACCTCCAGTGTTTCTATGGGTGTTTTAAGAGTGGCCTTCCCCGAATGACTGATTTCCTCGCAAGAGGACGTAACTTTAAATGCTGTCACCTGATTTATCCCCTCCTGATTATTTCCTGATGGCTTATCTCAAGTCCATGGTTTACAAAGAAGTTCCAAGACCCTAGAAAACCTACGGAATAACATCCGAGCCGAAATTGACAGTTTTTCAGTCGATATGCCTGTAAAGGGGACTCAAAATTTTAGAACTCGGCTGCATGAGTGCATTAATAATGGAGGGTGAAACTTAACAGGCATTGTGTTTAAAACTGTGTTTTTTAAAGTTCTAATGTTGTGTGGTAGGAGGAAAATAGCAATACAGTAGAATGAAACATATGATGTGTTTCATTGCTTTTTCAAAACAGGAAGTCCTCGCATCCCACCCTGTACTAGCCCATGTACCAAATGTGTAGCAAAAGAGTTGGATAGGCTACCTTTAGCTATTCGTAAGATTAAATGGAATATCATTTGATACCACATTTTCACTTGAATAACCTTTCACTTGAGCAGCGTGTGTGGACAGGACTTGGGTGCATAATTCCAATTTTCTCTGCAGTTTTTTGATCACTTTCAAATTAATTTAAAATGGCCACATTTCCATTTTGGTATAATTATTACTCAAACTGCCTAATTTGGGAGCCGCTAACATCCGCACTCTTCGATAGAAGATCCATTCCCTTCGCCCAAAGCACCAAAGTATAAGGTACAGAATTTCGGCATAAGTTTTCATGGGTGACGTCCGTCGCAGTTAGAGAACAATATTACTTTAGCTCTAGAAACATATGTCAGTACCTTCTTGATACAACATGAGGAAACTCCTCCACAAAATGTTAGATGGATTAAAGTAGTTCTAAAAAGACAATTTGCTGAAAAACATATCAGTCGGTCCTTAACATGTGATTTCTCTTTCCTTGATCTTCTTCCCAAAACCCAAATTCTGCGATTGCGGTGGACCTTACTTCCACACGCATTTTCATTTAAGTATCCAATTATTTTCCACAGGGAGTCTAACGCGAATGCGCAACAACTTTGTTTATCAAGACAAATTGCCCCAAATAAGATAACTTCCTCACATAAATCGTGCTTAACTGGACAATATTCTCGCTAGAAACTGTACCGACTCCAGCATCTAATTCTATAATGTGAAGGGTGACAGGGAATCAATCGCTGAATGGTTATTTCGATCTTGTCCAATGGATGAGATTCTTAGCCACATGTTTTTCAATGAATCTGTGACTTAACAAACGCTTTGATTGAGACAAAAAGACAAAGCAATAACTTTTAAAAAGTAGACTCTCATTTTTAGGTATGTACATTATTTAATCATCATTTTTAAATTTATAAAACAATGAGATTGTTTAATGTCAAAATGTTTGCTTGTGAATATACTTTAACGATATATAAATAATTAACTTATAGAATACCCAGTTTACATTCTGTATAATATATTGGTAAAGTGTAAAATTATTATTGTTATATAATTTTTAAAAAATTGTGGAATTATTTTATAAATTATTTAGGCATTTCATGAAATAACAGAATTTATGAATAATTGTGTAAAAAATATCTACATAAAAAATTTAAAAAGCAACAAAGTTGATTAATAATCTTTAGACTGGTGTAAATTCAAAAAATTGCCAATATTCTTAGCTAACATGTGTGAGAGTGGTCACAGTGTCCGATGCTCTAAGTTGCGAACTCGTGGTCAGCATTGTCATTACTTCTTTCAAAATTCTCCTAAATATCCTTTATCACTTTAGTATTAAAGTTGCGTTTTCTTTAAAATAGGTTAAAAATAGAAGTAATATAAAAGGAAGAATGTGAAGTAAATAATATACGTAATATCTTTATTTTTTAATATAAATCTAAAATATCCGCAATATTTTATGACTGCTCTTAATATTCAAGTTTCAATGTACATGCAATCAAGGAAATGCTATTCAAAAAGTTTTTTCACCATGTATCCTTTATCGGTGACTAAGCTCTAAATTACCATAAATAAAATAATAATAACAATAAAAATAGTAAATTACAGATAAAACATTGAATGTTTTATCTATATTCAAAAATTTGAATCTGACTAAAGTTGCTAATTGAATCTTCTCAGGTAAACCTTGCCAAATTGCTGATTATTTCAAAGGAAATTACATTTTTGTAAGGTAAAACAATAAATTAAAGTTTGAGCTAACAAAACGTTTTTATTTTATAGTATATCGATTTTACTATTCATTGTTTTGTTATTAAAAATATTAATGCGATGGAGTAATAGAAAAAAAGATAAATTTATGGAACAAAAGGTTTTAATATTTCAGTAACATACACTTACCACTGATTTCGTTTTAAGCAAGTTTTGTCTAATGCAGATTTATAGCACTTTCAAAACGATCAAAAATGATAATGATTTAGAAAATTTCGGACGCTTTTTAAAGACAAACAATACTGAAAAAAAAATAGGAAGTTTAATACGCTTTTCAAAAGTTTGATTACCAGTAATTTATGCAATCGTCTTTTTTTCCCTTCTAAAACTATAAGCGCTGATTTTCCTTATTTGAAGAGTTTGACATGAAAGTTGCTTTTCTTCAAAAAGGAAAAAAAAAAAAAAGTGGCTTTTGATAATCAATCAGATTTTTTTTTATTCACTTGCAATTAAAGTTATATGATTTTTGTGTTAACATAAAAAATAAAATATAGAAAAATACTCGTACACATAAAATTTTAAAAATTCTGATTATTAAGTGATTTATTTGGAAATCATTGATTATTAAATTTAATAAATTTCTTGGTGCTTCAATTACTTGTTAATTGAATCCCTTTTCAAATGATGTATTAAAACTCCATATGTATATGAATTAATAAGATCTTAAATACCAAAAGAGAATGAAAGATATTTTTTAAAAAAAACTAACACAATATTTCAATGAAAGATAAGTTCTTACAATTTCACTTGAAGTCTTAAATATAACAGAGGGTGGACTTTCAAAAGTATTAATTTGTTACGCGTAATACGTAATTTCTGTCTTTGTTTAATAATTAGGTTTAAAAATTGTGCTGTCTCTCCATTTTGTCTTTTATCAATTCCCGAGGTTTTCTCTGCTGGCGTTGTATCTGTTGGTTTTGGGTTCGAGTCTTGGTACCACTAGAGCAGTGGTATTAAACCTGCGGCCCGTGGGCCGCATGTGACCCTCTGGCCTTTTTGAGTGACCCGGTCATGACCCATTGCACTAAGACATTCAATTATAGGAGAACAATATATTTAAAATTTAATGGAATATTCTATCGATCTATCAATATGCTTTTTTTTATAGTAGAATGTATGCAAAAGTCTTCACCATGGAGGAAATTAAATTGAAACTATCTTATAGTGTGGTTTTTCCCATTATCATCATGTTGTGGCCCGCTTGAAACACCTGTCATGTGTATGTAACCCGGCCGAAAATAATAGGTTGAGTTAGTTCCCCTGCACCAGAAACTAACCGTGTAGAGTGACTGATCCATGTTAAATTTATCGAAGATTAAAGTTCTCACTTGACATGATGTGGAAATATGGAGAGTAGGATATCAGCTCAGGCTCTCTTCTCGCCAAACGAATCCTAGTCTGTCATGATTAATCCAAATAACAGAGATTCTGATTGATCAAGTTTCGCCTTCACACCGCCAAGCAAGTCGATACGAGAGAGAGAGAGAGAATCAACCTTTCTTCCAACAGTTGCTGCCGAACATGGATGTTGTTTTCAATGTTTTAAGACGATTAAGGTATCAAGCTATTAATTTCACAACTATATTCTTATTCATTTATTTTCAAATTGAAATACATGAAATAAAAAGAAAAGAATGGTTTTATTATTATTATTATTATTATATATCTTCCCTATTAGTATCAAGTGTATTTATAGTGCGAAAAGAAGTAGCAAATTGTAAATATGTATTGTAACTATATTAAGATGCAATTATACTTTTACAAATAACATATATAATGTTTTAAAAAGGCATTTCAAATGAACTGTAGTATAAAACAACTATTTTTCTAATTATAATTTAAAAAATGGTTTTACTCGGTTTTTTAATTGTAATGAATTAAAAATTTTACCATACCATTTGTATTTTGTGTATTTTATTTAACATGTAACACACACACAAAATTGGGATCTATTTAGTAATAATAAAATGGATCTTTTTTAAAAAATTAAAATATTGACAGAGCATTGGTGTTTTATTTTATTTTAGCTATCTTTTACAAATGTTTAACTTTTCCTCTTCCAAAAGTAAATAAATTCTTATAAAATAGATATCTCTGAAGCTATTTCAAACATCCTTCAGAATATTACCCCCCCCCAACGCACTTTGCATTAAAAATTGCATTAAATTGCATTTTGCATTAAAATATTTAGTAAAAAAATTCAAATTTCTAAAATTGAAAAAAACAACACATGCAAGATTGAATTTATTATTTATGCAACATTAGCAGGAATAAAATACAGCCTGCACACTCAGGGACCAGAGTTAGATTTAGTTCACGTAATGAAAAAGAATACTATGAATACCAAAAATATAAGCGCCATCTATTGGCGTAAAACAAAACCATGTTAACCCTAAACATAAAGTCATTATCTTCAACACATCTGAAATCATTTTCTCAAATAGAAACTTTATATGGTGAAAAACTGGTAACATAAAAAACAATAAAAATCAATACTCTATTTGTTTTAATTAACCTTTGCTTTAAGAAATTGCAACATCCATTGCGCCCGACTGCTGATGAATAACTGAAGAAAATTTAACCAGCTGAATCACGCGGGACGAGATTCATGACGGATAGAAGCGGATTCATTTGTGTAATGGCAGGCAAGAACTGGTCATACTTACTTGAGTGGGAAATTATGAAGCCACAAATCTTGGTCGGTCAGATTCATTGTGTTTAGGATTGATTGCAACTGACTCGGATTCGTATGGTGTGAAGGGAGCCTCAGGTGTCATGATTCTGAATTACGAGGTCAGTCGCCAATAACCTGTGGTGCTTCAGAATATAATGTTAATAACTATCAGTCTTCCCGAGTTTTTTCAAAAAATTTAAGGAAGTTAAATTAATAAGCATTATATTTTTTCTTTCATTTGAAATATTAAAAAAGCACGGATATTAAATATATGGCTCTCAAAGACAATCTTGCTTTGATAGTGAATTAACAACTCTTTAATCAATGACATGATTTATATAGCCCATATGAGTTTTCATCAAAACTGCTAATCTCGATATATTCTTAAATAGTTTCCTTATCTGTTCCTTAAATTCCTTAAATATGCCTTATTAATCATCCTTATTCATTTTTAAAACAATAAAAATGAAAAATCAATGTTCAAAAATAAATATAACATTAGTTGTAAATTAAAAAAATTTAAAAAAAATAAATTATTGAAACCTGAAGTGGTGCGTCGGGTTAACAATAAAAAATTTTTTTTTTTAAAATCAATTTTTTTTAAAAATCAAATAAACTACAAAACTTTGAAATATTGTACTAAATTACATGTAAACAGAAATATTGTACTAAATTTCATTTATATAGAAGGAATACAGTTTTGTTTTAGAACTATAGTTTTGTTTGGTAGTTAAAATATCTTTGAAAAGAAACAATTGTTTTATACCTTTTTGTTTTTAAAATCTTTAAAAAATTCTTTCAGGAAATAAATAATAGTTTGTTCAAGATTTTATAAATCCGAGATGTGTATTAACCTTTAACGTATAACAACATAGTTTTTTGAAAAAAATAATACTAATTTTTTTAGATAATTTTATAAAAGAAAATTAATGACGTTGAAAAAAACTAACTTGTATAAATCTAATATGAGCATATTATATTTTGTAGAATTTTAACACATCGCATCACAAAGTAAAGTGATTATAATAAATTATGAGATTGTGGTACAAAAATTTGAAAACAAACAAATTAAATGCAATTTGAAGTATATTTGATCCTTTAATTTTTCTTTATTTTTATGTATACGTATGTTTCATATGAAAGACATATTTATTAAAGATGTCTGTGTGTGTATTGTAAAAAAAAATATATTAACCAACTTAAAAAGATCGATGATAAAATTAAAGTAGTATGGAACTGAAAAAAGCGAAGTCTTTTTTGAGGATAAATTAACCACTCGTTCTAAAAAAATTTGAGAAACCTTTGTTTTGTAAATAAAAACAGCTAACAATAATTTCTATTCCAGATATAAGTTCCCTTACAAATGTCTGTTTTTTCCCCCTTGTTTAATGACAAACAATCACAAAAGAGTACGTTCGCAAACCAATTACAGTGCTTTGTAATTTGTGCATTTGTTGCAACACTAGGCGTGTCTTCGTTAATGTACTGATGTGTCATTGGTCCGTCGTTCTGACTTCAGACATATCACTGTTAAAACCGTGCAGTTGTGTCACTTTAGAATGCGCAGTCATCTTCTATTGACGATTAAGTAACCAATAAGATGGTTAATTTCATAGCGGCGAATTTTGAAAAATATATCCCAGAGTTAACGAACAAATTGCAGATTTTTTTTCAAGTAGACAAGTTACGACGTTTAACGAACTTATCTTTTAATTTTTTTATACCTATTTCTTTTTAATTTTTTTATATACCTATTTCTTTTTAATTTTCTTTTTACAATTCGTTTTTTTTTTTTTTACGTCTTTTATAACATGAATATACAAGTGATTTTCCGTTATACTACATACAGAGGCATTAATAATTTTTTATAATTCTTAATTTAAATATAAAAGTAAATAAGCATAGGACAACTTTAGGTCTTATTTATATGGATGATTTTTTTTATTTTTATTTTTATTCAAACGAAAGTATTTTTGTTTAATTCTTATATAAATTATCAGACGAATATTTTACTTATGCAGAGAATACTCAAATTTCTATGAAAATATTCGCATTTACAAACAATAGAATAAATCCTTAGATGGATTTTTAAACCATTGAAATCGAAATTTGTATTCAATTCATTTAAAATATCCGCGACATCAAACAGAACCTCATAGAGGACCCTATATACTAGCTTGCCTATCATCGATGTGACAGAATTGTTTGAAAGTACATTGATGGTTTTTTAGCCACGGAAGTTATTCACGTTTTAAAACAAAGCATTTAAAATTTATAATATAGGGTTTATTACCTCTAATGTAAAAGATCATGCTGATATATTTATCCCTCGTAATACATACACTGAGAGTTAGAGTAATAAAGGGTGTCCCAAAATGCACGCAAGAAGTAATTTTCATAGAAAACACACGCTCATAATTAAAAATTGTAAATTTTTATTGATTCAAAAAGTATACGATATAGAGTTATAGTATCTATAGGGTATAGTATATATATATAGGGGAGACCGGGGAAAGATGACGACGTTAACAAATTTTTGTTGTTTATTAATTTATTTTTAAGGGTAATAAAATCAATTTTACATGAACTGTTAGAGAAATCCTTTGTAGTAATAAATATATTAACATTTAATTTTTCTAATAAAAGAAGTAAAGGATAATTTTATTTTTTCATACCCTTAACAAATCGTCATCTTGCCCCAGTACTGGGGCAAGATGACTTTAGCCTTGGGGCAAGATGGCGACATTGAAAAAGGTTGAAATATATTTTATCTTTTGAATGTGTTACATGGTTTAACAAATGATAACTGTGTTTTTACATTTTACAAAGTATCAAAATAAGCGTAATGCATTGTAACGTAATGCTGAAGTGTTTACTTGTGTACCTAACAATAGTCAAAAGTAAAAATGCCATTTTTATAAATGGAACATTCCTCATGCCAACACTCTTGTCATTTACAGCACTGGATCCATTCTTATGTTGGAGGGTTCCTCTTCATAAGCAGGACATCTTATAACACCGTCCTTTGAAGTTGATACAACTGGAATGTTTGGCCTGGGTTTTATAGACTTAGGCCTACAGGAACAGTTTGAGTTTTTTTACTCCCTTTTTAGCTTCCCGAGCTTTTTTTCTCTGTTTTTTTTAAAGCTTCCTTCTGATTTTCCCTTTGTTCTAACATTTCTTTGATGGGTGTGCTTGTAAGAATGCTAGAGCTCAGTTTTTTGCTTTTTCTTTTTTTCTCATATTATGTTGTTTTAGGCAATGGTTTGAAACAGAAAACACTAACAGGCTTCTGTGGTGCATCGGAACCAGCATTTGCCATAAGTTCTGGTTTTTCTGGAGGGTTTATATGTTGGTTTTCTATTATCGGGGTCTGAGGATTAGCACTATTATTCTCAGTTTCATCGCCAATAGTTGCATGGTTAGTAGTTTTTGCCGCAGCATAGTCATGTTCGCTAAACACAAGAGGATTATGAGGCTCGATTCCATATTCTTTAAACCCTTTCAACGGCATTTCCAACTGTAGCTGATTTGAAGTAAGTGATTCTCAAAACCTCACCAATATTTTTGTCTGTGATAGTTTGTTCTGGATGAGTGACAATAAAGTTGTCACATGCTTGGCTATAGTGCGTTTTTAACTGGTCGAAGAATGACACACCAAGGGGCTGGAGATGATGTGATGTGTGCGACGGCAACCCAACCATGATGATGTTTTTCGCTCTGCTATGTAAGATAGCCTGCAAAGTTATACGAGTTTTGTTATTGTCAAAAATCAACAGAATAGGAGATTCTTTGCTTGCTTCAAATACGAGAAAAAGGTGCCCTCATTGTTCCAGCCCTTATCACTACAGTTGCCTACAGTTCCTGGCGGGGCTCTTTCTACAAGTTCAGGAAGCATTCGTTTTCTCGCAAAAAAAATCAGAAAAAGGTGGCAGGTAAAAGACAGTACCTCTAAAGCAATAAATTATTGTTACATTCCTTACTCTTTAGGGGAGGGGGCTTAGTGGATGGCAAAAATGTCTTCCTCTGGTCACCCCCTTTCGAATGAAACCAATCCCAATCCGATGCACCCCTTAGCCCCAGAAGAGATGGAAGCCGAAGGTCGCGCGGACATACACACAAACAAGTGTTCACAGGATTTAACAGAATGGACAACAGTAGTTAGTTTAATAAATTCCGAAACACATGCGGCAAGATGACGAGCTCGTCATCTTGCCCCAGACTGTCTGTTTAACAATATTCATTCTCATTACCATGAAGGAAGGCAATTAATTGACATTTATTTATGGTAATAGGTAGTATTTAAACCAAGTTATTCATAAATATTAAAGAGAAACGTTATATCTTACCTGTATCTGTAGCAGAGCTTATTTACACACGCATAAAGGTTATATCGTGGCAGCAAAAAACTATCAAAGCTTCACAACTAACACAAAAAGGGCAATTTCAGCGTGTCTATACTATTGTTTAACGAAAGGCCAATAGGAGAGCCAGTAGTGTTCATTTAATGCTGCTACCTAGGGGAATACGGAAAAATTAAGACATTCGTCATCTTGCCCCGGTCTCCCCTATATATATTTATATACTATAACCCTATATCGTATATTTTTGAATCAATAAAAATTTACAATTTTTAATTATAAGCGTGTGTTTTAACTGTATAACTGTGTTTAACTTTTTTTTAACTGTTATAAAAAGTTATATAACAGTTAAAAAAATTTATTTTAGTTGTACAGTTTATAGATAGATGGCTCCTCCAGCTAAGTAAATTATCAATATTATACTTTCTTAAAAATTAATTGTATATGTCTGGGTGGTACTTTTATTTTCTATAAATTTTAAAATAAAATATAGAATTTTTAAATGTGTATATATAGTATTAATGCTATTTTATCAAAACTTAATAATTTTATGCGATACTCTTATTGTCCATAGTCGGGGAATATGGCTGCTCATGGGGAAAGTCTTTATCTAATAGTTTAACTTTGATTTTAAATATTTTAGTAATTATTACAGGCTATAATATTATCGTTATACATTAATAGATTATGGTTTCATTTATAATAATAGTTAAACTTCTATAGAAATTTCTTACTTTCCCTATGGCTCAGAGTATTGGCAAATTCAGGTGAAGGTTGGCTGGCGCAAAAACATTGTTTAAACCTGCATTCCTGGTTCCTAAGGCTAGGAGTTTGCTCTAGTATTTCTGTGGCTAAATCTATTCTATCATTGACTATAATTATCTTAGGTATATAACTATTTTTGTGATATATATGTAGCCTATTGGGTAAAGCTATACGGCTTTGCTGGCCCATACAACACCCATTGCTTAGTTAAAATTTTCCAAGGTCATTTTGCATAAATACTGTATTTCCTTGAATCAGGGCTCAATTTTTTTTCTTCAACTCCTGAATAGTCGTAGGCCTGTTGACATGCACTTTACACTTCAAAAATTCCTTAGATAAAAAATCCAAACGTCGCTAAATTACACGATCAGTAGGCGACAAATTTTGACCACCAAAACTGGAAATTACATGACCAGTACGTTTAAAAATATTTTTCGACATTGGGAACGAATTGTTCTTTCGCTTATTAGTACACAATTTTCAATAGTCCTAAATTATCAGCTGTCATTAGATCCTTTTTTACTTTTTCTTCTTTGGCATTTTATCATGAAAATAATTTCAAACTTTGCTTGAATTTTGGGATACCCTTTATTAAAAAATCGCACTATAATAATATATACAAATATATTAATTTTTATTGAAATTTTTGTTATAACCTAATTAGACATATTAATTCTCGTAAAACATATTTGAGTGTTTAAATCATATTTTTGTAACTAATTAAAATAACTCACGATGTTATAAAAATATTTTTTCCTTGCAATTACCTTTGTGTAAATACATCTTCAAAGGAAATGAACAGTACAGGACAGTGACGCACACAAGGAAAAGTTGACGCACACACAAAGGGTGTTTTAAAGGTTTGGACAGCCCCCAAAGCCTTCGAGTTTTTTTTCGATTGATGATAATTACATATATGTATAACGTAAAATTTAATTAAGTACTTGTAATTAACAATTTATTTTATTAATTAGTACTAATTATTAATTCAATAATTTATTTTTTTTATTGTTTTTTGTTAACAAAATTGACGAAATCAGAAGAATCAGTTGGTCTTGTCTTGAGGTATGACACGAGTTGAGGGGACTTTCGACCACGCCCCCCTTCTTGAAAATTTTTTGTGTGTGCTACTCTGGTACATGATAATTTATATATATATATTCATATATGTAATCAGCGACAACCATTTTTTTAACTGAGCATGAAGTGTGAAATGTATATAGATTAAAACTAATGTTACAGAAAAACAGATATTTCGTTTTAATAATAGAGGGGAATAAATTCAAAACTGCTGATTGCTTTTATGAATTTCAGTATAAAATTATACTTTATACAGCAATTGAATGCGCCCTTATGTTTTATATACCTATATTGTTTCCAGTAAATAAGAGTCAAATAAAAATTTATGTACTGGAGAAGTTCGAGTTTCTATTTGTGACTTATAAACTTTCGAAATCTTCCTCTGACTCCCAAAGGAAAACAGTATCGAAAGAAAAATAAAATTAGAAGCCTAAAGTCAAACTCACAATTTCTTGTTAGGTTTGTGAGATTTTATTTCGTTCGATTTGTCTTTCTTTTATTTTCATTTGAAGTGTACCTTCTGCTAGCCAAGGAGTTTCACATTACAAAAAGTGCTATTTGTTAGCAAAACAACGGAAAAGAGTAATTACTTAGTTTTCATCTTGCCATGTGTATTATGTTTCAAACACTGTTTCAAAAAATCTTATACTATCTATTTGGAAGGAATACTGGACGACTGAAATTCGAAAGGAAATATTCCTCCTACGAGCGTCGTATTTCTTGAAGATGAACACTATTTGGAAGAAAAGTAAGAAATATTTCTTTTGACCTCTCTTATTTCAATTTCTTTTTGTGCATCTAAAAAGTGCTTCTCGATTTTGTTTGATTTATAAGAAAATTCTATGCCATTTTATAACAAGCGTTTGATAAAAATTGAAAGAACTCTTAAAGATAGCAAAAACAAATAAAAAATAAACTTCTGAAATATTCTACTCACATTTTGCATATTGCAAATGTTTTGAAACGTATTTCTTGCTAAATATATTTTTAGATTTGTAAAATACAATGTAGGCAAGGTTATGGCATTTTATTAAATAATAGAAAAATTCATAATTTATTAAGCTGAAAAACATTAGAGTTCAAATAAATTGAAAAAATACTTGATCGTTATCGTTTTTAAAATTTTTTTTTAACAAAATAAATCTGCACAAGAGTTTTTATTCATAATTGATGATTTACTTAAACTAAGATGGCAGCAATAATTTTGCTAGTTAAATTTAAACGGTTAAAAATAAGTTTTTAATTATCTAAATTTTTGCATAAAATTTTTTATATATTTTTAATTTTTTTACAAAAATTAGTATTGTTATTTTACAATAATTTTATATTTCTTCAAAAGCAATTTTAATACGCTTTTATTTTGTTTATCAAAAAAATTTTATACTGTGATTGTTATAGAGATGGAGTGTAAGACATGTTTTTATGCTTGTCCTAATATTCTGTTTCTGCATTGGTCAATGAATAATGCAACATGACAAACAATGTTCTTAAAGTTTAAAATAAATCAAAATAATATTCCCTGAAATGCTAATGTTCAGTTTTGAATTGATGTTTATCCTTCAGAACTTTATGCTTAATAAATGTATACTCTGTCAACATCTCAAAAAACAGACACGAACTATGTATCTTTTATGAAATTTGGCATATGGTGGTTTCTTAATACACCGAGGCTAAGTAATACCAACTGTTTCCCTATGTGACTACGAAATACTTTCTGTGTGAATATTTTTAAAGTATAAGCTATATTTAAAATGTCTCTTTTTTTCTTCTAATTAATTTAAGTATATTTTTAGATTACTTAGAAAATTTGAAAATAATCTAAATTATAGAATTGTTCTGGTCGTCTTATGGACATAACATATGCATCTTTTCAGCAACCTTGAATATCCATGTATTATATTGGAATTATTGAACAGTGTATTGGAAGTTTAATTTTAAAAAAAAATATATCATTTCTTTTTTATATATTAATTTTTTTACAAGAAAATTCCTTAAATTATTGAAATATTGCCATGGGTCATAATTTTAATTTGTTAAAAGAATTATCTTGTTTCTCAATCACAAATGTTTAAATTCTGAAAACTTTTTTTTTGTGCATAGTGCTAATTTTAAATTGTTCATATAAATATGCTGTAGGGAAAAAAACTATTCGTTGATAATTTCAAATTTGCACATTCAGACAGAAAATGCTTTCATTTCTTGTTCATAAATTTCTACTAACTCCTACAGACTTTTTTATTATTATTTATGTGTTGCTGTGTTGTTGTGTTGTTGCTAATGCCATCTGTCTGACGTAGTCAGATCGAGGCCTATGAAACTCCTCATGGCATCGGGCTAGATTCTACGCCTGCCGTTAGCCAAAGTTTTGAGCACCATGCAGGTGACAGTACAATTTGGCTCGATTCCACCTAATTTTGAGGGAGAACACCCTAGGAGTGGTAAGGGGCCTCCCACCTTTCTTCCCCTTCCACTAACCACACTAGATTACCTGTAGCTCCACGGCTATTTAGAGGGCCTGCCCCCATGCCGCGAGAAGGCACTATACATTAACAAACATCCTTGCCTTCTCCGGTATTCAAACCCAGGCCCTACGGCGCCTAGTCGCCCATCCAGTATAGTGGTTAGTGACGCTGACTGCTGTGCCTTAGGGCCTGGGTTCCAATCCCGTAGAAGGCATGGATGTTTGTAAATGTATAGTGCCTTCGCGGCTTGGGGGTACTCTAAATAGCCGTGGAGCCGCAGGTAATCTAGTGTGGTTAGTGAAAGGGGAAGAAAGGTGGGAGGCCCCTTACCACTCCCAGGGTGTTCTCTCTAAAAATCGGGAGGGGAGGGGAAACCGAGCCAAATCGCACTGTCACTTGCTTGGTGCTCAAAGCTACGACTAACGACAGGCATACAATATAGCCCGATGCCATGATGAATTTCATGGCCCTCGATCTGACTACATCAGACAGGTGGCATTAGCAACAACACTTTTTTTTTTGTAACTTAATTGTATTTGAATCCTATTTGATACATCTATAATTACCATAAAATTTTATGTTCAATATTTACAAGATGCCTTCCAATAATTACATTTCAATCTGCAATAAAATTTCAAACGAATAATTTTTTAGCTTTTTTTTTAATTCAAGAAATCCATAAGCATATACTTATACACAATTTACAGGCACACACAGAGATTTTAATTGGTTGAGGAAAATCAACCTTCACTTTCAAAAGATGTCAATTAGTAAAAATAATTTTTTCCTCTTCTTTTTATGTGAAAGATATACTAAAAAAATTACATTTTAGTCCATATGTGTAATGCTTTAAAACCTTCAATTTTAGCAGTATTTTAGTTCTAGATTTTAAAGAAAAAATATGCGCATCATAGCAGATTTTTAAAAAAAATCAGAATAATTTTATTATTTATTCATATTATTTTCATATCCACCCAATAATCGAAATTTCATCCATACTTTCATTGCATATTTATTAGAAGGATTATTATTTGGAGGAAAAAACATATATATATATATATATATAAACTTCTTTCTACTTGTAATATAAGCATATATCTCTTTCGTTGTTGTGTATCATCCAAGAACAAACAATGATTTTGATATCCCATCTCTTTCTATCCAGTTCAATAACAACTTGGAAAATAAAGTGAATAGCATTTTATTCTAACGTTTTAGATTATAAAACTTAAGATGGATGGATAAAAAATATTTAAATAAAATTGCTAAAAATGTAGAATAGTCTAGGAATAAAATATCTGTTGAATTGTTTATGATTCAAAATAAAGCATATTTTTCTGAGAGCAATCCTTAGTGTTTTTTTCTTTACGTCTGGGTAAGTTTCTTTCGGTTTGGTTGAATATCGTTCCACTTTTAGAATATGTGGTTTAAAGTAGGTGCGTTTTCTAGTTTGTTTTATCAAATGAAGGGAAAGAAAAATACGAAAATACTTTTATCTGCAAAATTTTCATCCCATCGGTAAACCTTAATAAAACGCAGGATATTTTACATCACCAAGAATCAGCAAACAGTAAATATTTTCCTACACTTTTGTAAATATTTAAACTATGAAGCCAAACACAGGGATTTTCTGCTATTATAAGTTTCATTTGATTCAGTAACTCAAATATATATTTGTGAGTAACATATTTCTTTCTTAGTGTCGAAATATTATAGTTCGTCAAGGTATTTATATTTTCCATTTGCACAAATGAAAAATAATTCCGCACATTCATAATACTGTCATTCATAATTCAGCTATAAATACCACTTTTAGGAGAATACGAAGGGTTAATTCAAAATGTAAGGTAAATTGGTCTGCGAGAATGCAGCATTTGTATCACACATTATGCCTTTATGCCATTTATAGTTCTTTAAAAAAATGAGTTTTTCATGAAATTGTTATAGGATTCAATTAAATATTTTGACCAAAAGTAACGAGTATGTTACAATAACAAAAATTGCAGCCCCTTCATTTACTTAATTGCTTAAAATTTTAAGCCAAATTGAAATTATTCATAATGTAGTGATCGAAATTTTTACCATGACAAAGTGTTCTATTGTTTTTCTCTTATCATTCCAGTATTATCTGATGCTGAAAAACTTTTTGAGGTAATATAATTGTTATAATATGCAGTAATTTAATTTTATATGCTTAATGATTGCATATGAAGATTATGCTGTAGAATATCAGCAAAAATCAAAGTTATTTCTTATTCTGAAATAATACTAGACTAATATTTTACAAGCTTTCAGTTGATTGCGTATTTCTTAGTAATAGGTTTTTCAAAAGAATTTATTAGATAAGTAAATTTGAATGAAATAATTCTTCCTTTTAAGGAAGAGAAATCAGTAAGTAGGAAATAGTCAAGTATAACTAAAAAAAATCAAATAATTGGCATGTAACTATTTATTAAAATTCGCCTAAATTATTTAAACTTTTTGGAAAAAATAGGGTTGAAAATGAGTTTGAGTCCCTTTGTATCGGCAATCTGAAGGAATCGTAAATTAATTTCTAATTTAAAGTATGTTTACAAAGCACACACAAGATTGACATATATTAAAAGATATTTTGATTTTACAATCAAAATTATCTGCAATAAAAACATACAATTTATTATTTTAGAAAAGCTGTAATAATTTTTGCTGTGTTTATTAAGCTGATAATAATGCATTTCTGGCATTGTTATTTAAAATACATTTTTTTATTCTGTTTAATTAACTCTGAATTTTACTGAAGATATCTTATTATTAAATAATGAAATATTTGTTACTTACTAGAGGGTAAAAATTCACGCCATACTTCAGATTATCTTTTTTGAACACATTAACTAATAATTGAGGTGTATATGAAATAAACTACATCATTAGTCGATAAGAGTAACTATAGTAAAATATCTATAAAAATGAAAATTATTGGAAAAATCATAAGAGATTTATTTTATTCTTATAAACAATCAATTCAAGTGAGCCAGATATATAACTGCAGTATTAATATTATTATCAGTAATAAAGGAAAAACATGAAATAAAAATAAACGAATAGTTAATTTAAAGAAGTTTTTTTATTCTTTTATCATTTATATTATGTATATTCTTAATTTGGAAAATAAAATAAAATGAGAATTCTTATAAAAGTGTATATTTGTTTTTTGTTTTTGCTTTAAGATAGCTATTTAATATTTGTGTTGAGAGTAAATTTGCATTTAAAATTGTAATGTTTTTCTTCCTCTCTTAATACATAACAGTATCCTAAAAATAATAAACATATAGAAAAAAAAATTTCTGCATTTTCTCTGATGGCTCATATGTTTGGAAAGCTTGTTTCAAAATTTCAGATCTGAAAGTTAATTTATTTTTAAGATATTTGAAATTTTATGAGTCTAGACTTTAGTGTCAGTTTCATTTTAAAACATTTTTGTATATTTAAATTGAATTAATTAAAAATATTTTTGAAAAAAATCCATTTTTTCAGTGTGAAGCGTGTGTGGCTTTTAACTGCAATTTTCATTACTAAAATCATTTCAGTTTGCCGATGTTTGGAATTTTTTGAGTTCTCTCATAGTTACTTAATTAAGATTAATTTCAAAAACAATATTTATTTCTACACATTGTTTATGTAACACAGATGCTTTTTACTTTCTTTTCATTATTTTTTTCTGCTGAAAACGTGCCAAACGACCAAGGCCAAAACCTACTCATGTTGCTATGAGAAATAATATTTGGAAGATATGTAGGTAATACGACGGAAAATGATAAATCTAAAAATTCTTCAGCTGCTATTACAATGAGACTTCGGAATACAAATGCTCTGAATACAAATATTGCACAAAGAATTGAATATTCCCATGATGTACCGAACAACATTATAGTAAATATATTGTAGTATACTACCAGCATGCAGAAAAGGAAGGGATCGAGGGATCGGGCCCAGATTCCCCCCAAAACCCTTGATTTTTTTTATTTATTACAATTCTATATGCACAGTGCATAAAAATTTAATTAAGTATTTTTAATTAATAATGAATTTTATCAATCAATGCTAATTATTTATTCAACAGTTAATTTTTTACCGTTATCTCTTGTCCTGAAAATCTAGAAAATCAAAAGAATATGTCGGGCGGCATATTGGAGCATGATACGATAATGGTAGACATTCAACCCTGGACCCCCCACCCCTTGAAAAGTTCCTATGTGCGCCACTGAGTACTATACATTACAGTATTTTAGAACCATACAGTCATGCAGCAAAAACTTAAATTTGCTAAACTGCCCTGATTTAAAAATGAGGAAAAAAAACTAGGTATTATTTACAAACTTGGTGATTTCTAGCTTAAGTTTGTAGCATTATTATTTTGTGTATAAATGTTTTGTGTTTTACATTTTTGTGAAAATATTTGGTTAAAACAAAGCTGAATAATCCGTCATCGTAACAAATGCTATAAATATTATCCAAAAGCAGATTTTCAATTTTAAAAAAAATCAGTCATAATTAAAGTAGTGCTTCGATGTCAGATTCAAGAGGAAATTTAAGGGGATTTCTCAGATACGATTCGGGATTCTGGTTCCCCCCCCCAATGCACCTAAGAACCACTTTTCAGTCGTCGTGTCCCCTTGAAGAGTGAAAATAACATATTATAAAAATATAACCTTACAGGCCTTAATAGTTTTTGTTTTATGTTCTTAAAAACTTTGAATGTGCTTTTCTCAGACTTTAAATTTTGAAGACTTAAATGTTTTCTAATTCCCAAAATTTTTTCTTTCGGTTCAAGACTTCATTCTTTAAACTTTTTGTAGATACTCCAAAATGTCCGTTCTTTAAAATTTAGTATGGAATTAGGTATGAGAGCTCTAGTTATTTTTTTTAAAAAAACCTTAAAGATGATGTTTTAAAAAAAATCCGTGTTTTTTTCCAGGCTTAGCTATAAAAATAATTATTAAAATTTCACGAAGGAAACATATTTTTAATATCGTATTAACTTTTGTTTCCAATAATTAAAAAAATATAAATCACTTAAAATAAATAATTTTTTTAAAAGAAATTAGGATTTTATAAAAAAAAAGAGAAAAAGTTTTAAAAAACTTCAAAAATGCTTAATTTCTTAAAATTTTAAAGTTGTGGCTTGTCAAACTGACTTTTTATTTCAAGAATTATAATATAATCTGAATATAAAATATGAATTATTTGTGCTGTTACAATATCCAAATTTAAAAAAAAAAAAACAGGGTACTCTGTAGCCCTAAGAAAAGAAAAAACACTTTGCGTTGAGTGGCTTTGAAATTTAATGTGTAAGTAATGTGCTCACTTCTGTTACCTAAGTCATTTAACCACCTTATAATAGCATTCACGTATTTTATGGATTACAAACGTTTTCAATAACAGTATACAAGAGAAGAAAAACATGATTTTGAATGTCTTAGGGCTATAAAAGTATAACGTGGAAAACTCATTAAATATTTAAAAAAAGAAGCATTGTTGAATCGAATTTTATAGCAAATATTTTATTTAAGTATATTATTTTTTAGTGACATTTGCTTTGAATACAAAAAGCTTCTGAAATAAATTCCTGTTGAAAATTGAAGGAGGAAACAAAATCTTTGAAAGATTAATTTCTTTAATTTTATATAATAAGAATTTCAAAGTTATACGAAAACAAAAATCCAAGGCTTAAAGTTTACTTGCAAAAGAAACTGAAATTCAGTTAAAATAATTTATTTGCAAAAAACTGCTTTATTGTTTTTTGAGTTGAATTGTTTCTGAAAAGTTCTATTGAAATAAGTTTATTATTTCATTTGTTTAAAAGATGTCCTTTATTCCTATAAGAATTTTATTTTTCTCGTGATATTTTAATACTTCCTTAAATCCGACCTTCTTACCGTTTTTTTTTTTTTTTCCTTTTCATTGAGAGAAGAATAGTTTTCTTTTACTTAAGAAATGGTCTTATATCCAATAAAAATTACCCCTGAAAATTAATCAGGTCTTATTGATTATAATAAATTAAGATTATTTTTTTTAATTTCGATTCTTGCTCATATAAAGCAAAATACATAAGTTATTTTAATTAAAATTTATTTTATTAGGGCACTGAAAACTATTTTTACTATCCATGTTTTAATATGTTTGAAATAGTGTAGATAATAGAAATTTAATTAATTCGTTTCTTTATTTCAAAGAGAAGCCAGCTTAATTTTTTTTAAATTTCTTTCATAGAAATATTAAAATTAATTCATCAGACTGCCTTAAGAGCGCAATAGCTTTTCTCCCTTTTCTATTTGTAAAGAAATCATTATTTTTTTTATTTATTTATTTTGTGAATAGAAAAAAATTTCTGACGATTCTTATGAGGACTGGATCCGAAGCATTTATATATTAAATAACAAATTTATGATATCCACATATCCCTTTCAGAAAGCGAAAAAAAAGTAATATATAAAAACTAATAATTTCCGCTATTTGTAAATCAACAATTCAAGAAACTTTCTTATCTACAAAAAATTCGTATTTTTTTTCCTTCTATTAAATTGGCCAGTTAAATTGACAAATTTTAGTGTGGGTAGATGGAGGCTTGGAGAACTTTTTATAGATTTTTGTATCCAAACAAATACTTTTCTTAAACGTTACACGCAAGCTCTTTTATTTTCGTTTATTTTTCTAACCATGTTACTTGTAAGAAATGTTTAAATGATTGTTCAAAATTATTTTGAGGTGCAAGTAAAAGTATGTGTGTGTGAATGTGATTACATTTTAAAGTTAATGCAAGGCAATGTTAAATGATAATAATATATCCATGGCATGTGTAATATTACACAATTAAAATAATTACACATTTATCGTTTTCTTCTTAAAACTGAAATATAATTTAAATATTTATATGAATAATGTAAATAGTCATTTAACTATTTACATAATAGAATTTAAATTACTTGAACTAATTCTGAAAAGTGCATAATCGTTTATTTAAATATTGCTACACATGTCGAAAGAACTGTGAATAGCACAACATAAACATTTACGCTGTAAAGTGACAGTTATTATCATTGACCTAATACTGTTCCAATATTACCTTTAAAATGCCGAAGACTCATAAAAATATCTATGCTCTAACATTATAATTTTGAGATTAATAAAAACAGTACATTAGAAGTTTCTCTCAACAGTGCAATAATTTAAAAAAATAAAATTGTAAAAATTTTTGATTTTAAGGATTGAAATTATTTTGCGTTTTAAATTCTAATGGTTCAAGAAATATACCGTATTTATTCGAATCTAAGACTCGATTCTAAGACTCAAAGCAAATTCTCAAAACGTTTCTGCAATAAAATGACATACTGAGAAAAAGCCTTTTCGTTATCCGCTTTTACGAGATTAAAAAAAAAATAATTAAATGGATAACTATAATAAGAAGGGAAAATTTAATTTATTTTAACAATATTAAAAACTTTTAATACATATATGAATATGTAATTGCTCTAATTGTCCGATATCATGCTCAATCCCCCACTCATCCAAAAAAAACTACAATAGCCCAAAATTTTCTTTTTAAAAACATATGCACACTCAAAATAATGAGAAAATAACGTAATAAACTTGCTCTAACTAGAATTCATTACAAAATTAACGTACATTAAAACTTGGAACGTGAAAAGACAAATAGGTAAGCTATTCAAAACGGAAAAGTTTTTTAAAATTGTACCTCCTCCTTTGGTCCTTGCGGAGACTTCTTCACTAGGTTCTCCTCTTCCAGCGTTATTGAATGCAGTCAAGAAAAAGTGGTACTTAGTGCCACACTTTAAATTTTTTACTACCGCACTATTTCTTTGTGGTGCAACATGAGATTCCTCTGAGATATCTCCGGATTCACTTTTATACAGCAAAACATACCCTAGAAATGAGATCAAAGTAGAAATTGTAACATATGTACGCATCTTAAAGATAAAATCAAAGGATTAGTACTTTTCAATCAAGTATAATTTCTTGAAATTGTTAGCTTCTTCATCTCAAATCAATATTTTTTCTCTTCTGGTTAAAATAAATGATCTTTAAAAATATAATTTAAACGAGTTCATACAATTTTTATTTATACATGTAAAGTGATAAATATCTAAATTAATTTGTTTCACAATTTACTTAATGGAATTTCACCCCCCCCCAAAAACTTACTGTTAAACATACTTACAGAATTTTACTGTTATATATAATAGAAATGAATAACATATATTAGAAATTGTAAATAAGTGAAATTAAATAAAATATAATTTCGTAGTAACAGGTCTATAGAATAAAGATAAATTGTAATAAGTTATTGAGATAATTATCTCAGTAACTACTAGTAATTATAACTACAAATCAAAATATATGTTGCCTTTATGTTCAACCTTTTAGTTGCATACATTTATACAAAATTTTGATTTAAATTCCTTATGTACATTATATAAATGGAAAATGTTCTCTGTCTCTGATTACTTAGTTTCTCTATATGACCCCCCCCCCTTTATATTTTATAAATTAATAATTGTACTTCTAAAAGCGGTGATTATACTTTAAGTTTCTTCAGTTAACTTCAGTTTGCATTTTAATTTCTATATTTTATTGAGTTTTATGCCCTATTTCTGCTTCAATTATTTGTAATACATTTTAAGTCTAGGTTTAAAATAATTCCATACGCAAGCCTATACATATGCTATCTTGAGGATATGATTGTATGTGTTATCTATATGCAATATAATTTCTCCACGATGAATTATTGTAATATATCATTTTATATATATATATGTGTGTGTGTGTGTGTGTGTGTGGCCTCAAATAACAATCAACTCAATTGCTCATTAAATATTAAGACTGCACATTTTCTCATGAAGTTTATCCTAGGTCAAACATTGCCATGACTTACCATAATATACAAGATTTTAAAAAACTACATCAAAAGTCAGATGAGAATTCAAATAAAAAAAAAATAAAGCTTTCAGGTGTGTCAGATGCAGCGCTCTTTCAAAAAGTCTAAGATAAACTTAATTATTGAGATTTTCGCTAATGATTCTCAAAAACAAATTTAATTTACTAAATAAATCATCCAAAATTATAATTCCACTGCCTACTAATTTATTAAAATTGACGGATACATCTCCTATTTTAAACAGTTTTCGGCATTTTTAAGCATGCGAATTCAAACGTGTTTGAAAATTATCGATACATCTCCTGAAAATTTATGAAATCAAGTTGCTGTATAATATATTTTCTCTTCAGCACTTCAGCTGCGTGAAACTAATGCTTCAATCAATTTTCCTGTCTGTTAGTCTGTTAACTCATTTTCGATAGTCTAGTTACCGTAGACAAGAATTAATCATAGTTTAGTTTTCAACAATCTTTCTAGAGGGAAATGCTTCTCCAATCCATGGTTTAAAATTAATCTCGGAATTTACTAAATACTGTACTGAAATAAATTGATCATTAAATCATTCATTTCCAGAATAGTTTAAAATAATAGGATTGGTAATAAATCTTTGTTTAGACATGTGCTCAGTTAACTTAGCCAACAAGACAAGGCTGCCTTCACCAAATGTACAAGAGCCTGAAATAAACGCGAAGCACACATTTTCAGACAGACAAATGTCTCGATTTTCAGGAAAACTCACAACATTGTAATTCATATGTCTATTTTTAGTATGATATTTTTAAAATTTCTTAATATTGCTTAAATAATTAATTTTACCTTTTAATGTAAAGGGATATCACATTTAACATTACGGTTTAGGTGAAAAAAATTCGAAACACATTTTATACTAGAAACAATGAGTTAACTGAGATAAAAATGAAAGGGTATGATAAAATATGCTGATATCTATAGGATAGGGGACCTAGAATATAATATTATTCTTAGAATATTTTTTATCTGAGATATTCTTCCACTAATGTGGGCCCTTTCTTTAAAATTACACCGAATAAAGCCTTAAATTCGTGGTTAGAATTTTTCAAATATATTATGAAAAATGTTTCAGTAGCTTCCCTCCATTGAAAGAAAAATCCAGTCAGAATTTTATTTATTTGAATTTAACAAGATTAGAAAATAATTACAGAAATATCTACGAATTTATGCTCATATAAAATAAACTGTAGAACAATTTAAAAAATATTTTTAAAATTCGGTTTTTCTTTCAATCTTTCTATTATTTAAAACCATGCAGGTTAAATTTAGTTTATATTTGTGAACATTTAGTTGCAAAGGAGTTGTATGTATTTACTTAAAAAGTGTCTAGATGAAAAGATAAGTTTGCACACTAAATGAAAATTATTATTTTGAGCTTAATAAAGTTAACAATTATTTCTTACGCTGATTCAATTTATATCATCAAGAAATTAGAACAAGGCACTATTAAAATAACTTATTCTCTCTACTAGAACTCTTTATATTAGAAAATTAATGCAAATGACATAATTTCATTTAACACGTAGACTACATATCTTTTCAATGTATATTTGTACGATCAATTCAGCACACAAATTTTTACAACACATGAATAAATTTAGAAAACGCTTCCCATAACATTTCTAGAGAAAAAAGTAATTACATTAAAATTGCGAAAGAGCAAAAAATTCTTTTATTATAGAAATTTAAAATAAAATGAAGTGCTGTTCACAAATTAAATGTTAATACGGAGTATTAGCCATTTTATAAGAATGATTATACATCAAAATTATTACAATGTAAACATAATGAGAAAACATTTTTATAAATAAATTACTGCTTAGCGCAAGGCAGATGTCTTGTAGCACTACGCATGCCCAGCTAAAGGGTTAAGAGTGTTTTTAGTATATAAAACAGAAGCACTGCAGTGCAATAAGGTTCTTTTAATTTTATCAGCCATTGCCATTTTCAATGAGTTTTTGAGCATTCTAATAATGTAATTCTTTTTTATAATTGAGTATAATCAGTTTGAAATTTTTGAAAATTTAATAAAAAAAACATACACACACAAAATTAGAAAAAAAAAATTTTTTTTCGTGAACACGAAAAAACACGTTTTTTCGTCGTTTTTTTCCACATTACATTTTTTTGTAATTTAATAAGAAATAATATTAACTTACTATTAGATTCTTTCTTCCACAAGAAAATAAGTTAAGCGTTTTAATTAAAAAAAAACCCTAAGCTAAAATATACGAAAATAAATAAATAAATGGATTAAATAAACATAGAATAAATATAATAAGATAATAGGCCTTTATTTAAATATAACGTAAAATAGGCATGTATTATCATACTAGATTTATATATGTATCGATATGTCGATGTGTTATCAAACTAACCATTCTTATTTCATTATTGCTTTGCGTAATTTAAATACAGTCAATATTAATTACCGTTAGAGATGATGCAGGAAGTCAATGAGAATGGAGTTTATGTGTATTAATTGTTCATTAACATCAATTTTATTGTCTTTCTTGTGCATATCCCTAACATTCAATTAAAAAAAAGTGTATTGCTGCCTTACATCAAGAAGCATTATGCAAAGAAAAATAATGTAAAACATTGAGTGTTCTGTATTTCCACATTTATTTTTATTTAAATTAAAGAACTTTTCATATATAAATATTTAAAAATTTTATTTAAGTCTCAACTTTTTGTTTAACCGATTGACAAAATTCTGACATGTAAAATTAATTGAAATTTTGAAAATAAGGAAACTGACTAATGAATACATAATAGCGATTAAAAAAAGCTTATGCTTTGCAGACTTAATGATGTAGCATATTCATGCTAATTAAATAAGGATTTGTTTCTGAAAAAGGCAAATAAAATAAAAGGCCAAGAGGAATTGATTGTTGACAATTAGGTAGATAATGTTTATTATTTTTTGGAAGTATTTGAGGTAGAGGATTCAAATACAGGCAAAATTTTAGAAGTTTGGAAGATAGATGAACTGAATATTGTAACAAGTGATGAAAGTAAGAAATTATCGTGACAATGAAGAAAACAGAGGAAAACACCGAGTGAGTGTACTAGGGTACCAGAAGACCATACATACTCAAAAAATCGTTGTTTCTATTTTAGTATTAAAAATAGTGAATATTTTTCTGAATTTAATAATGAAAAACACTTTTATATGATCGTTGAGAAAATAACCTCAAAATATGAAAAAAAGTGATAAAAAGGTATACAAACGACCATGCCTCATTTGACTTGTTTTAAAAGATGGCACCTCTTGTGTTTAATGTATGTAAATCATTAATTTGTTTTTACTAGAAAAGTACAATGAAACTTTTCTCTTTTTAATGTCTATTTTTTTAAAAAAAACTAGTTTTACAAACAAAAAAAATCAAGATTTTTTCAAAACTTTAAAATTTTATGGTTTTTTTCAGAGAAATTATACAATTATTTTATCAAAAAACTATTTCACTGTATTTTATTCATTGTTTATGCGTGCAAAATACTTTGTCTGTTCAAGAAATGCTTTAATAATAAAAAAAAAATGGCACCCAAATGAAAATATAAATGATAAAGTTATATTCATGTCCAGCTATAACAAAGAAAAAAAACCTTTTAAATTTAAAATTACTTTTCTAATTATAAAGAATGCTTAAAGTCTCCTTATGAGGTATACAAAAATAGTCAGAAAAACTTTAATCAATTGTGTAATAAAATGAAACATGCTACTTTTATTTTTTCCACTTTTCTCCATAGCATAATTTTTTTGCCTTTAGGTACACTTTTAAAAAAATTATGACACTATATGGTTTCAAGTTTCTTAATACTTCCATACAGGATACCTGTGCATACAGTGAACCTATTTTCTTTAGTTTAAGTAGTACATAGTTTTTTTTAAAAATAGTTTTATGTATAAAAAAGTAGAGGGGGATAGAAATTATCAAAATTAATTAGTTTTATAATTTTTTAGGGAAATTATACTAATATTTAATTAAAGAAAAACAGGTTCACTATATTTTGTGCATTGTTTTATATATGTGCAAAAAATATTTTACATACTTAAGAGATACTATTTTAAAAAATGGTACCTAAACATAAGTATGTGTATTTTGAGATCTCAAAAATTATGTCCAATTTAAATTAAACAAGAAACAAAAAATTTTTGAATTAAGAAATTACTTTTGTATTTCTACAGAATGATTAAACTATTTTAATGAAAAACACAAAAACATCTAAGTTTTATTGGAATTTTTTAAGGATATTTGTGCCATAAACAAATACTATTTTTAGGTTTGGCATTTCACTCTTTCGGGTATGCCCTGGTACTCTAGAGTCTCAAATTTGTGATGAAATGTAGCGGGAGCATTCTGTGAAAGCGCGTATCCACGAAGCGAATCGTAATGCGTCCGAAAATATTGTTGTTGAAAGTATAATAAAAAATGAAATTCACGTAAGGAAGAATATAGAATTTTCTTAAGCTTTGAGTCACTTTGAAAGAATGATAATACATGACCCAAAAAAGGACAATAAATGCTATTTTTAGGAAAATGTGTCCTACTTAGTGTTGAAATTTGAATAAAAAATATTTTCTGTATTTTTTTAATTTTAAAACTCACTTTTAAAAATTTAATCTTTAAAGGATTGATATTTTAATATTGATAATTTTTTTAAATAAAGTAATGTAAAATTATTTTTTATATAATTTAGTAAATTAAATAAAAAGCAGAAATTTTAAGGCACTGAAACATTTTAATAAGTAAAGAGTAAACAACGCTTAAACGTATTATCCTGAAATTTATTGCAATTATCCGTTACTTAATATGTATAATTGAACTTATTTCTTGCGAACATCAATATGTGATGAAAATAATACAAAAAATTTATATGCAATTCAAACAAAAAATATGTTAACTTTATAATTCTAAAAAAAGTAAGGTATTACTTTTAGCAACCTAGATTGTCTTCTTTTTAAAGTTATCTTTTGAGATTTTTTTTAAAAAAATAATCCATCAATTTAATGCTAAAAGAGCCAGCAAAACTATTTTAAGTTAAAAAAAAACTGCAATTTCAGAAGCGAATTAATGTAACATCTATTAAAATACCTTAAAAGTCTAAAATATAATATATTTAAATGAAAATTTTGTGTTTAATGGATTTTATGCTTTAAAACTTTATCCTCCCCCACCCCCCAAAAGAGAAAAATTTTTTGAATGAAAGTGTGCAGCATAATAATATGCTGTAAAAGAATTATGCCTGCTATATTTATATCTTGGCACAATAGTCTCTTAAAAATTAATTTAATTACCATTTTTATCGAGTAGTCTTTTTTCCCGCATTTTCTCCTTTCTCATTTATTTTCTCATAATGAAATACACAATGTGAGAAATGAGTTTAAAAGGTTAGAAATGATTTATTATGATAAATTCAGGATAATTTCTTTTTTCTTTCCCCCTTTGTCTTTTTTTTCTGAAAATTCTACAAATTTATTTCTAAATAAAATGTTGATCCATGTAACTAATAATAATAATAACTTATTATGTAAATTAAAAATTATGAATAATAAATAATAACAGAATAAATTATGCATCCAAAATGAAGCTAAACTAAAAAAGAGTTTCAATGTAAGGGGTTTAAAATAGGAGTGGGCTAATTGCGACTTACAAAGTTTTACTGCGGCCCATCTAAATAGTCAGAAAATAAAATAGACACAAAAATGTTCTACAAATTTGGATCAGCATATATTTGTGAGCAAAGTTATCCTTGCATGGAGATTAAGATGAGTAAAATAAATATAGATGGGCAAGTTGGTTGAGCATTAATTTGCAGGTAGTGATGAAAATTTCAACAAATAATGTCACTCTTGATTTTTAAAAAAATGTACAAAAATATATTAGGTCTCATTAAATTGATTTTAAAATTAAATATGCTTACAGCTGAAGATGATACGAAATTTTCAAGGTAAATAAGTTCAATGAAACTGCCATAGTTCTACTTAGCTTATATGTATGAATTTTTTGGAACAATTTACGCATATACTGAAATGCAAATTTAACTAATGAATGCAATCAATTTAATTAAGTGAGGCTCTTCAGTATCCTAAGCTACCACAGTGTGACCTTGGAACCAAAACAATTTCTCATCCCTGATCTAAATAGGTTTCAAGTATATAATAAATCACCTTTAAAATTCGTACCCTGTTTCTGTTAAAAAGGATAAATTAAAAAATTCGCAAATTTTTTTTTTACATTCTTATAATAATTCTGATAAAAGCGACTTAACAGAGGGAAAAATTATTTTCTCAGTTTTATCAATTTGGGAAAAAAAAGAAATTTGACATTTTGGTACCCAATGATTTCTAAAAATCTTGGTTTATGGCAAGATATTTCATATGAGACCAAAATCTATTATCCGAAAGAAATGTTTAAAACATTATTCATTCAACATTTAATTATAAAAAATCTTTGCAAGCATATGATAAGATTTTGATTAATATTAATAACTTAAACAAATCAGAATTTAAATATGTCGTTGAATTCTTCTCCTTCTTAAAAAAGAAAGGAAGTCGAGTAACATTACCTAAGAGCAGAAATAACTTTTGTTCTCTGCTAAGGCAAATATGTTATACAAAACATGTAATTTTAGCTGAATGCTATTTTTGGACTTCGAGTTGTTTGGAAAAATGAGGATAAAATAAATTAAAACAGAAAGAGAAGTGTTTCATACGTAATTTCTCTCTCTCTCTCTCTCTCTGAGTCTATCTACAATCCTAATATCATCAGTTTTAACTGAAATTCTGAAAATTTAATCAAAACTGCCACTGAAACGCGAAAACAGTTTTGATTTATTTTGAAAATATGGCGTCCACAGATCTATTTACCGAAAATTTCTAAAATGCACCAGTAAGAATTATTTCCTTTCATCCTAAATCATACAGGTAGATCCAACTCTTTTACTTTAAGGAAAAATTAAGCGAGTTTAAAATATTTAAAATTTTCAAATTAAATAAAAAAAAATTCAAAAGTTTGATTTAAAAATGATAATATCAATAAAGAATTTTTTATTGATATTATCAAAGTAAATGTTTCTTCGTGATAAAGAAATTTAGCGATAGCTATCAAATCAATGATCTATTATAGATTTCAAAAAAAAAAATTGTTTTTATCTTATATATTTTGCTATTAAATTTTCTTTTTGATATGTAAAACGTATGATTTTATTTTTTTAAAATAAAAATAACAATTATAACTCCAATACAAGGTTACATAACGATAATATGCCACAATCTTAATCCAGCGTTTCTCAAATTATTTCACGCGACATCCTGGGGGGGGGGTGATAATCCTACCGGGGGAGTAAGCAAATCAAAAATTAGAAAATAAAAGATTATTTTTTAAAAAATTATTAATTTACTAAAATGAAGCAAACTTTCGGACACAATAAAAAATAAAATACACATTTAACTGGTATAATATGCTTATAAATATATCAGTACTGCACAATGCATTTCATAATTAATTTAACAATACTAAAAGTAAGAGCAGATTTAAAAAATTACCAGGGAACCTATATGGGCTTTTCATATAAAAAATGATACTCAAAATATAATGTTTATCTTGATATTCGTATAGTTTATAATTACTTCCTTAACTGCCGGTTAAAAGTTACGCAAACGCAAATCGATCCTCTATCCTACCGTTCTCCACGTACGGAAGTATATGTGATGTATGGGGGGGGGGATAAATAAGCAAATCCTATGAAATAAGTAAATCCTTCACAAACACTATCAAGGTCCTTTTATAGCATGCTAAAGCCTTCGGAATAATTTTATGGATAGCAGTGCACAGAGTTAGTTAAAGTTAGGATAAAGTTTAAAAATTACTAGAGACTCCATAGGGTTTCATATACAAAATTATATTCAAAATTTAATACTTATCTGATAATGTGTATGGTTTATAATTAAAATAGTATTGTAGCTTTACCAACGCATATAATTAATAAATTCAATGTTACGTATGGAGTGGGGCGTGTTGAAAATTATGATTGAAACTGTGGTCGCAAATACTGAAAGTTTAAGAAGTACTGACTTAATCCCACTGCCTTTTTTTTAAAGTGGTTTCCATAAAATACTAGACTTAAGTAGTTAAACTGTGATAAAATTTTTTCATTGGAAGATAGTAATTTTTCTTAAAACAATAAAACAACTTCAAAATAAAAGAGAGAAAGAGAGCAATTATTTATAATAATCACATTAACATTTAAAAATATTCAATAAATAAGAAATATTTTTCATTTCGATGTCAAACATTATTTATATTTAATGCGCAAAGTTAAAGTTGTAAACTGAAATATTAAATAAGTGTGCTTAGAGTAAAATTTAGTTTGATTCACACACAATTATAAAGAAAAACTATACAGAGAGAGAAATATATACAGATGTGGTAATCAAAAAAATTGAAACACCTGTGAATAAAAGTGACATTTTTGAATGCGTTTCGTATGCATTAAAATATAATAATAGCTACAAGTTGTTTTCCTTATTGATAGAAATGTATATATTCTGGTAGTATGTGATAGTTTTATTGTAATTCTGTTAGCTATTTTTTTAAAAGTTTAAAATGTCCGACCGCTCAGATTTTCAAAGAGACCAAATTGTAAAGTCCCGTCTAACTGGAGCATGTGTGATTGAAACATCCCAGCTTTTAGTCAGTTCTAAAGTTATGGTTCCCAAAGCTATGACAACATAAACACAGCGCGCAAGACAATCTCGGCTTAGCAAAATAGTGGACATAAAGAGAAGCTCAGAGAAAAAGATCTATGAGTGTTGAAGGGGAATGTAATGTATAAATAGCGAATAATTACAGAAAAAGTGTCCACAAAGCTCCGTTAAAATCGGGATTCTTCAGTATCGATGATATAAAAGTTAAATTTTCGAAAGTTATGGTTCCCAAAGCTATGACAACATAAACACAGCGCGCAAGACAATCTCAGCTTAGCAAATTAGGGACATAAAGAAGAAAAAAAGTGATCTATGGGTGTTGAAGGGGAATGTAATGTATAAATTACGAATAATTACAGAAAAAGTGTCCACAAAGCTCAGTTAAAATCGGGATTCTTCAGTATCGATGATATAAAAGTTAAGTTTTCCAAAGTTATGGTTCCCAAAGCTATGACAACATAAACACAGTGCGCAAGACAATCTCAGCTTAGCAAAATAGGGGACATAAAGAGAAGCTCAGAGCAAAAGTGATCTATGGGTGTTGAAGGGGAATGTAATGTATAAATTACGAATAATTACAGAAAAGTATCCACAAAGCTCAGTTAAAATCAGGATTCTTCAGTATCGATGATATAAAAGTTAAATTTTCCAAAGTTATGGTTCCCAAAGCTATGACAACATAAACACAGCGCGCAAGACAATCTCGGCTTAGCAAAATAGTGGACAGAAAGAGAAGCTCAGAGAAAAAGAAATCTATGGGGATTGAAGGGGAATGTAATGTATAAATAGCGAATGATTACAGAAAAAGTGTCCACAGAGCTCAGTCAAAATCGGGATTTTTCAGTATCAATGATTACAGTTAGATGACACCTTCCTAAACAGGATATTTACTGCACAGCTGCAGTTCCCAAGCCCCTTGTCTCATAGATGTTAATGCCAAACGCATCGTCTACAGTGTTATCAAACTCACAAACCCTGGTCGATTAATGTGGAGGAAAGTAATATGGTATGAATATCAGCTTTCATACTTTTCCTACAACAGGACGGGTGCACGTTTTGAAAACACCTGCACAAGAGTATGATCGTGATTGCCTCCTTCCAAATGCCAAGAATGTTGGTAAGTCTGTCATGATATGGGCAAATGTGAGGTAGTTTTCAGCTCAACTAATCGTAACCCAGAAAATAAGGGAACACTGGGTAGAAGTTTAGAGAAGTTTAGTTGACCAGGTCCATTCTATGAAGCAAACTGTTACCTGCAGGAGATGGGATTTTTCAAGGATGTTAATGCACCAATCCATGCAGTGGGACTTGTCCAATCATGGTTTATAAACTCGAGGATGAAGTTAAACATCTACCTTGACCGCAAAGTCACCTGACCTTGATATAATCGAACCGTTTTGCTCTATTTTAGAGCGTTTAATATGGAATCAATTCTCCACCAGCATCTCTCCCAGAACTTTCCCAATATCTCCATGAAGAACGATACAATATTTCTCTAAACATTTTTCAACACTTGTATGTAACAATTCCTAGGCTAATCCAAGCTGTATTACATGCAAATATGGTCCTGCACTATAGTAATAAAGGATTCTTTACTCGTATCAATCTAAGGTGTTTCCATTATTTTGTTGACCACCTGTATATATAAGCGTGGTTCGAATTTTTTTTCATAATTTCAAAACCTTCCTAAGTTGGTAAGATGTTCTATGGTATATAGACGAAGTGAAAAGGGAAGTAAGCATTAATTTATATTTTGAGTACTGCCACAAAGAGAATGAAGTTTAGATATTTGTTTTTTCTTATGGTAAAAAGTCAATGCAATTTTTGTTCAAATGAAACACAAATTTCATTGATTTTTATTTTTTTTACATTTATTGCGATGAGAGGCATAATGCTACAAAGTTGCAAGGAAAAAGAAACACCAGACACATTCAACAAATTATTTAGGTAATAAAAAAGAAACACTTCTTTCGAAATTACAGTTAACGATAAACAGGAAGACCGAATAAAGCTCAGATCAGACTGATTCATTGGTGCAAGATTATTAAATTGTATCATTTAAATTGGAAAAATAATTATTTTATGTCCAAAACCCCATCTAACCAAAATTAAGTCCCCCCCCCCATTTGTTTGTTATAAAACTCAATCCTTTTGCAACTATATCAAATTTTAAAATTATTTTTTTATAATTTCACCCTTAATCTCTATACTATAGGACACCTTTTCTGCACAGAAAGGTTAATTAATGATATATTTTTTTCACATCAACGCGAACAGCCCTAATATAAATATTTTCTTATCTTGATATGTTCAGAAAGACAAAACAAACATGCAATTTGAATAATATTTTTCCTTTTAAAAAGTATTCAAAATATTGATACTGTTTTGTAGCATTAAAGTATCTGTAGTGCTTACCACTTCTCAGTTTTGCCTGAATTTCGCTAGGGCAACACTTTTTTCGACTCTAATTTTCTGATTTGCCCGTATTTTTGGCTCGTTTAGAGTGCAATGTTTCTATAACAGATGTCTCTAATAGTCGAGTAAACTTAGGATAACAAATAAATGTCTAAAACGGTTTCAAGAAAAGTTATGTTTTACTGAAGTTATGTTGCATTCTTTTAGACTAGATAAGTCGGGAATTTTCTTTTTAGTAGATCGGTATTCGCAAGCTACAAGAACTATTTCTTTTAAATTTGGTGCTTAAAATAAAAGAAAAATGAGTGATTATGAGAGGCTCATAGCAGTGAAAATAATTCTGATAGTGACTCAGATAGTGAGTCTGAAATTTCTGTAAGTGATTCTGGAAGTAATCAAATTTTTTTATCGGACTTCTCTTGCGGTGTAGATAGAAAAAATTAGCATCTCATAAACTACCCAATAATAAAAAAAAATGCAAGAAATAACACAACAAAAAATATTCTTCCATCTTTTAAATACATCATTTTGGGATGCTTTCGTTTTATATCAGAAAGTGGGAGGAAAATTATATATATCTTATTTGAATTTCAGGCTTGATATTATAGATCGCCTTTTTGAAAGACATGGGGCGGTAAATGAGAAAAAAGGACTACCAGGAATTTTGACCAGTCCCTTACGATTGACAGAAGAAGACTTTTTAGAAGCAATTCCACCTATCGACAAAAAAAATTGAGACCAACAAGGGATGTTTTGTGTGCTGTTCAAAAAAGAAACCATTATGTGGAAAACGGGCGAAAAAAGAAACAAGATATTTTTGTCCCGATTGCGATGTTGGACTATGCTTGTATCCCTGTTTTAAAATTTACCACACAAAAACAAAATTTTAAGAGAATAATATCTGTAAGTACAATATCTCTTTCAAAATCTAATACACAATTTTTAAGGTGTTCTTTTAAGTTCGCTTACTTCTTCAGAAAAAAAGCCAATTTTAAGGAAAATTATGTTTTTTAATGAAAATAACAATCAGCATAATTCTTTAAATTTAACATTTATAGCATTTATTATTTTAAATTCAGTATTCATAACATTTCTGATTGCTGATTTGAGTTTATATAATTGATTTCATCTTAAAAATTTAAGAAAAAAATATGCTTATTTTTTGACATGACAGAAAAAAGAAACTGTTTAAAGGTATTAATAATAACTGTTAAGTGCAGAACCTCTTCTAATATATTTAAAATAATCGTAAGCAATTATTCAATTGTTTTAATTAATCTAAACTTCCAATATTAATCCAGAAATTCAATCAATCCAAGCGACTTCATTTACTTTTCATCCATTATCCTTCTCCAAGCGCTTACAATTTACCCCTATCCAACAGGCATAAAAATCGAATCAGTATCCTCCAGAAAACTATCTAAATCTTAGTTCAAGTAGCGCGTACTTTCCAATCTAAACGGCGAACATTCATGATTTGGAAATGCACTCTTGAGAATGCTTGGAGAAGACAACCGCATTCTCAAACCATCTCGGATGTTTCCATCGCAAATTAAGAATTAATTTGGAGTTCCCTTCAACGAATTTAAGGATTCTTTAAAGTTTCCCTACTCAGCGCTCTTTGCAGCGTTAATGTTTCACACATATCAGTTAACGACAAATTAAATGCATGCGCTAAGGAGATAACCGGCTTTGCAGCCGTTACAGCCAATTTATTACTAATCTTTCTCGCCCAATCCTTTATTAACCACTCGTGTTGCTAAGGAGACCGACGTAGAAGCCTGTCACGTGCAATAAATCTCATGATTAATGGAATTCTGGAGAAGACGGCTGTTGAACGAAGTGATTTTCCTTCATTTGGGTGTTTATATATTTTATTTTGCGAGAATGAAAAATAGGAAAGTATAAATAACGAGTGGGAATTCTTTGTTGAAAAGCGTTTGGGAGTAAGTGAAGTAAATTTCGGCTGTTGTGTTGAAGCTGTGATTTTTTAAAAAAAATTTGCTTATTAAATGACCAAAGTTTATTATTAGTATAGGCTTAGGCAGAGATTGTTGTTAAGAATTTTAAACCTTTACAACTTATGGAACTATTAAATAGGCAATTAATCTCAGTAATGTTCGCTTCAAATAAGAGTGACAAGTATTTTAATCTTTCTACTCCAACTTATTGCGCATTTTATAAGTAGGAATAGAAATATTGATTTTTTAAAAATGTATTGCAATAACTGTGTGTTGTAGGTATTGTTAAATTATATAAAATGAAAAAGAAAATGTGGTCGAAGGTTTATTTTGAATATTCCTACAAATATTTAAATTATTTGTTTTATTTTTTAAAATTAATATATTTGAGAATTTTTTTAAAGATAAGGTACTCAAATATCTAAGAGAGTAAGTAAATAAATAAATTATGAAATTGTCTGAAACAGAGGAGAACACAAGGAAAGGCGGGAGTCCATGGCTCCAGACTGCCCCAAAGCACTTGGTTATTTTTATTTGATATATATAGTATGTAAAATTTAAAGAAAATTTGTTATTTATAATTTATTTTACTAATTATTGATTCGATGACTTACTTTAACCCTTTTTTGTTCCCGGTAATCGATTAAATCAAAGGAATATGTATGGTGACCTATCGGGGGTATAATAGAAAAATGGTGGACTTTTGACCCTCCCCTCCTCCTTCCTGCTTGAAAAAATTATTTGTGCGCCACTACTCTTAAACTGTTTTTATTTTGTTGCTCATTTTTTTCGGTCAGATAAATCAACATTAAGAATTTTAGAGTCATGAATATGAATTTTCAATACAGCATTTAAGCATATGTGAACATGAATCATAGCAATTGCGTATCAATATTTACAACTTACATATTTAAAAACTCCAATGGCTAACATTTCATGTCCTTTAGGTCTAATATTGAACTTCTTTAGGATAATTTTGAATTTTCTGAAAATTGAGTTTAAAAAAAAATATCCAGATAAATCATTCGCAAATTGAATGAAATATAAAAATTCAATAAATATTCCGAAATGCATTGCATTTTCATCAAAAATTAAATAGATGTTTTCTAAGAATTTCTTTTTAATAGGAAGAGTAGATTTGAATAGATAAAGCTTAGAGTAAATAAATCTTTTTCTTCGAATTTTCTCTCTGGAGCATTTATATAATCCTAGGCGGAATATAGATAAAATTTAAAGATTTCATCTTATACGAGATTTCAAAGAGTTTGTTTAAGGACCAGTAGCTTTCCAACAGCATTTTTTCCTTTTCTATAACCAGACGTCTTGCTCTAATAATTTGTGAATTTTCTCCTTTAAATAGAATTTAAAAGATTTTGAATATATATAAAGAATTTCAAAATTTTATACATATCATTTTTAGGCTTAGGATATATTTTGGTGTAAATATTATAAGATGCCCAAGGGAAGAAAAAGAGTTAAATTACTTTCCTTTCTTCCTCCTTTTCCATGGCTTAAGAATCATCTATTTTTATAAGGAGTATTATACTGCCATCAGAAGATATATATATATATATATATAATATTATTTAAATTTGAAAAAAAACATGCATACACCTAACATTTTTTTTGTAACATATTACAATTTTCCTTCTTAAATCAAGAGTTTGTTGTAAAATTGTATGTGGCAACTAAGAAAAAAAGTGGTTTATTGCATATTGTAATATGCTTTTGAAAAATATTTATTTAACTGAAAAGGATACTATGCAATCAGTGCAAAAGATGAAGGTATTAAACAAATATGGACAATAGCTTAGAAAAAAAAGGAAGAATATTTTTTTCTATGTAATTTAAGATCCAAATTTTGCATTGAAAATCGGAAGAAAATTCTGTATTTCCTAAGAAAACATTTCACATTACAAAAATTAGTTTGTTGAGCTCTTTATTAGACAACTAAAAATTGATGTTTGAAAAAATGGCTTAATATTTTGTAGCAAAAATTAATTTTAAAGATGCTTGTAATATATTAAGAGTGAATTTATCTACTAAAATCTGAATCTAGACTTCTGAAGGAAATTACTATTAATACATTAAAAGCTTTTTAAATATATTTTTCTATTTAAAAGTAAAATCTTTTATCTTTCTTATGCTAAAGATAAATTTATTTTCTGAGTTATAGCATTAAAAATTAATCATTATGCTTATCATTCAGAATATACCAATATAGTAAATATAAAGTATTTATGAAATTTATACGAGTACAGTTGACATTTGGGCACCTAATTCATTGTATTTTTCATTTATTTGAATTTCAAAGATGGGTAGGTTCTGTAAATTAGAAATAATTTGTTATACATGAAAAAATGTATATCTACATAAAATAATACTTACATTACTGTTTAAGTACAATAATAATATAAAATAATAAATCACTTAAAATTAAACTTAAATAAAAATTATACATTATAAAATAATACTTAATGATTTAAAATAACGCATCGTTTAAAATAATGCACTTCGTATAAACAAATTAAAATTACTCAAGTATAGTATTCACTTCAATATATTAATTTTTTTTAGTATATTAAGACTATTAATTACTTCATCATGTTAAAAGAAACATTTTCCAATGTAATAAAATCGATATAAAATCTGCAACTACATAGATTAGCTACAAAAAAAAATGACTAAGCAAACATTAATCGATTATACATCAATTACATTAATCAAATCTTCCTTAATTTTGATGTTTTTTTTCTCATTTCAAGAAATAATCAAGTTCCAAAGATTAAATCTTATTAAAATAAAGTATAATTAAAAAAAAAAATTTTAAATTTAGAATGAATTATAAAATGTGTACATAAAATAAATACATAATTTTTTTTAAATATACGATAGAAATGAAATATTCTAAGAAAATAAGCTATATACATTAGTTTCTTTTCATAAGCGTTTTATATTACATCTTAATCTCAGAAACAAATTACAGTGCATTTCACTTTTTCTGACTTTAAGGAACTCAGATTTAGTCTTTCATTAATTTTTAATCAAATATGAATACATTATGAAATTAAATTAGTATAAAGCACTCCCGTCGGATTAAAACTAAATTTTCTTACATGCATAATTCTTTTAAAGAAATAAATTGAGAGGCAATGAAATTAGATATTAGAATATTTTAAAGAAAATAATCTCGCTTCTATTTACTTTACCTAAAGGAGTGCATATTTTAAGCTAGTTAAATATTTTATCCGCAAATTTGCATATTTTATTTAAAAGAGAGACAATTTTTAATTTGAAATATAAGAAAGTTTCGTTTTTTAGAAGAAGGCTTCGAATTCATAATGTAAAAATACAGGAACAGGTCTTTAAGAAAAAAATTTTGCTTCATCCTAAAAAGAAGATTTATAATTCAATAGAAATTTCATTCTTCAGAACATTTTTAGGACTTTATTAATATATGTATTTAAACTAAATATAATAAAAGATGTCTTTATGTTACCTAATATATTATTTTCCAGAGTGTTTCTTGTATATAAAAATATATAAAATTATGCAAAACTATAATAATATTACTATTTTCAAAGTATTGTTTCTTGTTACAGTTATAACTCTGTATATATATATCGGCGGTACAGTATAATGGTATCTGTGCCACCGTCATACACTTACCATACAGTAGAGCCCTTATTTTTCTGATTTGGTATATATTTAGGTATGTCTTTGGTGAATTATAGATATGGGCACAAAAATTCTGAGTTAGCATATAAAAAAACTAAAAAAATTTTTAGGAAATACAAAAAAATGTGTGAGTTTTTCTGATATTCATGATTCTTTTATTTACCCTTATGATTCTAAACCATATGATGCTAAGGTTTATAAAACTAGAATTTTTTGGAACTCCAAATATAATAGGAGATTATCTCATATGCCAGAACATAAAATTAATATTTTGAATGGTAGAGATGAAGTTTAAAGAGATAGGTGTTATGGTAATATATCTGAAAAACTAAACCTTTCAAAGATATCCATTGTCTAAAACTTAAATTCAGGTCTTGCGCTGACAAAAGATGCAAGGCTTGTATCATGATTAGTGATGAACAGTTAGATATGAATTCGAGATATATATTTTGTAAAACCTTTAATTGTGTGTGTGTACCAGAATGTTATGTAATGTGTGTAAATTCTCTTACATAGGGCAGACCTCGAATACTATCAATATTAGACTAAATCAGCATAGATCTGATTCTAAGAGATTTCAGTGTAACAAAAATCAGAGTAAGGTTGAGATCGGGCACTTTAACAAACATGGATTTAATAACATAGCTGTACACATACTTAAAATAGTGCCAAATACCAAACAGAGATTGTGGTTTGAAAACTTTTGTATAGGTGCATTTAGAACATTTTATCCTTATGGTCTGAATATAATCTAGAACAACAGAAATATTTTGCCATCATTTAAACAAAAATCTGAAGAGTCATTATTTATTCCGAAATTCGATAAATCTTTTGGTAACAACATTAAGGTTGGAATCCCAAGAATTTCAAGATCTAAGCGTGGAAAGAGAGTTACAAGAAACAGCACTACTCTCAAGAGGTCTATGTTGGAGTTAGCTAATAAATTTGATGATAACTTTAATGCAGGCTTAATTAAATCTTTTATGTTTGGAATGAATAAAACAGAAATTAAAATTATGACAGATATTTTAAGCAGATGTAAGTTTTTGGATTCCCATGGTATGCATATGATTAGAGATCTTAATAATTATCTAGTACAAAAAATGAATATTAAATTAGATGCAGTAGAAAATTACACTACAGAATATTGTACCATGTTATTTATGAATAAATCCTTTAACAAAATTAATTTTCCAGGTATATTTCAGAAATATCAATCCTTTTTTCCTATTAAAAATATTATTATTAAAAAGGCTTTCAAATATAACAAGAAACTTGGTAGATTTATTTTCAATTATAATCAAGTTTCGGAGCTCCTATGTCCGGAGCAGTGTAAATGCTATTTGTATTGTGATTATATCGATGAATATCATCAGCACGTTGTCACTGGAGACCTTGGCATTGTAAAAGATGATTTATTGAGAAATTTTATGGAAAAAGGTACTGGCTTTAGACTTATGATCACAAAAAATAAATCCAACGTTGTAAAGCAAATCACAAGAGATTTGGATACTTTCTACCTTAAAATGGCTATTAAATACGGAATGCCGATAGAAGCATTCAATCAATTTAGATCTCTTGTTGCAATAGAAATTGGAAAATTGGATTTCAGCGTTGAAAATGAAATTATGTATAAAGACCTTAAAGTATCGATAGATAATATTCAAAAGGATTTCGTAATAACTTATGTTGATAAAGTATCTGCTAATTATGCAATAATATGTGAATATTTTTATAGTAAATTATTAATGATCATATTTTAAAGAATAATGCATTTCAAAAGTCGATTCACAGCAATAGAGAAGATGATAATCGTCTTTTGGCTTTAAACAAAAGATTAAATATTCATCTCAAAACTATTAAATACCCACGAATTTTTTTAACACAAAAATCCACAAAAATCCAATAAAATTCCGTAGTATTACTAATGGGTATAATACATATATAACGAAGTCTGGGAAGATATTACAATCCCTTCTTCAAAATACTATCGATAGCTTTCAACACACAGCAATAATTAAAAATAGCTTAGAGATTGTTAGAGTCACGAAGGATATGACAGTTTTTTCCATGCACGGCTTTGACTTTGAGGACCTATTTAATTCTATTGATATAGATGATATGATTAGAGTTCTACATTTAATTTATGATAAATATGAATTGCATAATTCAATGAAAAAGGAAAAATTTGATATCCTGGTTAATCTTGTTTTACAAGAAAATTTCATAGCATTTGATCAAAATCTTTTTAAACAGATCAGAGGATTACCTCAGGGTGGTACTGCCAGTAATAGTTTAGCTAACCTATATTTACATTTTTTTGAAATTGATCATATTTTGATGAATCTTTCTTACTATACCGTTATATAGATGATATAATAATTTTTTGTAAAAATAGTGAATTCAAACCAAGTATTATGTTCTACCCTGACAATCTCAACCTTCTTAAAACTAATTTTAACTCTAATATGGTTGAATTCCTAGAATTAGACTTGCATCTTATTGACAATAGAGTAGTCTGTAACATTAATGACAAAAGAGATTCCTTTAGTTTCCATGTAAATAAAATTCCTGTATGGAACAGCAATTTGCATCTATCAATTTACAGAAATATTGTTTTGAATTTTTTACTTAGGAATGATAACTTAACTACCAACAAAATAGATAAATTTAATAATATCAAGAAATTCTTCCAATGCTGCTTAGATCATGACTATCCTTTTAACTTCTTAAGAACATATATTCATCACAAATACATTAATCGTCTTGCTATTTCTGATTTCAAAACCACCATACAACAATAGGATTTCAAAGTCAGCATTTTAGTGGTTTTGCTGTGAAGATTCTGTTTTAACACTCTTCACACAGTTTATTTTTTCCACACCCTTCTTAAAAATCTTATAAAATGAAAAATTTCTACATTTTTAGCAACCAAACCTAATTTTTACATTTTGACAACCAACCAATTTTCTACATTTGTGACAACCAACCAAGTTATAGCCTACCAAATTTGATTGTAATCTTTCTTGGCGTCTTCCTTACAAGCTAGTATAAAGGATGCGTTTAAGTGCAATTTAGATTTTTATCACAATATATAAAAGCTTTCCATCGGTTTCAAGAGTGTTGGATCTCCTGGAATAAGGTCTGTGAGGAGATGTTTTAAAATCTTTTTGGAAGAATCCTTTTACTGGGTAATTCTTTTGATATTTTTCTGCTTAAACATTTTGGGAGAATTTTTTGCTTAATAGTAGTCGGTTGTTCTTTCATATTTCTATGGGATTTTTTATACTTTGGATTTTTTATGCTTTGGATTTTTTATGCTTTGGATTTTTTATACTTAGAATTTTTATACTTTAAATTTCTATTTATTTATTTTGGTCTTTCCTACCGAGTTGCAAAGGGGGAAGGTTGGCGCCTTCAAACTAGTTTAACCCCACTTATTCGGTCGGTCCTAAGTCCGAAAATGCATTTTGACTCGCTAGGTTCTTATTTGTATTTCATTAGATTTGATCTTAATTTTTTTTTCCTGTTATGTTCTATATTTTATATAAATTTCTTCCATATATATATATATATATATATTCACATTTCAATTTTACTATTCCTTTCAAATTATCATTTGTATGTAGACAAGATCTTATAAAGATCTTATATAATGAACTATTTTCAATTCAATTGTCTCTAAAGTATATATTTTGAAGTTATTGAAGTTTTTTGGGGAATTATTCAGAAACTTGTATACGCGTTCTTTCAAGATATTATAACATTTAAAACACATTTGTCTTGAAAAGGTAAAAATTCATCCATGTCATTAAAAGAATCCTTAAAGAAAAAAATTGACTAAATATGTATGAATTTTAGAGCTAAAAGTAAATACTTATTATATTTAGATTTTGATAAAAACAAGTGAAACATTTTTTTAATTGAATTACATTTTAATTATTGAATTAATTAATTAAAAATAGAAAACAGTTGAAGCCTCTAACTTCACATACATAATATTGGAAGATTTAAAATTAGTTTTTCCAAAGTAGAACACAATTTCTGTTTCTTCTTATAACTCAAAAACATTAGGACATACAAATGTTGCTATTCTATTTTTTTGAGCAAGTTTGAAAAATTGTGCTAACAATTTATTATGCTAGGCAAAACTAAATTTTAATAAATTCATGAAGCAAATTACTTATTTTTGATAAAGTACTTAAATATTCTGATTGTATTTCATACCGATTATTTTAATTATTTCTATTTACAAAAGACAAATAATTGATGAATTATAATGTGATTTCATTTGTACATTTAACTAAGAATGTTATTTGATTAATGTAAAAATTTCAATTTCCATCTAGAAATATCCATGTGCACAATATGTCTTGCGATTTGTGCTACCGTAAGAAATAATTTCATTAAGAAAGTACAGAAAATTATAAGAAATGATAAGATGCACAAAATATTTTTATTCCATACAATTTGTTTTTCCTGAAAACGAAAATTATTTGACGAGTGAAGGCAGGTAATTTCTTTAAAGATGTATATATTTCTAAAAATTATGAAAAAATTCCTTTAAAATATTAATACTCAAAATGTATTTAATGAATAAAAATAATCAGAATTAATTTCTGATTAAAATTTCGATACTTTGAAAGGAAATGATGAAAATTATATTGCGCTAGTAGCCGAACGTAACAATACTTCACTAACTTTATAATTTCACCTCTAAATTATTTCGACTGTTTTCTACCATGTATAGAGTGCAGGGATATTCTATTAAAAATATAATCAAGAATTAATAATAATGATGACAAAAAATTATTAAATTTTCTTAAAAGAACATATATATATATATATTAAATAAAATCAATTTCATTATAATACGGAATCCTTTTTGATGTGGTAAAGAACCAAATGGGTCATTAAGAGTATAATTTCTTATTTATAAAAAGTAGAAAAATTTCAATCTTCAAAATATATTAAAAATTTAATTTAATAGATTAAAAAGTGTTTTATTTTTTTGTCTATAAATTTAAATAAACATTTGTCTACATTAAAAATGCCTCGAATTTTTTGTATGAAAAATTACCTGTTATTTCAACATAATTTAAATAATATAATGCACACATACACACACACAGATATATATATATATATATATATATATATATATATATATACTATTTAAATAATTATAAACATACAATGTCACGTCAGCTCATTAGTGGAAGACATCCTGACAATACTTGTCAAGTATGATGTACAGAATGAGGGGAGTGCCCAGATGGAACATTGTAATCTTCCAAAACAGAAAGTGCTCTCTTCCTCATGTAGTTAGGAGAGGGGGGTGCCAGCTCAAGTGTCGTCGCGTCACTTGACCATGGTTCAAAATTACGCGGACCGTCCCAAAAAGCCCTCGTGTAGCTGAACAGTGGGACGTTAATATTCACTCACTCACTCACTCTCTTCCTCATGCCTGCGGCAAAACAGGTGTCTTGCTGATTCTGAAGGTGGCTATGTTGAAAGCATATCTCTTCCCTTTCCGACCCCTAGATAACGTTCGAACATCATGATTTTTTGAAAGCACACTCCTTTGAACAGTATCCATGGTTGGGTCCGTGGTACATGTGAACTGCGAACTAATTGAATGAAACGGAATATCGGCCTGTTGCCATAAAGACATACTCTGGAGGGTGCCTCCAGTGTCATAGTTACAGGTCGATTTATAGATCCTCCGTATGGTACATGAGGTACGGCGATGGTGTTGCTTTCAGTCGCACCTGCATGTTATCTAAAAAAAAGGAGTTGGGACGAAGACAAGAAGAGCCGTGTGCATATCCACTATGCTCACCAATCCGAGATTATTGGGGGTGGGAAAAAGACCCACCCTGGGGGGTTTTAAGGTTCGACTCGCAAGTTGTCGTGGATCTTCTTTAGTTGTAGAGACCAATGAAAAACTTGGAGTTATCAAGAAGGTAAGAAAATACTCCCAAAATCCCCGAAGAGAAAGTTTTCCCTAACGCATTTAAATTTGAAATTATGTAATAAAACAACAATAGTGGTACATTTGTGTCAAATTATTTTAAAGTATTTTTAAAAAGTACATATTATACAGTATAAATAAAATACAGAAGTTAAAAGTCCTGTATTAAAAGAATACATGTGTGTATTAAATTAAAAATTAAAACCATAATGTACGTAATTATTCTTTTTTGACGCAAAAATCTGTTATCTTTCGTTGTTTTATGGCATTCAATCTATTTTTTCAACAGATTTTTCTAGAATTTATGAAGTTTGAAAAAGACCCACATCAACATGATTTTTAAGGAAAAAGTTGAGTAATTTGTTTAGTGACATTTTAGCTTCGGTCAGAGTTATCTGAGTCATCCTCCCGAGTCCTCCGATTCGACTTCATCACTTTCTGTGTTTCTGTGGCCCAAAGCCATAATTTCAGTATCATATAGAGCTCACCATTCAGTGATATCCTTGTCAACCTTCACGTAGTCGTCAAATCTTGTACTGGGAGTGTTTCCTAAAGAGATGATTCAGCATTTCAATCCATGAGTGTATCGTGCACATCAATCAGATTTAGGGTAGGGAAGCCTGACTTTTTAAAACGGTTCTGAATTGTCAAATGAGTAACAACTCTCCAATTATGATCTTGCCAATTATGATCAAAGCCGTCAAAATAGAAATAATTACATTGTGCTGATTTTTGAGATTATCCTAAATGCTTTTAACGATTTCACGCCAATAAGAAGTTTTAAAATTATGTATGATGCCTTGGTCGAGAGTGGCTGGAGTTTCGAGGTTGAGTTTGGAGAGGATAAATGAAGTTCCACATTTGATAAAGGAGGTGAAAGTAAGAGAATATGTCGTTCCTGGCTTTTCATATCCATGTTCAATGAAACCAACAATTCATTAAAGAGTTCGGTGGACATGCATGCCTTCTTGTTTGAGTGATATGTGGTAGGAAACGTGTTTATGCCCTTGAAACAAAGAGGTTTGGCAGATTTTCCTACGACGAAAGGAGTAATCTTTTCTGAGCAATTCATATTTACAACCAGTAAAACAGTTAACCCTTTCTTGCTATGCTTTAAACCTTGACATTTTTCTTCCTTGAAAGTAAATATTTTTTCTGGCATACACTTGGAAAAAAAAAAAAGAGTCCGGTTTCATCCGCGTTGAAAATGTTACGTGGATTGTACTACTTTATTATATATGAAAGCGCAAGACCACGCGTTAAAGATATGGACGAGCGACAATGGGTGATGTCGGTCATTGTCCACTTAAGGAAGGAAAGCAATAAAAGTATCTTTTTGCCTAAGGAACCAGAAAACACTAAGAAGAGGTATCAGATAGATGGTTATCCAAGGGGCTACGTTACAGGAGAGACACGCAGAGAAAATACAACACAAAACTTGTAAGCTCCAATCTGCTTGCTACAGGACTGTACATGATAATGAGCGTTCTAATTGTCGAAAATTTTATAAGATAGTTTCAAATTATCAAGTGTTGTTGTCTGGTCAGCCACAGATTTTACTACGAAATATTGAGTGTTCCAAAACGTATTGTTTTAGCTCGTACTGTCAAGAGTTTTTCAAGGGACTGAGAATATACTTCAAATTAGCGAGAGGTTCGTAATATCGAAAGTTTGAATTAGGGAGAGTTGACTGCATATGAATTATGTACGAAAATGTGGTCATTCATACATACAGTTTATCCAGTTTTAAAAATCATAGAATCTGATTTAAGAAAACTTCATAATCTCTTCTAAAGTGCATTAAAAAACTTAAAACAGCTTATTATTTTTAGCGAAATTAAAAAACACTTTACTTTTGAAAAGACACTGTATTCTTAACACTTGTTTGAAAAAAATATTAATCCATATCACTTATAATCTCGAAGCACTCCGTCATTTACAGCTTTTTCGGTGTTAAGAAAGACCTTTCATTTTCTTTTAGAAAAAAATTAAATTAAAAAAAAAGCACTTTTTTTAATGAATGTCTTTTTAAGTCTTTTGGGAATTTCTTTCCATGTCAATTTAATTTGCTTTTTAACATTTACCAACCACATCCCTGCTAAACTAAGAAAAGCGGCATCACTTAGCTCAAGTAACAAAAACATCATTTAAGTAACAAAAATATACGCAAAGCTGTAAGCCATTAGGACAAAATAAAAAAGAAAGAAAAAGAACAGGAAGATTGAGAAAAAAAGAACATATACAGATAACTTTATTTAGTTTTAAAATAACAAATATAAGATATACTTTTCATTCCTCTTACATTCATAATCATTTTGAAAAGCCATGGGAAAAATTTTAAGTGTTTGCATTACATTTTGTTTAGTATACGAATTTGTGCCGGAATTTAAATCTCATGTATAGAAATTGTAATATAAAGAATAGGCATTCTTCAAGCTACTTTGTATTATTCCAAAATAATAAATATGAAAATTGTTTTCATTGATACACTTTAAACATTTCACATATTTGAAAGTGAAACTTAAAATAATATCTGAAATATTCGGAAAAGCTGTATTTTATGAGCTTCAAACATTGGTTTTCTGGATGTAACATATATTCATTAACATGAGTGACTACATAATCTTGAGTGCTCCGAAATAGACCATATTTTCAGCATTATTAAACAAACTAAAATAGTTAACCACAAAACGGATTCAAATTACAAATGCTCATGAAAGCATAATAGCTAAGGTGTTTTTACATCATTAATTATCACTGGCATATTCACAGGGCATAAATATACTTAATATATTCAGCAGTGTTGAAACGGACTTATAGATTCAACGAAGCTAAAAACGATGCTTTATTTTCGTACTTCCTCACCATCTAAAAATAATTTTTGGAAACCATTAGCTGTGAAGAAAATAAAAAAAAGAAGATTTATCAAGAGTGAAACGCAAAATGTAATTGACCACATCAGCCGCAGGGCCTGATAAATGATACTGATGAAACAATTTTTCATTCTCACATTCTCGATAGCTTTTCGATCCATTAAGTTGATTACACCTTCAAGGGTGTTTCATAAATATTTCACGCGGATGAAACTAATTGTCTGAATTATTCGAATTCATCGCGAGCTATCAAGCAACCGTTGTATTTTCCGAAAATGTTGATTAAGCCGTGTTTATTTCGTTAAATGACAAAGAGTTTGAATAATTCCAAATAATTACACTTGGCTACTTCTGACAGTTTCAAAGCCCTCCAAGGAATTTGTTTGTTACATTAGCATTCGTATGAAAATAAATGGATGAGTTCTATTTCCTCATATTTGCCATTGTTTTCATCTAAATTGCAAGTGTAATGTCTTTTGGATAGTCGAAATTATTATTTAAATGCTTGGAAATAGTACTTAATTGAATTTGGCTGATATGCTTTTGTTTTTCATTGCATTAGAAATGTTATTCCCATATAATTAATTTTAAGTAATGTATTATACTCCACACAGGAAATATTTGCTCGTATTTTTGCAGATATTATTTTCACTTTTCTGAAAAGTAAGAGATGTCATTGTACTATAAATGTACAATTGTTCGATAAACCTTCCTTATTCTTATCAATATGCAATCCAGGAATAAATTACAATTGTTACATTTAGGGAACTCAATACGATTGAAGTGACAAAAATCGGTCAAAAAATTCCTTTATTTAGCTTAAATTATTCTTTATATATTTTTCTTTTACTTCAAAAATAAATAAATAAAAGTTCTAAGTTTAAAAAACAACCCACCGAAGTTATGATAATTTTTACGTTTTTCTCCACATTTTTCTCCACAAATGAAGACTTTACACTAATTTAACTCAGAAAAAAAAGTCACTTGTGTGTTTTCCTTCATTTCAATTGCTAAAGTTTTTTTTTCTATTGTATCAAATGCTTTGATATTTTTCGGTTTCTATTAAAATATGCAGCAAGATTTGGTATCCATTTTTGAATAAAAGCAGTGCTTACTTTTTTAACTAAATATTTGAATGCAGGATTTATACATTTTCAGAGAAATTTTCAATAATCATTCATGGAAAAAGTATTTTACGAATATAAATCATGTTATTACAAAACTAATCAACTTCTCTTAAGCATAGTTCGACGTATTTTTGAAAAAAGAATAGAATTTTAAAATCACTTTATGAATTTTAAATTTTTCTTTAAGAAATTAAATGTGTGTCCATAACTTTTTGTGTGGTATTTTGAGCACAAAAGCTGTGTTTTACACCATGCATATGCAATAATTTGTGAAAACTGATAAATCAAAGATTTTTCTTTTTCTTTATAAACCTTACCATGTCGCTTAAAATTAATGTAAAATCAAGTAAAAATATTCTCAATTTATTCTTTTGACAACATGATTGAAAAAAGAAATACTGATGGTATACATTTATTTTTCGTTCTATAACAAAAACTTCTCTTACAACTCTACAATAAAAATATGCCTAAGAAGAATAAATATAATTTTGAAAATAATATATTTCTTAAAATATATAATTAGTTTTAATTCTTCCATGGATAATTATAACCAAAATTATTATAAAAGAGATTAAAGATATTGATTAAAAAAAAGACTTATTTGCAAACAGTTATATTAAGTTATATGTCAGATTTTACTTACCGTAAAATCTGACATATAACGCGCACTTGTAACACAAAAAAATAAAACGAAAATTTAAAGATGCGCATTATACGCTGGTTACAAAAATAGGAGCTTTAAAAATAAAAAAAGACATGAACATAAAAAAAAATTATTTTTCTAGATATATCGAAATATGTTTATTTAAAAGAAATGACATTCCTTATGAACTTAAAAGTTTGTAGCTCTAGAAATGTAATATTTTTTTCCTAAAGCTTGGGATGATGCCTTGAATAAAGGACTTCAAAGCATAAGAATATTGCATAAGTACATTTCACGTACCTTCGTAAGAAAGGGGTTGCGCGTTATACGACGAATATACTTAGAAGTTAAAAAATGCAGCTGGAAAGTAAAGTGCACGTTATACAGCGGTCCGCTTTGTGGCGACTGGCTCCGTAGAATTTCATTGTATACATTTCTTACACTGTATCTGGCAACCCTACTGGTTCAGTTTCGAGCAGTGAGTTCGAGACTAGGAACCCCGAGAGTAAAAAATGTGTGTGTTTTTGTATTACCTGCTGGTGCCAACTTAAACTCAAAATGCACTAAAATTAATAGACCAAGACATTACCATAATGGTGATCCATATATAAAAATACCACAGCCACACACTACCCTACCAGTGAGTCGGTAGGCGAACGAATTATATCGTTGTTACGGCGAACACGTGAGTTGTTGCTGTTGCGTCATTTGTAGTTCTGGTAGCTTGTTGATTGCGTCATTTGTAGTTCTGGTGGCTTGTTGGTTGCGTCATTTAGCTCTGACGGCTTGTTGGTTGCATTTGCGGTGGGTAGATGGCGCCACCACAGCTGCACGAAGATTGCAGTTTTCTTTGTCAAGGTCACCAACGAAGGAGATTCGATCCGTAAGCACGAAACTTACCGCTGGACTGAAATGATCACTTCAGTCCGGAGGCTCTTACTGGCTGAAATATATACCACCGTCACAGCGTTATACGCCAGATTTTACGGTACAAACATTTTTGTATTTTTCGCATTCGAATCAAAATTTTCAAAAATTTAAATTATATTGAATTTTTTTAATGAAAAAATAAATTAGATCCTGCAGAATGTTTTGTTTCATGTTCTTTGCTCGTAACATTTAGAAAATAATCTATGAAAACACAGAATGGGTTTTTCTTGCCATTATGATAATAAAGTAATGCATTATTTTCTATATATTTTTGGTTCGAGGAAGATTAGATTCATAAATTTCTTCGATGTATGTCTTTTGGGTGGAGACATGAACTTTAGCCAAGAATTCTGAATAATCCATCATCAGCATCCTCTTAAAGGAAGTAGTTTACGGACAGCCAATGTTTATATATTTATAATCATGCCACACACTAAATTAAAAGTGTTGTTTTCAATATTTGAAGGATTTATTAAAATATGATTTCATTACATCTTATAAAAGAAAAACATAAATGTTAAATTTTAGTTTTAATATTAATTTTGCAAGAATTTCTAAGACCTCTAATTTCTTGTTTATTGGTTTGGCCTCTTTGGGTAGTCTTAGATACAATCGAACCTCTGTTTTACGAATTTTTTCCTGGAACCCGGAGGAGGAATAGTAAAATAACCTCCAAATAGTGAAGTGCATTTTTATATAAAAATTTGTTTCTCTTATAATTCGATTTTTTTCTCACTTTTTTTAAAACTATTGCAGGACATTTTTCAAATTAATCTATCTTTTAGCACATTTTATGGTAATCCATGACCTTGAGCTGGTATTACCAGGTGCCTAACTCAACTAGAGAAATGAATTGACCATAATTTTTCAAACCAAAAACTCAAATAAAACTAACAGATTATATCAGAAATTAAATTTCAAGACGTATGTGGTAGTGTGTGCTTGAAATTACTAGTTAGAAAATAATGTGCGTTTAAAATTACTCGTAGGTTTGAAATTAGAAAATGTTAAAAAAATTCATTAGTTTTAATATAAAGTTATTTTTTAAAGTTGAAAGTCAGTATATTCCTGGACAATGTTTTATTTCCTTTTTTTTTTCTTTCTTGTTTTCCTTGTAGATTTCTTTTTGATCGGTAAGATATAAAAAATGAATAAATATTATTTTTTAAAAAAAAAAATGTGAACAAACACTTTTTAAAAAACAATATATAGTGCTTATGAATTTAAAATTTGCTTTATGTGGTTTTTAAAGAATATTGAAAGATGAATATCTATTTAACGAATTTTCCTCGCAACGAACTTTTTTTAGAGATTTATTGCAGCGATACTGAACCTGCGGCTCGTGTGTCGCATGCAGCCCACCGAGCCTTTTTAAGTGACTCGGTCATAGCCTATTGCTCTGAAAAATTCACTTATTTAAGAACAAAGTATTAAAAATTTGGGAAATTCTTTGTCAAGAAATCAAAATTTATCAATTTTGCTTTTTGCTGTCGATATCTTTTTCTATTTGTATCCTTAGAGATAACAGACAACAGTGGAGTAGCGACAACTTTATAGCTGGAACTAATTTTAACTATCTTTCATACTTTGCAAGCGAAAAATGCTCGAAGAAAATATATAGTTTCAAGACTATTCGGAAGTTGTTGACTAATTTGTAGTGAAAAACAAATATGGATCAGTTTTTGTTTAATTTATCATGAAAGTGCTGTATTTAAAAAAAAACAACAATAAACAGGAAACATTTAATGACACTTTTCCTCGAAGATCTCTTTGAAGAGATGATAAATAGGCTTCATTGAACAATCTTTGCTACAGCAACAAATTGTTTTGTCAGTGGTAATGTCACAGTGGTAATAAAAACATCCTATGAAGTTTGTTATATTATTGGCAATCATACGAAACCTTTTACTGATGCAGAAATTGTGAAAGGGTGTTTTTTAAATGTCTGTGCTTCTAATTTAGTGTTGGGGACAAAAATACAAAATATAAAAAATAATTTAAAAAAACAAAACAGGAGTTATAATATTTTGATCAATTTTTCACAATTTAAATTTCCAATGTTATCTTGGTCTTAAAGCATCCCCCCTCCCTTTTATCCTCATGTTGTGGCCCACGGTAAATAGCTAAGATATGTATGCGGTCCACGGGAAATCGTTGACGTATGTATGTGACACAACAGAAAAAAAGATTGAGTACCCCTGATTTAGCGACTTCGTTACATTGAGGTTCAACTGTATTTTTACTTCCTACAAGGTCTCTGATTTATCTCACAAATAATATGTTTTAAAAATACTTCATTGAAGTTTCCAAGTATATTTTTACTAGCTCTCAAAACTATTAGAATTGAATATTTTAAAACATATTTATAAAAAAAAAATGTGAAAATACTTGAGATTATAATGTAAGAAATCGAAATACATAAATTATATTGAATACATTAAAACGAAAGTTTAGCATTATAGTGATGACAAAAAATAATTGTCGCCACTATTTAATAAGAAAACCAATATAATAGCTTTTTTTATATTTTTTTAGGTTCTCGTTCTAAAATTATCAGATAAATACTTAAGAATGTACTGAAAAAATTGTATTCATTTCTTAGTTTTTATTCGGATATCTGACAACATCATAGCCACGCGCGATAATAGTTTTTTTCCTTTATTTCCTTAAAAGAAATAAATTATAGTTTAAAAAAACTAAAAAAAAACACCTTTTATAGTAAATCGAACTAAAAGGTAAAAAAAAAAAAATCTTATTGTAAGAATAAAATGATTCACGAGAAAATTAATGTCATTGGGGTAAAAGCCTGGGGTGCTTTGTACTACATTTTTACACTAACTCAGCATTTCGGAATAGAACTAGTAAGAAATTATAACAATTAATATAGAGCACCCCACGCTCTTACCTCAATGACATTAATTTTCTCGTGAATCATTTTATTCTTATATTAATAATTATTTTTTTACTTTTTAGTTCGATTCACTATATAAGTGTGTTTTTTAGTTTTTTAAGCTATAATTTTTATTTTTCATTTTTTGGTTCGATCTACATTAAAAGCGCGTTTTTTTTAGTTTTTCAAACTATCATTTTCTCATCGTTGAATTTAGCCTTGAATTTGATATTTAGAGGCAAGGGGGGGGGATTACGTAGTTGCTGGAATTAATCTTGCTCTCCAATGGATATTAATTAAGGGGTCTGGAAGGTATTTATTCTCTCCGTTTATGGGGCCTCGGATCAATCCCGTATCGTTATATTTCAAAAATTTCGTCTTTATAGATCCAGGTCAAACTAAAAAAAGTGTTTTAAGAAGAAATATTAAGTGTGAATTGTATTACCACCTTTTAAACGTATTGCTATATTGTTAATTCGTATCATCACTTCTAAACGTATTGCTCTATAAAAATAAAAATTTAAAAAAATATTTAGCAGTTAGAACATAATTATTTTTCCACATGCACGACTCTTTTTTTTTGTTTCCATTTTCAGAAAAACTAGACAATTGTTTATATTATGGTAAAAAATAGCTGACGCACCAACCTATCCTTTCTCACATAAAGAACACTTTTTTGTTTGTTTTATTGCATTAACCACAAGTGTATTCGTTTTAGGGTTGCACCTTAATCTTTCAGTCGCTAAATCTGGAATTAATCGCCTAATCTGGAAATGGTATATGGAATTAGTCGCCAAATCTGGAAGTGGTATATGGAATTAGTTGACAAATCTTGAAATGGTATGCGGAATTAGCTACCAAATCTGGAAGTAATATATGGAGCTAGTCGCCAAATCTGAAAATCGTTATTCCTGATGTAATGATCAGCACAATGTAACAAAATTATGAAATTATTGTATTGTCATCGGTCCTTGACAAGTGTGTGCAAAATTTCGAATTAATGTGACCTTAAGGCGATATGGTACCCTAAAAATCGTCAAACAATCGATTTTTTTTATTGGCTTATATGATACTTTTAATTCTTCTAAATGTGTTTGCAAAATTTCAGAGCTGTAGCTGCATTTTTTTTATTGAGTTATTTATCCATTTTTGCTGCATGACTGTAGACTAAACAAAGCTGCCACGCCCACTTTTCAGATCGTCTGCTAGAAAAGAGCCTGATAAATAAGGAACAATTTTTTTTTTTATTCCACGCTGAATGGTATATGGAAAAATGGTATATGTTTAAACTGAAATGAAATAATTGCTTTGTTTTGATTATACGAGAGTTATTCTACTGCGTTTTCTGTGAAGTTTTGTTCCTGCAAATTTAGTTATATTTTTGTACTTGTTCTAAAGAGAAAGAAAAGTTGCTTTACGACAAGGAATTTGGCATTTTGAAATATTTTTCATTTAAAAATTTAATTTGATTTCTCCGAAAAGTTTAAAAGTGTAACATACCTAGGCCTAAAAGACATACTAAATCTGCCCCAATGAAAGCTTCGAAGAGGTGGTTTCCAGATGCTAAGACAAGTTCAAAAGTTTCTCAAAACACTAACTTGAGGTGTGCAAAACTTGAGGTGTGCAAAACTTGAAGAAGAATGCAAGAGTTTTTTTTCGTTTGGATGAAAAATATACTGGTAAATCCAGATCTCCAACATACGTCATTATTGATAAAAATGCATTAACGAATCTTTTTAAAAATACTATATGTAATATTTGCAGAAATGCTTCTTTGCGAGTAAATTTTGGAAGAGCCTATGGATTTTGTGAAAATATTCAAGATGTGTGTGATTCTTGCGCCAATATTATTAATGAAATGAAAACTTCTGAGCAGATTTTTAATTAAAAAAATGGACTAAATCAGCCCTACGATATTAATTTGCGAGCTACACAAGCATTTTTGAGATTCTTGATTCATAAAGATTCTTGTAGTGCAAACCATTGTGGCTCTTCAGGTTCGATGGAAGTCCATGCAGCATTCGAATTGTGGTCGACATCTCAAAAGATTGGATTTAGATATACGACAGTACTTTCAGAGGGTAATTCTAAAGCGTTTCAACATCTGACTGAATCAAAAGTCTATGGAGATGTTAAAATAAACAAAGAAGAGTGTATGAACCATGTGAGCAAGCGACTAGGAACAGCTCTCTAAAAATGTGTAAGGGAATGGCGTTCAAGAGGAGTTACTCTCGGTGGAAAACCTTATGGCAGTTTGAAAGATGAAACCATAAAAAAGCTTACGCAATATTATCAGAATGCCATTTTAAACAACAAAGGCAATGCCGAAAACATGAAGACTGTCATATATGCTACATTATTCCATAGCATTTCCACTGATGAAAAGCCCTAGCACTTTAAATGCCCTTCTAGTCAAGAGTCTTGGTGTTTTTATCAGTCAGCTATTGCAAATGGTAGGAAACCAGGTTTGCACAAAAAACTGGTAAAAACACCAGTGAATGAGGCTCACTTGGCAAAAATATTGCCAATTTACCAGAGACTTACTTCGAATGATTTATTGGAGCGTTGCATTCGGTGCATGACTCAAAATTTCAATGAAACGCTGCACAGCATTATTTGGAGTAAGTGCTCTAAAATATCATCCGCATCATTGAAACGAGTGAATATTGCAGTTCACGATGCAGTATCTGAATTTCACGTTGGAACTTTGTAAACACCTGAATTTATGCAACAAGAAAATAAAATTTATCTGAACAGCATAGCGAAAAATTTAACAATTTATAAAGATTTTAGAAGAGTATATCAAAGAAAAAGAAGAAAAATAATGTTGTACAATTTGGTGCAGAAAAAATCAAACTAGCTCGTAAACGCAGAGAGCAATTCATTCGTGAAAAAGGTGTTTCTTATAAAGCAGGAAACTTTTTAATTGTTGATCACGTATGCAATATTTTAATTTATTTTATTTTTATTTATATTTACTATATTATATTATATTTTAATTTTTATAACATTGATTGAGTGTTGGAAATTTAACAAAATTTAATTTGTAAGAAAAGCAATTGCAGTCAACAGTGAAACTACGAATTTCTCGTAGTTTTGCACACTTTATTTTAGTAATGCTTTATTTCCCATATCTGAAATTTAAACATGTAATTACTATAAAAGACATTCAAGAAACTTATTTAAGCAAATTATTGGTTGCAAATTTCCAATTTTTATGTATTTTATTTGTAAAATATTGTTCTTTATAAGAAGCTTTAAATTAAAAAATGTTTTTTTTTTTTTGCATTCTCTTCCATTTTGGAACATTTTTTAATATATTAAGGCTTTTAAAATTATGAAAAAATATTATGAATATTTGTGTATATGTTGTTTATTATGGTAGCATATAACTGTGCATGGAATTAAATCTAAAGTGTGTGTTTAATTTTTTTTAAAATTGTTAAGATAATGTTTTATGAAATATTGACCTTTTTGTTTGTTTTCTTTTATATATTCATTATACAAGTATATTCTTTTATTCGTGTAAATTTTTAAAAATTTTTATGGTGTAAGCAGTTTGAAACAAACTAATTAACATTCCATAAAAGTTTCAGATTATTCGAGGAATTTTTTATCATGCTATTCAAGGAATGAAAACTTTAAACTCATTTTTCTCCATGTTGAATTTTTGTACATATACTGTTATTCAAAACCCTAAGGCTTTTTTGATAATTGAAGTAAGGATTTGAAACTTTGTATACATGTTCTGAAATGTATGTTTTGTAAAACTGTGCATGGAATTATCTCTGACATGTTTAGTACTTTTTCTAAAAAATTTCAAAATCAAAATTAATGTTTTTTCGAGAATTTTTGAAAGTTTAACAATTAAAAAATTAATAAAAAATTAAAGAGGAGCAGCAGAAAAAAACAGATGCACAGTTTTATGTAGTATATTATGAGGTACTTGGAAAAAAAATTTGAAAGAAAAGAAACATATTTAAAAAAACCTTAGAGATTTAAAAAAATGTTTAAAAATTTTTAAAAAAATTTAAATTTTACAAACATTTTGCAAGAAATTAAAATTTGTTTGCATGGAGTTATTATTAAATATTAACCTTTATAAAATACAATTAAAACCAAATGTCAAATATTAGAAATAAAAACAAATTGTAAAGATGGTACCGTGTCGCCTTAAATTAATCTGACCGAGGGTAAAAATCGAGTTCCAGGAATCCATTACATACGAGTGAAACTTATAAAAGCGTGTTAATTAAAAAGTATGTTGGGCACTAATTACATAACTACGCTGACTACTTTGCAAAGTCCATGTTTATTTTCAGAAAAAAAAATTATTTGCTTATAACTTAAATAACAAAATTAATCAAATAAAACAACTGAGTTAACAAAAAAGAAACATAACTTATTTTAAAAGTATTTTTAACGCTCTATTTTATTTTCTTCATTTGCATGTAACGGAATCTTTGAACTTCATTTTTACTCACTTTAAAAGGTCAGATTGTCTCGAAATTTTGCCCACTTGTCAAGGACCGATGGAAATACAATGATTAATTGATTTTTTTTCTTGTCCTGATCAGAATTAACGATTTCCCATATTCAGATCCCGTCTCTCATCTGGCAACCAGGGCCGATCCTAGGGTGCCGGCAGCCCTCATGCAAATACCTAATATGCCGCCCCTCTAGAGAATTTTTCATATTTTGACTGATACTTATATATTTAATTATTTATTGTATTACTTCCATATTTACTAACTTGTTATAATACTTATATATTTAATAACTTATTGCAATAATTATATATTTAATTATTTATTACAACACTTGTACATGAATTGCTTATTACAATACTTATGATTTAAATTACTTATTTAATACTCATTTTTTGAGGTTATGAAGTATTCTACTTGTATAAGAGTAAAAAGTAAGACATTAATAAAAATGCAAATAAAATTTTAAGTCTTAAACTTTATTTTTTATTACTTTTATTTTTTTGGTCAGCTAATAGGATATGATAGCGACAAAATCTTCAACAAAATAATAAACAAGCAAAAATATTACCTTTGAAATAAAATAGACATTTTATAATTAGAAAAGCAAAGCAACAGTATTTACTCAGAAAATATAATCTAATTAAAAGTACTTAAGCATAAATCTCGTGAAAACGAAAAGTATATAAATCAGTCCTTCTACAAAGACTACTTAAAAATTAATTATAAAATAACTTTTCTGGCTTTCTGAGAAGCAAATTTGTCAATAATTTTGGTAAAATCAATTTTTTCAGAGATTCCCGATTCAATAGAGAATGTGCCCATATCTGAAAACCTTTCTTGTGTAGTATTCCTAAAAATCCTAGAAAAAGTTCTAAAATATATACCTTACCACCACTGGAGCTCACACATCTAATAAAAAACTTTATTTGTTCTGTGTGACTAATATCTGGTGTAGAGTCAAGAATTATAGTGTAATATTTTGCTTTTTTGACAATGCTTGTTATCTCATTAGGAATAGATTGAGCGAAAATAGTAATTATTTCATTTTGAAAATGCTGTGGAATAGTGTGGAATGCGTGTTTTGTTATTTTTGCATTTAGTGGCATTATTAATGTGTTCTGAAATAACTGGATCAAATTCGGCCAATATCTAAACTGTCTGTAAAAAAATTATCGTTATATTTCAACTTTTCATACTAGTTCCTGTAAATACCAAATTTTGACAGTCTAAAAATTGTACTTCTGCAATCAATCTTTCAATGATGGCGCGCCATCGCTTTTTTTCTCTTGATCGTATACATTTTGTTGGTCCGCGTCAGTAGTACAGTTTTTTTTTCTAGCCTTGTCTTTATATTCGCACCACGATCTTATGCAGTTTACGTGTTTCGGAGTATTTTCATGATTATTATAATAATAAAAAAATGCATTATAATTCTCATTCCAATGAAATTCTGTTCTTTAGCTTCCTGCAAAAATGTTATTTCGGGATATTTTCGATAACATTTAAATATTAACACATATGTGTGCAATTTTATTTGAAAATAAATTGATAATAATTCTACTAAATTTATTTCTCTTTAAATTGAAAATGAAAGTAAACATTGAAAGAAATAGCCTCTTATTGACCTAATTCATAAACTTTAAATATTCCGAGAGCATTTTTAAAAAATGCCTTTTCGATACTTCGATCATCAATAACACAATTACTTATAAGAATATACTTATAATTGAAACATAATATTACCAAATTTCTGTTTATGTATAAAAAAAGGAGAGAGAAAAAAAACCATTTAAAAACACATGTGTTATTTTGACTTAACATGGTGGTTCAAAAAATTGATTCATAATTGTAATCAGAAAAAAAAATGAAAATTTACAATAAACAAGACAAATAAATCGCATTTTTTTTAATATTGGGAACAGTAAGGAGGGATGTGCATGTTTCATTCTGGAAGTGGAAGCTGTCTTATAAAAAAACAATTAGCGTCAATTAATATTATTTCAATTTAATCTAAAGAGGAAATTTGAAAAACCATGTACTCTTAACTATACCTATGGATACGCATATAAAAAATAATTTCATTGACTTTAAAATTAGCTAGTTTTCTTTTAACTCAGTTGTCCTTTCAGTTGAAATCGTTACACTACGTGAATTTATTTATTACATAAATGTATACATTTGTGTGTGTGTGTATTAATGAAAGAGATTTTTTAAAACTAAATATATTGTTTTTATAGTCCGCTTTTTCATGAAGGCAAACACAATAAAATATTCCTTAATACTTTACCTTAATAGGGTAAAAATATAGTACTATATACCTTTTAATAAGGAACTTTGTGTTTGACACACAATATTTCCTAGAGCCAGAAATTTAAATCCACCAGACCAGACACAGGGTATTTTGTCATTTAATATTAAAGAAATTAGTTTAATTAGAAATCCAAGTCGTGTTAGTCTTTAAATAAATGATAGGCAAATAAATACCTTAGTCACAGTTTTTTTTAATTTGAAGTTCGTGAAAAATTAAAATTCTTAACAGAAAAAAGTTTAATTATTGTATATATGTTTGAAATTAGCAATAAAATCTTGTACTTAGAGAAATTTATTGAAAATATTCCGTTGTACGGACCTTTTTGAAAGCCTATGCATTGTATCTACCTAAGCTAGCATTTTTATTTCTTATGTAAACCCAAAGAAAACGCGCTCCCGTGAGTTGCAATCGCTTTATAACGCGAAGCGCTTACCCTCGTACATATTCTGTTTGTCTCTAAATCAAAGCATGGAACAGACAGTGTTGCAATTTTTTATTTCTCTGTTTATTTCCTCTGTTAAATTACATTAATTTATACATAGGTATTGAATATTTCATTTATTTAAAGAGAAACTCAAACTCTCGTCTTTGAAATCTTAAAATTTTACAAAAAAAAAACGAAATCAGAAACTTTTGTTTTAGTGTCACTTAAATAGAATGTCCTAAGATCCATATTCAAAGAGACCGGTAGCAACATTAATTGCGCCTTATTGGGAGGTGTACCTTACAGGAGGAATTTGAATATTATTTTAAGTCTTAAAAAATACAAATTAATTCGAAATTAAAAACATAATTACCTGTTGCTATTTCAAACAAGCTAAATGTAAAAGATTAAATTGTGCCAGTTTCAGCAGGCCATTTTTTCGAAAATTATTCGGTTGATGGTAGAGACAGCAGGCGTTTATTTTAACTTTAAATTACTACATTCAAGACTAAATCTCTTGTGGCTGGCTATTTTCTAACAATTCTTATTGCCTCTGTTCCTTTAAGTTAGCTGACACCAGACATCATGTGAGTGGAAAGAATGTCTTTTGTGACCCACTCGGGATGGGGAGAAAATTACAGAAGAAAATAAGAAAAAACATATCAAATTTCATGATTTAAAGTACACACCAGCCTCGGACCCTTTAAGGTTCAACACATAAGACTGACTTTAAACGCACACAGTACAGAATAAGAAAATAAGATACATAAAATGAAATACCAGATTCGCATTGCTACGAGTAGATACAAAAAAGATAAATCAAATACACTTCTAAAAATAAATTCTGTCAGAAAGCCAGTCAAATATTTAAATGGGCATGTAAATGCAAGATTTTTTTTTATATAGAGATATTTATAAATTAGAAAATAGTGAACAATATAACCTTTAACAAATATAATTTTCAATTCTACATAAAAGCAGAATTTTGAAGAACGGCAATTTGCCGAACACTGCTCTAAACAAAATATTGTTTTGTGCACATTTGTCACCCTAAAGTAGTAATTCCATTTACAAAAGATAATCATTTGTACCTGTATCTCGAGGTTGGGGCCCATATACTTGCTACAACAAATCCCTACGCCTTGAATTTTTTTATTTTTTAAGAAAAAGATATAGTCGTTACAAATTTTACTAGCAGTAGTCAGCACATTTCAATTCAATCCAAATTAATAATAAAATTCCAGATATTTAAATAAGGTACCAGGTTTCCAAAGTATAAATAATAATATTTCAAGAAATATTTTCATATCAATTTTTTCGTAACAAAGAAAAGTATTTTTGAAATTCGGTCCAAATGCCGCCCCTGCTGCCAACATAGAGACAATAGTAAACATGGTAAGGAGCAATGGATATGATCATATAAAATTACTCTCCAGCTAGGAGTATACAAGTAAGCGGGAAGATATATATAGGTCAGGATTAGCTTTTAATTTGTTTTCTTTTATTTCTGTCTTTAGTGCTATGTTGTGAATCGCTTGATTCGCCTGTTTGATTATATGCAGTGCCGGTTTATCCATTGGACGCCCAGGGACCCGGATAAACTAGGCTTAATCAGGTTTTCTGGCCAGTGCGAAGGGGCCCTGTAGATGTTCTGCGCCCAAGGCCCGAAATCAGTTTAAATCGACATCGACACTGATTGTATGGCATCTGGTTACAATTACAACTTTAAAAAAAAACGCATAAAACAAGCATTTTTTTAACATAGTACTAAAGTACCATTAAGTTTCTACAACATAAAATTAGATTTAGAACTTCGCTAACATTAATAACACTATGTGAATATTGAAGTGTTTTTCAAACAGGCTTTGTAAAAAGAATCACTTGCTCGAAAGTCCAAACAAGCTGCAAGATTTTTTCTTTTATAACTTAATACCAAATAAAACTACAAGAAACTACCTTTTGATAGAAGTATAACTAACTAAAAAGGAAAACGAACATTGTTTATAAGCGTTTAAAACCTTAGGCAAAAATTGCTTCTTTCCCCGATTTTGTTTTTCTTAATTGTAAGGTTATTATTAAATTAAAACCTTTATATTCCCCAAATTCATATTGAATTTAAACATTATTAGATTATTAGATATTTTCGTAAAGCAACTTTTGCAAAAATACTTTTTGAGACGCCTTTATTAAGCTTCGATCCCCAGTGGGCTGCCAGTGCCACTATTAAACACAACCAAAAAAACTTTTTTAATGCGGTATTGTCGGATCCAACACGAATTTAGCTATCAGATGAAGGATGTTTAAAATAGTAGACATTTATGGACAATCGGCCAACACACTATGCACAACCATTCTATTTTATTAAACTTTGCGGTATTATCGGGAAAACGGGACTTGATTTTTCAATAACTATTCAAAATTTAGCAAATTTATTCAATTTATATAATAAGTTTTATTTTGAAAAATTCGTAAAAATGTTGTTTGATTGATAGAACCATATACGGCCTGCGGCCGCCCCTTGGCTTGGCCACTCGCGTGCGGTGCACGCGCTGCACACCTGCTGGGATCGGCCCTGCTGGCAACTAATTCCAGATCCCATTTCCAGATTTTGCGACGAAAATTACATCTTAGTTCGATTAACTATACAAGCGTGTTTTTTGGTTTTTTAAAATTATAATTTTTTAACCATTTTCTTTCTGTTAAATATTTTTATTAAAATGAATAAAACATAAGTAATGTAAAATATTCAATTCTAAAAAATAATTTTTCTTACCTGTTATGGGTGAAATTTCAGATATACTCCACTGAAGTTCAATTGAAAATTCTGACGTGTTGATAACCTTCAAGACTGGAGACTTTGGTGGATCTAAAAAACACCACATAATTAAAAACGAAAATTGATTTTAAAAAATGATGTTTAATAATGTTGCCCATCATAGATACAACATAATTTATATCTAATATTATAGTCTTATTCCCAGAAAAAATACTGAAATTTTAAGCGTAAATGTGTGTGTGTTACAATATCAAGTGCAAGAGTGCAGAATACAAGTGTTCTTCACATTTTTTTTTTATATTTTAAACTGTTTATAAGCAACAAAAGAACCATGTGAGCATTGAACTGTAAGAATCAAGTCAGTTTGAAATCGCATTTAATTTTATATCATCTTCATTTCATTTAATTTCCTTTTGAGCAGTTTGTTTCAGCATACATGTATTATTCAGGAGCTCTATAAATTTAATGAAATTAAACGTATGAAAAAGTTACACAAATTACATAAAAAAGTTACAGAAAACATTTTAAAAAAAAGTTTATATCGAGCAAAAAAAAATCCTTTCTTAGAATACTTATTTAAAATTATTATTATTATTTTGGAAATTGTGTACCAAGCATACTTTGAATGTATTATAGTTTTTTCTCCCAATATTTTTCTAAGGAAATTAAAAATGAGAAATTGATGCAATACTTATGCGTATTTTCACAAGGAATGTAAATGCTGAAACACACATTTTTACCAAAATATCATTACTTAGATAGAGATTTCAATCAATAACAAATTCTTTCCAATTAAAATTTTGTTCAATTGCATTTCAGTCAAAACTCTTCGTAAAATATACCTATGTTTTTTTTGTTTTTTTTTAAAGTTTTGGGTATGAGTTTAAAATGTGTTTTTCTGTAAGATGCTGTGAGAATATGAGTTTCCAGATAATTATAATTCAATGAAATAAATCAATCAAACATGAAAGTTTATGTTTCATTGCTTCATTTCTCGTTAAAATATGATTACTTTAAATATAGTGATTTTTTTAGTTTCAGAGAATTGCAAAATTTCCAATTTCTGTATTGCTCAGAGAAGCAGCGCCATCTATTGTCGAAAATGGGAAAAAGGTATCCATTTAATAAGTTTTAGACATTTTTGTTTGGGCAATATTTTTACAATGGGGAAAAAAAGAAAGAAAGAAGGAGACAAAAGAAAAATGAAAAGGATAGAAAAATATTTTTGTTGGAAATGTACACCATTTCTTTACTTTTAATATTATTCTTCATTCTAAGACACCAAAAATTTATGAAAATAAGTATAGAATGAATCTTATATCCTTTATTTTATATATGAAATATAAAGAATTTAAAACTCATTATAAAATTCTGAAGTTTCGTCTTTTATTATGGATAATCCAAAATTCTGAAATTTAGAAACAATGTTTTGCGAAGTTTTTAATTAAATTATAATTTTATTTCGTTTAACAAAAATTTATAAGTAGAACATCATATGTAAGAGTAATTGAAATATAACTTTCTTAATTAGACGACATTTTAGTTTTCCAACAATCCACTTATCTAAAGTGATATTTTAATTCTGTTGAAAAGTTCCGGGGATATCATTTTGAAGTTGTAATACAGCCATTTTGAAATATATTAATAAAATGATATTAATATTTCATTCAAAATACAAACGTAATTATAAATATGTATTCTCCTTAGGATTACATACAGCACAGTTTATTTCGATAAGATTACAAAGCAATCTATTATGAATAGTTTTCGTATGACACATTAAAGGTATTATACACTGACTTGTCAGAAATTACTGATGTATTACGCCCCTGAGAATTATGATAGCGAAATACTGTACTGTAATCACAAAGTTTTCGGGATAGTTTTTTCTATTTTACTTATTTTTCTTTTTCTGTTGTTGTTTTCGCTATTACCTATTTCTTAATAATTGATGGACTACATGGCATATACTACTTGGCTTTAGCTTCGAAACAATATAAGAAAGTTATTTGTCATTTTTCATATGACCCTGTAAGGTACTTGATAAAAGTGGTGCAACATATATTTTTCCTCATTTTGTCCAGCATAACAGAACTTTTGTCGCACTCTTTCATATTAAAAAGTAGTAAACATAGAAGCAAAATATGTAGTAACGTAATCGTAATGTAACACTGTTAAACAAATAAATCAACATTGCTAACACATTTTTAAACTTTATAAGTTATACAGGTTTTTAATCAATAACATTTTCCCCATTTCTGTTACTTTTTTATTTTAGTTCTTTACATTTTCTTTTTTTTTATTTATATCCATTAAAACAAAACAGCCCCATTAATGAAATATAAGCTAGAATATTGCCAATTTTATATTCTACATAAAACTCATTTCCTTCCCTTTTTCAAATTAACATTTGAACAGTGACGTAATCAAGGGTGTCCCCCCCCCCCCGTAGACCAATTTTTTAAAAATTTTTACCTCGCGTAACTCTTGAACTTTTCTTCTATGTGTTTTCAAAATGTAAAACACCTTCCATATAAAATAGGACTGTCTACGTCACTCCCCCTAAAGAGATGGCTGTCTACACCATTGCTCCTTCATAAAAAAAAAGGTCTGTGTGAGCTAATAAATTTCAATATTATTTTTTTTTTAGTTTTTTTAATGTGACTTCCTTTTTTTATTTATATCCATTTAAGCAAAACAGCCCCATTAATTAAATATGAGGAAGAATATTGTCACTTTTATATCCTACATAAAATTCATTTCCTTCGCTTTTTCAAATTAACATTTGAACAGTGACGTAATCAAGGGTGTCCCCCCCCCCCATAGAACCAAATTTTTAAATTTTTACCACACTTAACTCTCGGCCTTTTCGTCTAAGTGTTTTCAAAATGTAAAACTCCTTCTTATAAGAGAAGACTGTCTACGTCACAGCTTCCCCTTAAGAGATGAGATGGCTGTCTACGCCACTGCTCCTTCATAAGAAAGGTCTGTGTGAGCTACTGAATTTCAATATTATATTTTTATAGTTTTTAATTGATAGCTTTTAGATTTGCTCATTCCATTAAGGCATGTACTTTATAATTTAAACAAAGAAGAATTAAATTGTTTATTGAATTTGAATATATGTAATGCTTTTCCGTAAACAATATTTCAACAACCCTTCCCCTTCAAACTTAATAATCTTTTATGTAAAATAATACATATATGAGACTTTTATCTACAAAATTCAATATCCTTAACTTCAAAAATACGTACCATGTTGAAGTGTTTGTACAATGACTTCTTTTGATGCTGGTCCTGCTCCTTTACTGTTATATCCTTGAACAGTTATGGCATATTTTGTGTTTCTTCTTAAATTTGAAATTAAAGCTTCATTTAGTCTCTGTTGCTTAGAAATATCTACTGTTTTGTACACAAAAGGATCATTTGAAGAAAGATCCCTGTATCCAACATAATATCCAAGAAGATATCCTAAACTGGATGGTGAAGGACCCTAGAAAAAGAAAAATATATATATTTTGTATGTTTTTCATATATCTCATATAAATTATTATAGAAATCCAATATACTTAGAGCTGTGGTTACACTATCCAGATAAATCGTAATTACTACCCGTAATTGTAATACAGTTAATGTCAATCTTCAAATTATTGTAAGCAAAACTAGATGTTTTGATATCATATCTTCAAACAATTTATTAAAAAAAGAAATTTAATCATAGTAACTGTAAACAACAATGATTTTATTCCCCACGAATTTTTTAATCGTAAAAAGAATTATCACAAAAATATTAATTAAGTATGTAATCAACTGCAACGTTTTTTTTATATGAAGATGAAGAAGACTAGTAAAGATTATTATATTAAGCCAAGAAAAAGAGGTGACTTAATCACAAGGCCATTAATTCATTTTAATTATACATATAAAGAGTTTCTTCATCTGATATTTTACGAGTATGAATGATAAGTAACTTCTTAAAAAATTTAAATACATAATATATTTTAAAAAATTAAAACATCAAAAAAGTATGAGCTATTACATTAGTGAATTCATATATCCATAAACCTGTACTCTGAAATCAATACCATATTATACTTTTTTGTTCAAAATGATATTCTTATGAAGTCTTAGAAATTTTTTTTGTAAAAGAAAATAATTTGTAGTAGATGGAAAACTTAAAGCGCATATTGTACTTATTGTAGTAGCTGGAAAATTTAACGCGCATATTGCCCAAATATTTTGTAATGGTCAAATTAATATTACATCTTAATATAATCATCTGAAAAAGAGTTAAACTGTTTCACTTTTAAAAAAAGTACCCCTAAAAATTATTAAATTATTTGACACTCACTTTCCACGTCACCTTCACCATAGAAGAGCTCAATGGAACAACTTTAACATCTTGTGGAGAATTAGATGGAGCTAAAATGAATAAAGAGCAGAATAATATTATTTCGCATTTTACACGCTAAAATTAAGGCGTGTTATGTATATTTGATAACTGTACAACATAAGTGCATTTTATTAATTGCGATCGATAGTTGGCCGATGGTTGTTAGAAGTTTAAAAAGTTGCGAAAATGAAATTTATAAGTTCCAACAAAGCATTTTGTTTTGTTATTTTAAATATCAAATGCAAGGAATTAAAAAAAAAAAAAAAAAAAAAATGCTTCAATGGAACGTAAGGGGGGGGGGGAGATTAATCATACAAATTTAGAGAGATTGCTATATATATCGTGCTGCCATCTAGTGTGATACGACGGCATTTTAAAAACAGTGGCTTTTCAATTCATTCCCATTTTACAATCTGTCGTGTCACAAACTTTATCGGAGATATCAAAGTAATTATTCTAATATAAAACGTTTTTGTTTCTTATATCTTGAAAGAAACTCTGAAATGGGCTAACAGCAAATACAAATTTAATGTAGAAAAATAGTAAATAACTCCTAATCACTTGCATAGCTAGTCTTGAGTGGGCCCTGTATCAAAATTTCTTGGACACCCTTTTTTTGGGCCTCTTAACATGTTACAATATTTTGACTAATATACGTTGGAGCTCTTGTTTCCTAGGTGCCTCGTAGCATTGATACGGTGGTAGCTACGTCTCTGATCCTAATAACTAATCATCAAAAAATGTCACCTTTTAAATGAAATATTTTACAGTTTGAAATTAAAACAGAACAATGAAAATATTTAACTACCTTGTTTAAAAAAATATTCAACTGCGAAAAATAGGTAAAGAAATGTTTTAAGTTCTTAATTTCTTCAGATAATATAAGATGATTAGATGGTATGCCATCAAATGCTCTTTTCAAAACGTTTGCAAAAACGTTTCACTTTACGATATATGTTGGAAAATACTTAAAAAATGTTGTGGATAAAAATATGAGCAATATGGTTTGCATATAAACAAAATGTAACCTAAAAAGAAGAAAAGCCTTCTAAAGCCACGTTAAACAACCGAAAAAGCAATAAAACATATAAGACAATACTGTACAAATTGAATTATTTGGAACAAAAAATAATTTTCTAAGGAGAAAACCTTTTTTCCATTAGGAAAAAAATTGAAATAAAAATATTTACATTTTTCTTTCGGAGAACATTTTAAAATCGAATGTAAAGCATTGTTTATTTAAAAACATTTAATGGATTTATAAGATATGTTTTGGTGGCGCCATCTATTGGTTCACATAAGGCTAAATATACTAATCTTAATTTATAATTAACTGTTTAAAAAATGTTTTTTATGATCTACAATTGAATATTTTTGAGTGAATTGTAAACCTTAACAAAGAAAATAAATAATGATTTATTTTTTATTAATATTTTTTCAGTTTTTCTTACAGCAAAAATTCATCGCTCTCTGCTTAAATATTTGTACATTTCTTTGAAAGTTTTATAATAATAGTGAATGAAACTATCTTCAGCTTAAAATAAATGCTGTTTAATGGAAAATTTAAATTTTTGAAACTATGTGTATGTAGAAAAAGGAAAAGAAATGTAATGCGAAAAACTGCATTTCTGCTGATAGAAAAGTATGTTGTTGAAAACGAGAAAGCATGTTCTAACCAACAACAACTAATGTTTTATAACGTTTCTTTGAAAAAGAACTCTGATATGTAATTTTTTTAAAGAAAACAAAATTAGTTAAAGAAACATGCTTGTTTCCTTTGTTCATAAATTTTAACACATAAATGTCCTTTTTCAAATAAATTGAACTTTGTTGCAGGATTTTAAAATAAAATGAGCTAATATAATTATTCTGTTATTTTAAAATCTCTCTTTCTCTCAATTTCGTATAAATTTTATACGTACCTTCTTCTTCTGTGGTGATTGTCAAGTCTTGACTGGGTCCACTACGACCTAAAGTATTTTCCGCATATACTTTAAATACATATGTAGTTCCAGGGTTTAATCCAGTTACTGTAACCTTTGTTTCAGAGGCGGACACTCGTACACTTTCCAAAGGTTCATCTTTCGCTTCTTCGATTGCAATAAAAAAAAGAGAGAAAATGTTTGTAATAAAAATTACGACAAATCTCAATTTATTGCACGTTCTGAAGTGAAATAAAATATGGCAGTTAAAATAAATCTGAGTTATATTTTTTAACAGATTCCTATGGACTGTTTCATGTCATATTAAATTACATATGATTTTTTACTTAGCAAAACAGATACATTTAAATTTATTTTCACAAATCCAAAATTGCAGAATGAAAAAGGTCAGCCTCTATTACTGGCGCCATCTATGAATAAGAAGTCAAATCAGAACTGATGCATTCAATAAAATTACCGAAAATATCGTAATATTGTTAACTAATACAATAACTAAATTCCTTTGTGTGAAAAAAATTACAGAAAAACTAAAACAATGAAAGTTATGGGGTATAAAATAAAGTATAAATTTTATTTTATAACCCAAAACCTTCATTAACTATTTAAAAAAAAACTGTAGACTTTTCGCATTTTACAGATTAAAGTTGGTGTTTATAGGGAAAGTATAATTGCTTACCATAATTGCTATTGAAAATAATTTAAAAAATAAATAAATCAGAAAAATTTAAAAAAATAAAACTTAGTTTTCTTTTAAAAATGTACAAGAGATTTGTTTTAAATGAATATTAAAAATAGAAGAAACCCCAAATTTAAAAATTTCCGCGGTTAATATTTATGAAGTTTTATTAAAATCAATTCGTAAATTCAGAATATTGGAAATACAGAATATTGAAATTTTATCATTTTCTTTTCAGAGGAAGTATCCAGTTAATAAACTAAAATATTTTTTTTCTTAGAACGGAATATTAAGGCATGGCATCTTAAAATGACAAATTTAAAAAAAAATCATAATTTTTAGAAAACTTTTAAATGTTAGTTTTCTGATGCAACTTTTTTTCTTATTCTGATTATAATAATAATTTTAATTCATACTGAAAGAGAGAGAACTAATTCAAAATATATAGTGAAAAATCTTTCAGATTTGAGGGAAATTTGATTTTCATTTATTTTTTAATTTATTTGGTCAACCTTTTAATTTAATTTCCTTCAGACTATTCCCTGTAGATTACTCATTAGACTTTATTCTGGCCATTTACCTTTTTTTAAATGCAATGTTTCTTTTTTATTTTGTTTTGGTTTCACCTTCTTACAATTTTCGTCATAAATTTTGTAATCAAAAATGTATCCCTGTTTTTAATCGGTTCAGCGGTGTTCGCAGACGACTTTTATGGGAGGGGTACAGATTGTATAAAACATGTAGATGAAAGCACTGATAGATAATCTTAATGCTAAAAATTAAAAGTTTCTTGGAGTATAGGAATGATTTGAACCTCCCAAACCCACCTTTGCGTACGCCACGGGATCTGAAATAGGGTTTACTACAACAGAAGAACCTTTTTACTCTATGAAGAAAGTAAAGTCTTGAGCAACAAACTGGGCAGATGGATTAAAAGTAATGCTCTTTCTTTGGACAATGCAACAGCTAGCCTTACAAAGCTAGAATTTAATGACTTATGTGATGATTTTAATAATAGTTTTCCATTCTAGTGTAGTAAATTTTACACGCATGTCTTTCATAGCTAATTTCTTTTATTTATACCATGATAATTTTAAGCGTTTTTAAGATACAAAAAGAATTAAATACTGTTATTTATATGAGATCACAAGCGATTGTTCTAAAAGACTCTTATGTAAAGCAATTTTTCACACACACTCAATACAAGGCCGTTCTTGACCACCCCGGCGCCCTAGGCACTTCAAATTGTTACACCCCCACATCCTATTTCCAGAACATCCCTCTCCTACAGTGACTCTCTTATTCTTTTCCCTTTTTTAGTTTTTAATGTTCGGGTAGTCTTTCCATTATCCACCACCTATAAACTCGCCGTGTCCTGGACTAGCAACCCTAAGAAAAGAATAGTGGCGTGGCTTGGCCACTCTTATTTGTTTCTTACCTTACGATTTCCCGGACCACCCACTCACTCTCTAGTGAATTAGTACAGTAAATTAATGAAATCGTTTGCAGTTACAGTATAAACTGTTTTCAACTTGTTAATTATCTTTTTCAACGCTGTACTATCTTTTACTTTTAGACACCTTATTCTTTGTTGAGTCACTGTTATTGTACTAGTACAACAAAGGTTTTGTTTGAGCTTTGAGCATTACAAAATCATTAATAATATCTGTGTAATATCATTTTTAGCGCTTAGCAACATCAAACTGTTAAGCTTTTCATTTTCCGTAGTAGATCTCATTTTGGTCTTTACTTTCTTTAGGACATAATGTTTCTCTCGTGACTTGCTAGGTGGTGATGTTACGTAATTTTCTCGTTTTTCACCCTCTAATTTTTTGCGCCCCCAAATCTTTTGCGCCCTAGGCACATGCCTAGTGTGCCTAGGCGGAAAAGCGACCCTGACTCAATATATTATATAAACTTTTTATTTCTCACACAATATATAATGCGGGTACACTAAAAATATATGGGGTTTTCACCCCGTTGCAAGTCGTTCTTAAATTTCAAGCCCTCTGTCACCCCTTTTTGTCCCCTTTTGGTCAATGATCTTGAACTTCCTGTTGGTGGGGGGAGGGGCAGTCCAATGGTAACCTCGCTTTGGGATGGGGGAGAGTGTTAGAAGAGAGAGTGCATCCATCCAGTTGCTGGGACTCAAATATCGTGTTCGTGTTTTACAAGGTATTTTGCATGAAGTGAGGAAAAATAATTTTTTTCATGTATTTAGAATTTAATTTTTTCTTTAAATGCTGAAATATTTTTCAAATCACGTATTATTGAGCATAATTTTCAATATATTCAAAACTCAAACTCAGTGGCGCAACAGTCCATGAGGGCCGAGGCCTACTGTGCCCATCTCAGTATACGTGACCATTGGGCGCTGGGGTGCATGAGCAGATGTTCCGATCAGGTTGTCAGCCTGAAGCGAAACCCCTTCATTATGTATAATTAAAGAAGTTTTTTATAAATTCTGGAAAATATTTTGAGAGTTAATAATTAAGTACATAATATTGCCTTTTTTAATTTCAGTATTTATTACTTTAATAATGTCATTTAAAAATGATATTTATATTCTACAATATTAAGAAAAGTCAGTAGGCTATAAATCTTCAGAATATCAATTTTGAGTTTTTGATATTTCTGAAATTTGTAATTCATGACCTTTCCTGGGAAATAACATATTTGCCATTTTATGAATTAGAAGTACGTCAAAATGACTTTAAAAAAAAAGAAGCTGCTGTACCACACTCATTTTAACAGATAAAAGGGTAAATATTGACCTTTTAAACCTCGGAAGCAGTTACAAAGCCTCTAATTTTTTTTCTTTTAATCATACACAACTAACAGTAGAATAACTGTATAACAACTACAAGTTTAACTGTTAGTTTGTTTACTTACTTTTGGAGTGAAGTTTGTAAATTTTATTAAAACATTGTTCTTTTAATGATTTGAAATATAAAACACGGAATATGTTTTGTGGTGTATTGAAAAAGGTCTGTCCTTCAGAATTTTATCCTTACTCTAAGAAGATAATTTTTTTTAGTTTTAAATACCGCAAAACTTGTTTCTTAAGAACTGTGTCCAAAATTTGTTAGAAGCTATTTTCGTCAATGAAAATAATTAAAATTTTTGTAGGTTATAAATGGAAGTAATGCAATTAAATGTCTCTGAATGGTGCACTTATTGCAACCAACATAGATACTGGACTGGTGATTGATGTTAAAATACCCTCGAAGTACTGCATGTGTAAAACCAGCCTTTCCATCAAAATAATAGTTAAGAGAATCTCGTATCACTAAGTAGATCAATGGTAATTGAGGGGAATGAAGAATCATTGCTTTGCATAATAAGTTAGAGGGCACAACTTTATTTTTGATGTGGTAAGATTTTCTGTAAATATTACTGCTTTCTAAAATATATATTTTTAAAATTGTGTAAATTTACTGTATGCTTGTACTCTATGTTTCGTATATATAATTGTGTATACTGAAGAGATATTTTGGAAATATTCTTAAAACATTTTGCTAGAAAGCAGATATGGTAACAAAAAATGGCAATTTTCAACACATTCATAGTGAAGGTCAATACAAATTTGTCTTTGAATAAACTAATTAATATATATTGAAAAAAATTCAATTTAGTATAAATATAAATGTCTAATTAATATACAGTCAAAATCTTGAGTCTTAATGGCTAATAATTTCTGAGAAAAAGATATGGGATGATATATCAAATGTGATCTTTATTGTCATTGCGAGAAATTAGTTACTTACATGAAAATACATAAATTTCATGTTTAAAATCATAAAAAGAGTTTTATTTTGGCTGTTTTAGAAATCATTTGTCTAGTTTAGTAAAAGTTATGAATTCTGATATTTTTAAAAGTGTTAGCATGTGGACATACGAGACTCTAATGAAAACTTTCGAAATGTTGTATAATCATGTATTCCCAAATGCAATCACAAATTCATACTCAAACCATATTGATACATTTTCACATTATATTTATGATGCTTTATGGTCAACTTTGATCTGTGTAATGCATTACAGCTGAATATTCCAGGATAAATAGAGAATTTGAGGAAAATGAGGGAAATGCTACAAAATTTTTGTTCGGCAAAAATTGAAAAATGTTAAGTATGTATTTTATGGGCAATTTAAATAAAATAAGAAGCAAAAAAGTCTTAATGATGTTTTTAAAACTGCATGTACCTTTTTGTCAGATTCTACTGCATGCATGTACCTGCAATTTCCCCCTCATATTACTGATGTGTAACTATATATACCGAGGTGAGCCTTTTGAGTTATTTCCAAAATATTTGGCTAGAGACCCAATATCGTGACAAAAAAGGACACTTTTCCAAAAATTCAAAGTGATGCTACGTAAAAGTATGTTTTGAAAAAAAAAAAAAGAAAGAAACAATATGTCTGAAAAATCTCCCTTAAGTATTAGTATAAAAGTCGAATTAATATATGGACAAAATCTGAAGTCTTTATATTTAACAGTTTCCTAGAAAAAGGTACGAAATTAGCTTAATTTAACATTGTTTGTATAGGGGGGTACCGACTTCCATAATACTCTATAATGTTGATATAAAACTTAAATTTATATAATAATGTAGTATCCTTACTAAAAAAGTAAATATATAATTCATTCTTTTTTTTTTTTAAAGATAACTTCAAAAAGTAGTTGGATACCCTAAATCGTAATTCCTTTAAGCTAATAACTTTTTAAGCTGGCTTATTTACAAACCTACTATAAAAAATGTCACAAAAAATATGCAAGTTAAATTTTTTTAATGGATTTTGAGCTTTTCTCGGAAGTAGTGTTTTAACATATACTGGTGTAAAAAACTTAAACAGCAAATGTTTTTTTTTCTTTTGCCATAATTCCACGAGCAATCATCTGAGAGACATGGAATTCAGGAATAAGAGCCAGCATTTTGTACTTAAATTATGATGAAAGCATAGTTAAGCAAAAACGAATACAATGCATATAGCATGGCAACACAAATAAAGAAAGGCTTTATTGAACATAGTATAGTTACACATGATTGTCTGTCCATGAAGAAGAACAATAAACAAATGTTCCTTAGTATGGGATATGCCCTCTGTGCTTTCTGCAATGGTTTCTTCGTTTCGTCTCTCCATACTCAGCACCAGTTGTTGGGAGTTCTCCGAAGGATGTAATCGTGCCACAAGGCTTCACCCAAAAGCATCCCCCAGATTTTTTACGAAATTGAAATCAAGGGAGAACGCTGGACAATTATTTCGTGTGGTGTTTTCCCTTTTCAGTGGTTGCCAAACATCAGAACTCTGTTGTTGTCTTACATTGTCATCCCTAAAAACGAAGTCTAGTCCAATGGCACCTCGTAACAGACGCTCATGGGGAAGGATGACATCCCTGCAATAGTGATCTCCGATTACAGAACTTCTGTCGAAAGCGTGGAGCTCAGCCTGCCCATTCAGCATAATGCCACCTCAGACTCCGGACCACAGTAACAGTCTCTTTCCGTGATGTTACTCAGACGAAACCGTGTATCGATCTTCCTCCAAATCTACTGGTTATCACTTGTGGCACTGAAATGACTCTCAAACGTAAAGAGAACACGACTGCATTGATGAGATGTCCAATTAACCACTATAAACGGTGCCGCCAATGGTTGACTTTCAAAGGAATACAGCGTTCAGGACAGCGGGTGAATAGGCCACCTTTGTGAAGGAGTCTAGCCTCATTAAACCGCAACACTTGCTGTACTGACACAGTTGATGATTAATGGCGTTTGCTGATTTGTATCAGACTTTTTTCGTCCCCACTACGATATATTTGTAATCCTCTGCACTTGCTTTTTTAGGGCGGCCACCACCACCATTTCTAACAGTAGTACTTATAGACTGGGAGGATTTTCAAGCGTGCGAAATTACACTAATGTTGATTTCGAACTCTTCAACGACACTGGTCAAACTATGTCTCTACCCTAGCTTTCCGATCATTCTTTCAAGTGTGAAGTCATTCGAGCGATTTCTTCTAGCCATATTTCACGACAAAAACTCCCTTGTACTTGCAGCGAATGACTTTAATTGCGCTTAATTTTATCGTAGTTTTGAACTGTGCGCGTCGACCGCACGCATTTTGTGTTCACTCCCGTCCCGGAAGAAGCTTTGCTTCGCATCTCCTCTCCACTGATTTGCGTGTTCATGGTACTGATCGCAATAACCTCTTTTCTGCAGTTTCATGGCTATCTGCCTAAAGTCTATATTGTTGCTTAAGTTTTGCACACCAGGGTATATAAAACTCACTAAATCTTTCATTATTATCACGAACAACTTTTATCAGAAAAATTAAGAAATTTTAAATTAATTTTGCAAGAAAAAATTCGGTTACCATTATTCACTTAGAAGAAATAACAACGCAATAAAAAGCTATAAAATTTAATGATGAGGATGATGAAAGTTTCTTTTAAAATAATGAAATCTTACTCTTAATTTTCATTTGAGATTAATAATTATGAAAAAAAACCGATAAAAAATAACGAATGTTTATAACATTTTACTTAACTAAATAAATATTTTATAAAAATCACTCTGAGTTAACATATTTTTCACAAAAAACTCAATGTGACACTAGAACAAAACTATCCGCACAAAAGAAATATACCATATTTTAGAAAGACTGTTTGCAAAGTTGTTTCAAGTAGAATTTATTAATCCCATTAATGACTAACTCATTATGTAAGATCGATATTGAACCAGTCAACACCATACGCCATCGAAACCATTCTATTTTAAAACCAGGCTTAATCCTCAGACTATTATCTGAACATTAGTTACCAGTTTTTCTTTAATCAAAATAACTTAATCACTCCTTTCTATAATCTTTGAAAATTTTTTGACTTTTTTTTTCTTTTGTAATATTTACAAGAATTGCCTTATTTTTTAAACTTAAGTCCATGTCTAGGACAGGGGTGACCAACCTTTTTTTGTAAGATTGCCACTATCTGTTGATAAATCATTACGAGTGCCACTTCCAACTTTTTCAACGAACATAAAGATATATTTAAGTCGAAAAACGTTACTTATTGGCTTATGGGACTTTTACGCAAATAGCATATTTTTTTTATACAAGTAGTGAAAATTTAAGAGCAATATAATAAATACTTAAGTTTTATTGTTAATAAACTTTTCAGGTATAAAATAAAAATGAGTAACTTTAAACATTTAATTCTAATTTATTATTAAACAGTCAGTACTTGTTTTATGTGACCTTTGAGTTTGTAGTTTTTTTACAAAGTCATCCATATTAGGATTAGTTTTTGAAGATGTTAAAAAAATCGAATTGTTTCAGGTGTATATCAGTTAATTTTGAGTGATATTATGATTTTATTATGTTCGTAATAGAAAACATTTGTTCACAAACACGTGTTGATCCAAAACTACAACAATATCTGACAGCTAAATCGTGTGAATTTGGAAAATTGACCATCGGTTTAAATTTTCAAAATTAAATATAATTTGGATCACTTGAGTTGAAATTATTTCCGTATAATTGGTTTTTAGTTTAGTATGACGTTGCACGTTAATAATTGCGATTTGAATTTCAGGTGGGTAACAATCAACGTCTTGTAGAGAAATCGAAAAAGGATTTATGAAAATATAAGCAATTTTCTTATCATCATGAAAATAAGATAACCTAGAACTGAAGGAATCCTTTAAAATGAATAATACATTTTTAAATCTATTATAGATCGGAGCATTATTAACTTTGGGTGATAGTTTCTGTATATTGTGAAACGTGTTAATCTTTTTCTTCAAAATAGAGACAAAAGATGTAAAAATTTACTTACATTAGATATATGATCAACCAGGATAGGAAAACATATTCTTTCCCTGTAATCTTAAATTTAAATTATTTAAATGATCCATAATATCGGTAAGAAAATTTTAATCCCACAGCCAGTCTTCATTCTTCAGTAGCAAGCACTCATCGGGCAATTCATTGTTACTTCCAGATATTTTAAAACACACTCTCTCAAATTCCAAAATTTCCAATTCCATTGGTAACCCAACGCACACAACAATGAAGGAGTATTCTTTACATGATAATTTTCTATTGTAATTCAATTAATTGAAAGTGTCTAAAATATAAGTTTTGAGGTTCTCGTCTGAGACAACTGCATTAAAAAATTGGAAAGAAAAAATGCTATATTTTATTATATTATAAAATTTTTCACTAAGTCTTCGCGTGACGCTGCCACAACTCCGACATGATACGGGTTGCCCCCCCCCACCCTGGTCTAGGAGTCAGTGGGAGTTATATTAATGTCGTACAAAAAAGCAACACGAGGGGTATTTACACCGGACCACCTAATTTTTAGAATCCGTCAAGTGACGAGGGTGACCTCTGAGTTGGCACCTTCTCTCCAAACTACCTCACCAAAAGACTTGAAGCGTGACAGATTTAACGAGCAATAGCTCGATCTTTACATTGGGTCTTAAAAGAACCAGGACATCATACACATTCAAAAAATCTTTTTCAATTTTATTACAAAAAGTAGTGGATATTTTTCTGAACCTAAAAATGTCAAACAAAAATATATGTTCGTTGATAAAAAATTCCCTTAAAATATGAAAAAGGTAATTGACAAAAATGTAAACATACTGTTACAAATGTTTAATAATTTTCACTTTTTCTCCAAATCATAATTTTTTGCTTTTTGGTACACTTATAAAAAGCTTTTGCACCGTATGGTACCAAATTTTTTATACTTCTATACAGGATACCTGTGCATATAGTGAACCTGTTTTTTTAGTCGAAGTAATACATAGTTTTTCTACAAAAAATAGCTTTATGAGTGAAAAAGAGGAAAAATAAAAATTTGCAAAATTACAAAGTCTTATAATTTTTTTAAAGAAACTATTTTAACAATTTACTAAAAAAATAGGTTCACTATATTTTGTGCGTGTGTGTGAGTATTGTTTTATATATATATATATGTTCAAAAAATATTCTATACATATTTAAGAGATACTTTTTTTAAAAAAAATGGTACCTAAACATAAGCATGAATTATGAGATCTCCAAAATTATGTACATTTTAAATTAAACAAAAAAAAAAAAAAACTAACTACATTTTTTTTTTTTGCATTTTAATAGAATGATTAAATTATCTTTAGTAAGGTCACAAAAAGTTGAAACTCTATTGAAGATATGTGTCCCATAAACAAAGAGTCTTATTTTTGGCATTTTACTCTTTCGAGCATGTTCTGGTACCCTTAAGGGGCCCCAGGACTCAAACCCGCGACCCGCTAACCACGAGTTAGTAACAACGACCACTAGGCTACCGTGATCACTGTATTATGAAAGCACATAAATTATTGATATAGGTATTCTGTATCTTAAGGGCTATTGCATAAACATATGAATGAATTTTAATATTCAATATCGTATTGGAAATTATATTCTCATATTCCCGTTTAATTAAACGAGTATTTTTTATTATGATGTTTTACATTTGTTGTTTTTAATGTTTTCATTGAAGGATATTTGATTTTCTGGGAAAGATCTTACCATACTTCTTTAAAGAAATGGAAAACTTTTTGCAAATCAACAGTTTTGAGGTAGAATATATTATAAGATTAAGAAATAATAATGAAATTGTGAAGAAATTCTTAAAAGCTTGTACGTTCCATTGTAACTTCTAAAAACTTATTAGGGTGGTGATAAGTGATGACATCTTGACTAGATGAATAATGCCAAATTAACTAGTCACATCATTGGGAATTATGCCTATTGGGCTGTTATACGTGAAAGGAAGTGACATATCTTAAACAATTTTAGTAGAAAACAATAAGCCTTCGAAGTAGAATTTTGCTTTTAGTAAAATATCTCCAAACATCTAACAGAAGAAAATTGCGTGCCAAAATTCTCATTTTATATCCTCTAAACTAACGTCATCTTTGGTTATAAATGTGTCGAGAATTAACTCTAGACAAGGAAATTAAATATGACGGGAGCTTGTCGACTTGAAAAATGAACCTTCATCTTTTGCTTGGTTTTAATTTTAAATTTAGATGATAAACCTCATTTCCATTTGTGAGTTCACATCATAAAAATATCAAACTTTAGAATGTTATTACAGACTGACATATTGGCTCAGCTAGCAATACCGATTAATGTTTTCAGGAGTCATCTCATACGTCTGTTATTGATCTTAAGTAGTACTTATGAGGAGGTACTAACACTGCAGCAATAAAACTGACGCACCCCGCTGTCACTTGAATTTTCTCTGAAAGAATATTTTGTCAAGGATTTTTTTTGCGAAGAAATTATTTCCTTCTTTCTAATAAAATAGTCTTAGTATACCAGCCTTCTTCTGGAGGAAATATAGTTCTGCGTCTATCGTCTCTTAATTCAGCTGGATGACCAATCATCCTGTTATCATTTTGGCACGCGCATGTGCATATATATATATATATATATATATATATATATATAGTATAATAAAAAAGAAAATGTGGAAAGCCACGCGATAGAAGTAAAACTTCTTTGGCGACGTTGGCCGTGAATGCAGGAATACATCTAATTATATTAAACTGCTGAGAGAACTTACTTTAATCAAATAAAATTCGAACTTCATTTATTGTATGAAAATATTTTTATTCAATTTTCTGCATCATCATTTTCCAAGAAAGAAACAATAGGTGTGTGGTAACTGAAGTAGGATATAAAAATCCTCGATTGTAGTCAATCAAGAAAATGTGAGAAAACTGCATCAATCGTGTGGTTCCGTATACTCTTTTTCCTTCTCTAGAATCAGTATTCATTGCCAAATTCAGTGTCTGTTTCAAGAACTCAACGAGTAGCTTTGCTTCTTCTGAAGCAAAATTAACATCAAAGTAAGATAATCGATAATCGGCTTATATTCATCGTCGGATCCAATGATTGCAGCAGTCTCTGATGTGTACAGCACTAAAACTTTAGGGATAAAGATGATAAAAGCTGCGGTAGAACTACCTGGTGATATATAGACTTTCGCCTGGACTTGCTGCTCTCTAGTTTTGCTTTTTTTTTCTTCTTTTTTTCCTTTCACGAAACTTTTTTCCACTTTTTGCATTTGCTCTAGGCATTCTGACCAGAATTAATTTTAATTCAATGGAAATAAAAATTAATGCAACACTCACAGAAGTCACTGTGTTTGTTTACAAGACGCTATCGGTAGTGATTCTTGGGTGAACGTTAGTGCTATATACACAATGTCCCAGACACTCCCGTAACGGGTGAGTGAGTGAGTGAATATTAACGCCCCACTGTTCAGCTACACGGACGGTCCACGTAATTTTGAACCATGGTCAAGTGACGCGGACGACACCTGAGCTGGAACCCCTCTCTCCTAACTAGCACACCACACCAACGGGAGGACGTTTGAGCTCTCGACAGATTTAATGTGCATCGCCCCCCTACACGGTGGGTCTTCAGTGGTACTGGAATCGAACTCATGACATGCTAGCCCTAATCCGATGCCTAGACCACTCGGCTACCGGGGCCACCTCCCGTAACGGGAAGAGCAATATAATGGTAATACTTTGGGTGCGTTTATTCATTGAAAATGGCACGTTTTGATTACATAAAAACTACGAAAATACGCCACACGAGTTCGTTACGAGTAGCATACTCTCACTTAACATCTCCAATACCTAAGCGCCTTCAGTCCAAATGCAAGATGCCCCACTCCATACCACCTTAGCAATCGTCCAACTTTTTCACGGATATGACGTAAGTCACGTGATGACCCCCCCGCCCTTCTCTTTTCCTCCCGCTCACTATCTCCTCCCTATGACGACGTTTCGGGGGGATGGGGGAGAATCCCTACTTCCGTTCGCTTTTTCACTGTTACGCAAAACTGGGCAAATTTCCCATTCACTCCGTGAGCAAAGAAGTTATACTTCAAAAAGAAAAATAACAAGACAAATTTATACAACCAACAAAGCTTAAAGATAGAAACCAGATTTTAAGAAACATATCTATAAAAAAATGGTGGAAATGTATATTGTAAAATATTTAAATAAACGTATGTATAACAGGAAACAGAGTTAGAACTTTTTAAAATGGAAGAAACCAAAAGAGTCAATATATATATATATATATATATATATATATATGTGGGGGAAGGGGGAACTGCCACATAGACCACACTCTAGAGGGCGCTGGCGACGCGAACCACCAGCGAGCAAACTGACCAGAGAGAGATTAGCGAGCGAGCGGTCTCGACGAGGAAGTCTGAGAGCTAGCGCTGCTGAAACGAAAAAGCAACCGGGTACTGGCCGAGAAGGGACCAGCGGTCAGATGCTAGAAGGGGTGTGACGCGAAGGTCACCCAGGCATCACCTGAATTTCATAAACATCGGGAACTACGTGTGTTACCATTGTGAACTGTGGTGTGATAATTGTGATGTGAAAACAAGACTGAGAAACCATTGTTGAGTAAAAGAAGCATTTGCGGAACGTTATTAATTATATATCTGTGTAGTAGTGTGTAGTTCTGTAACAAGTGTCCACATTAAACGTTGGTCTTAGTCAAAACTAGTGTGGTCAATTTAAAATACCCCTAGAACTCCCTGCCATAGCCCCATATATATATATATATATATATATATATATATATATATGTAATAATCCCAGTATAAATCCTTTTAAATTTCTTTTAATTGCCTATGGTCCATCCCTTCGGGACCCGCATTTTAGTAATAAATTAGCCAGCCGCCTAACGGGAGTATTTTGAGCTACATCTATCCCCCCACTCAGATCATGTGATTTGTGAGCTGCCTATAAACACTGAGATTTTTGGAAGCCGGTTTATTTTCTCTTCTGTATTTGTCTGCCTTCAACATGTAGCCGGATGCAGCTCATTGTGCTTTCGTTTTCTTTGGTCTGTATTGTCCATTTCATGCTTTATGTTTAACATGCTTATGTGTGTTCAAAATGTGGAATAAAACAGATTTAAATAATAACAGGACTGCCTCATCAATCCTATCAAAATAAATCATCAACCATCAAAAATGATGATCTAAATAAGGAATCCTTCACACTCGCCAAATTGTGATATTCAAATTGTTTCATATATATATATATATTGATGGTTATAAAGATGAAAGTTGTTTTCATGAAAAGAAGCCAAACGTTAATTGCATATTTCCTTTATTATAACCGTTGTCAAATCCAATTTATCTTTTCATATTCTGAACTATGCTTGCTCAATGCGTGAAAGCATGTGCACCTTTTGCTACAGGTGACAGTAGTGAAAGCGCAGAAAAGAGAGAAATGCAAACGCATTCAAGTTTTTATGGTTTCTTGAGAAAAAAGGGGAATTCCTGAATTTTCTGCTACTTCAGCAGAAAGTTTAAAATAGAAGTAACTGATATGCGGAAAAGAAGATTGGAACGAATTTAGCCTGGGCTTAAGAAATAAGTTGTAAGGTGATATGGAGGTAAGGTAAGGTGAAATGCCTAAAAAGACAGTGATTACATTCACATAAGGGACAGTAAATTTTGTAATAAAACAGTGATTGAAAAATTTGAAGGTTAAAGCAATTCTACTATTATACAGAACTTACAGAAAAAATTTCAGTTAATTATGTTCAAAATGTTTTAGCAATCGCTGACCCCGTTTGATTAGTTTAAAAAAATCACATTTCGAGTAAAACGCGTTTTAAAGTATATTTCATCTTACTTAAAGTAATGGCACCTGCTTTTACTAAAACACTTGTTGTTTTTGTTCTAGTAAACGGAAAATGATAAACTTGGTATTTTTTATAAAGCTAATAAGATGGACCATAAAAAAATCATAAAAAAATTGTCAATTTTTGGCAAAATTCACAGTTTTAGGGTAGTCGGATACCTTAAGGGTTTTTTTTTAAAAGAAATTCCAATAAATTTTAAAAAGTTTTTTAAATTTTTTTTTTGTAAAAACATTTTTTTTATATAAAATTTTTAAGTGACAGTTTCATTAAAAGAAATGTTATGAAAAAAAAAAACATTTGCAAAACTTCCAGGTCACCTTCTATGAAATAGGTCCAAACAGTTTACAAAAGATGTTGCATTCACAATTCATTTTATTATTACTCTTTAAGACCTCCTCTTATTCCATTTCCCATAATAAGCACACACAAAAAAAAAAACAGTTTTATTTTACTTAATTTGTATTAATTTTTAATATTCAAAAAAATCAAAATACCAGCAAATCAAAAGTAAAGATGCTCGCTTTGTCTATTATAAGAAAGTATATATACATTAAAACATAACTAATCTGACTGAACTAGAATTCAATCTTCACTGAGAAAATCTTGTTTACGTGCGTTTTCTGTAAATATTTATCATTCAATAAAACCAGCAAGTTAAATTATTTATCTTCTCAAGCGTTAGCTGTTTATCTACTTCTACATTATTAATGTTTATGAAAACTCAAGAGACTACAAAGAATTAATGTTTTAAAATTGTTTACAAACGTGTATGATGATCATTTAAAGAAGGTCGTTAGTATAATAGGGTTGATAATGTTAGTTTTAAGATGGCATTTTAGAAACTTATGATATTAGAATAGTAAACTGAGAATTCCCAAACTCTCGGAATTTAGATTGCCCACATTCTATGTTTACATACACGTTTCTATGAAGACGAGGGAGATTTTAACTCCATTTGTCATTTCATTGGCATGTAATCATTCAGTTAAAAGTAGTAAATAAAGATTCAAATAGTTAGAAGTATAGTGCATATATATAACAAAATTATATATTATCATTTTTTAAAAACATTTTTATCTTAACGGCATTTAATCAGATTAACTAACAATGGTAAGGGGAAAAAGATGTCTTCAAATCTAATTTGATGTTTGTGAACATGTACTAATTACATAAATGAATGTATGCTGATGTGTAAAAGCAATTTACTGAAGAGAAAAAATGATATTTTACGTACAAAAGTGATGATACATTGATGTAGCAATAATAGTGTGTAGCATTGGACGTATTTTAAAATATGCTTTTTGAACGCTGTTTTTATTGAAATTTTCATTGTAACTTTAATGAATCATAGATGTATTTTAAGGATGCAAATTTTTTTTTTTTTACTTTTTGCCTTAATTATAATCATTCATGATGTGGCACGTAAGCATAAATAAGTCTTCATGCACAGTGTGCCGCGAAACTTAAATTAAGGTATCCGACTGGTTGCGACAACTTTTTTTTAAAAAAAAGAGATATAGTTTTTTTTGTTGTTGCTGGTTTTAGATTTTTTAGTGCATTTAAAAAATATGTGCTAAAATTAAGAAGAGAAAAAGAAATTATTATTACTAAAATGGGAAAAAATAGGTAAAAATTCTCAAAAAATTGCATAAACGTGGCCCCTTTTGCACCAAAGGTTTATGAACAAATTTTCAATTTTTTCAATCTAATGTGTTGCTATATTACTCAATTTTGAAATAACTTTCAGGATAAGAGATATTTTATTTTTTACAAAAACTAGAGCACTTTATCTCGGTTACTATATGAACATGCTTAAAAAGACGGTGATTATATTCACATAAGGGACTGTAAATTTTGTAATAGTGATTGATAAATCTGAAGGTTAAAATATTTTTACTATTATACAGAACTTACAGAAAAAAATTTCAGTTAATTATGTTCAAAACTTGTTAAGCAATCACTGACCCCGTTTGATTATTTTCTACAAAATCACATGTCGAGTAAAACGCGTTTTACAGTTTGACATCTTGCTTAAAGTAATGAGATCTGCTTTTACTAAAACACTTGTAGTTTTTGTTCTTGTAAACCGAAAATGATAAAACTAGTATTTTTATAAAGCTAAAAAGATTGCCCATAAAATAAAATCATAAAAAAAAATTGTCAATTTTTGGCAAAATTCATAGTTTTAGGGTAGTCGGATACCTTAAAGCAGAGACGGGAGGGGGGGGGGAGAGGGTGCAATCAATTCATCTCTGGTGCAAACTTAAAATAAAAATGCCACTTGGTTATGTGATATTTAGCATTTATTTGAAAATGTGGAAGACTGACTACTCTATCACATAATTAAGTATTATGACCACAAATATTTTAGTTTTGATGTGATTTTCTCACTAACATCATCTTACAAGCCGCGTTATTAGTCAAAATCACAATTGGAGCAAATAAATCTCTTTGCTGATTTAGTTAAATTTAAAGTAGTTTAAGATGATGTCATTCAACTTTTTACTCTCAATAATAATAATTATATATATATATATATATGTATATTATATATACATACTACCCTGAGGAAGTTATTTTAAAAGTGACCTGCTTAATTAAGGTTACAAAATGATACATTTTCTATCAGTAAAAATTCTTGCTATTTTTTAAGTACTTTATTTTTCTTTTACAAAGATTTCATTTTAAAATCACAGTCTTAAGTGTATAACTCAAATAAAGCAATGGATTCAAAAGAAAGCGAAAGAATTTTCGTATTCATAGCGTTCACGCTTTTTAACTTCCTTTAAACCTATCAAGAATTACTGAAATAGTGAAATAAATAAATTTAGCTAGTTACTCAAGACTCATCAAGTGAACACTTTCAAAAAAATGTAGAGCCAGCATTCATTTGAAAGTCAAACATTTCGAACAATAATTCATTAAAATACTTCAGTAAATGCTTTTTGTTTTATTTTAAAATTTATTGCTTAGTTTTTGTTAACCACTCAAAATTAAATTTTCTGTAGTGAATTATTTAAAAAAAATAATTATTATTATGATGAAAAGCAGTAAGTGTTGCAAAATTTTGGAATCTTAGGTAAAAGGTTCACCTTTTGAAATAACTTCTCAAGGTAGTAAGTGATATTTTTTTTTTTGTGGGGAGTGGAAGTTGGGTTTCATTATTTTCTAAAACCGACTTTAAGTGCGTTAATTTTAACTAAATTAAAAAATATTTTTGCTTGATTTATGATTGTGGTTAATAACACGGTTAGGTAAGAAATAAGGGTAAAATTGTGAAATTTTTGGTCAAAGTATCTAATGATATGAAGTATGATGTCAACAAAAGTGTTTTAAAAATAAAAATGTTTTGCAAATAAAAAAAATCGTTCTGATTATTATGGATTACAAAGAACAAGTGTACTATTTCAGAATCTCAGCTAAATGGGATATCTTTTGAATAACTTTCTTAGGGTTGTACGTATTTTTTAATGGTGAATCAAAGTTATATGACATCATTTTCTCACAAACCCCACAACTTAAATAAACTTCAAATTTGTAACATCTCTGGATTTTTCACTCTTTTCAAATTAAAAGTTGTATAGAGAATCTTGGATTGCCTTGTATCTTAAAAAATAATGTTGTTTTACAATGGGTTCCCTCCCATTGTGATATCTACGGAAATGTGTGACCTGATTTTCTCGCTAAAAAGAGAGCTGGTGTTTTTCAGTGCTTTCAGAGAGAAATCCCGCACTCTTCTATAAGCAGAGTTACTAAAAATAGGGTGGAAAAGATTCATATGTTTTTTTTTATATGAACAAATTTGTGATATGTCTTGGAAGGAGACGCTAAATGAGATCCCAGATCACCCAAAATGGCATGCGGTTGCTGCCTTCAGGCTAGAAACCGGGCACGACTGCCTTGCGGGTCACCCACATAGATTAATTATTTTTCTCTCTCCAAAATGTGTTCTGTGCAAGGAGAATTCTCCACTGAATGCTGAGCATCTGGATATTTGCTTTACTGTCTCTAGTAATAACTACGATAGATACTGGAAGACCAGAGAGCAATTACAAACTCTGCAATCTGACTGACTTTCTGATTGTGCTTGTGCTTCTTTTTTTGATTCTTTGTTTTTTCTTTATTTGTTGTTTAATTCGTTGTTACTTCACGGGTTTTTGCGCGGAGTGTTTTCACTACAGCGAATGATATATTCATGAAGTGCTGCTGCTAGAAATAAAAAAAAAACATTAAATAAACCAAGTCATTTTCCCGATTTATGACTTGGATGAATATCACAGCCATGTGTGGTCACCTTTTTGAAAAATTCACTCTAAAATTGTGAAATGTTTTATTACAATACCTAACGACATGATGAAGGGTGTTCAATTTTAATAAAATATGCCAGTCTTCCCTTAACCAAGTCACATGGAATATTTATTTTGTTTTCCCCACGAAAACTGAAGTGAATCCTTCTTTCCCCCATGATTTCTTGACACTGAGTGTTTAGGGTCACCCTGCACCTAATCCTTTTTTGATTATATTTTTTTACTTTGCACTTTGAAGCTACATGAGATCTAGTGGACGGACCTCGTAATTTTGAACTACGGTCAAGTGTTGTTGTTGTGTTGTTGCTCTTCTCCATGTCTAGCCAAGCTAGATCAAGCCCATGATCTCATTCACTTTCAAAAAGTCCACCACCATTAGAGAGTAATTATACAGATCTTGTTTTGTAATCACCAGGCAGTCAAGAATGTATTCTGGAGATGCCTGGCTGGCAGAACACCTAATACAAATAGGGAAAACATTGTTTCCCTCTTTAAAAGACAAAGTTCGTAGGTGGTCACTCCGGAAACGAGTTAGAATAATTTGTTCTTGCCTGCCGCATTGAAGGGAAAAACACCAGAGCGTTTAACGGCATACCAGTAATGAGCAGGAGGAATAGCTGATTAATTGTTGTTAATGTAGGTGGAGTGCAGTGTTCTGAATAGGTGAGAGGGGCCAAGTTCCTAGTGGGTTGAGCTGTGTCATCTTTTTCTAGTATATCAGCAATCTCATTTCCAGTAACATTAAAGTGCGAAGGAACCCATTGTAGATGTATCTTGCGAGAAGATGTTAGACGTTTTAGTTCCTCAAAAATAGCCCCTCTTGTGTTATCCTGTGTCGACTGTCAGATAATATCAAGATGCTGTTCGAACCAGGAATTGAGAGTGCCTCTTTAAGGCATGTATCAATAGCAATGAGTTCATTGCTAAAGACAGAACAGCCATAAGAATTTCTCAGTTAAGTGTAACTGGGAAAGTTTTGGGACTGAATATAAATACCACTGCCAGAATGAGAGTGTTCATTCCTGCTGCCATCAGTGTAGACGGCAGTTCTTCACGGTCGAGTGACAAGGAAGACACATGAGCTTAAAGCCCCTCTCCAAACTTACACAACACTCCAAAGGGAGAACTTCGAGCCTCGGCAGATTTAACGTACATCAGCTCATAAATACCGCTATTCTTTTGAATCACTAGGATTTAAAATCAGGATTCTACGACGACAGTCACGAGTTTGTGATCATAATTACACGGATACTGCGGTGATATTATGCCTTCAGTGAAGATGCTGATTAACACAATAAGCAAATTTACTTCTTTATTTTAAGGTAATGGAAATATAAACTCAAAATTTTAATATCCTTAATTAGCTCAGTATAGTAATTTATTAGCACTTTGTTAAAAAAGTTATTTCAGATGGAAATGGCCCATGTGTTCCAGATCTAAAACAATGTTGAGAATTTATAAATATTAAACACTGAAAAAAAACTAAAATTTTTAACGTATTGCTTAATTTATGAATCGTTTTTATCATGAAAAAATTGTTTTACATAAAAAATAAATTCTATATTGCCTTTGCGAGGATCTAGGGGAATAAAAATGATTCTTATGTGATTTCATTTATTCTAAAAATTTCCATCTTTTCAAATTCAACGTTAAAACTGAATAAAAATGGATTAAATTCAATCAAGAAATAAATTATATTCATACACTAATAAAATTAACTAAAACGGTATAGAAAATATCAGACAGGAATCCATTGAGCCAAATGAGCCATCATCGATATTCCAGCCAATTGGAAAACAGAATAAGATAAATAAAAAAAATACATAGCTATTTAATTTGATATGAATAGAAACTTTAAGCAGAAGAAAACCCTTTTTCTGAAATTCAATAAAGCACCTTAAGTTTTTATATTGGTTAGTGAGAGTCTTTTGAATAGTAATAAGAATAGTTAAATAATACTTTGTATTCTTTCTTAAAACTGAAAAACTTGAAATTATATATTACTTTTAGTATCAAAAAATAATTTCGTATATCATCCGCAGGAAAAACTAAACGAATAATTTGATACTCTTCTTTTAAAGGTGTGTTAAAGATCAATGACGCACTCTTTATAAAATATCAAATATTCGGCATTACAGACTAAGAGACTATTAAGCTTTCTATCTGTAAAAATAGTTGTTTACTGATATTACATGCTTTATTTAGAATTCATTTTATTAAATAATTTATTAATAATAATGAGTTTACTTTTAATCCCATAATAATAGCACGTGATTCTTGTATAATTTTTTAAAGATAATGCAAATGTAGAAGATTTTAGTAGTAAATTTATGAAGCTACTTTTCGAATATTTTTTAATTATTATTAAGGCATAAATAAATTTATAACACATTATTTATACTGTTTTTTATTCACTATTCCTTCTATAGGTTAAAAAATTTATTTCAAAGTTTTAGAAAGATCTGTTTTAAGTCTTGTAGGAATCTGCAATGCATACGTATACATTAATCAACTTTAATGGTTATTAGTTTTTAAAAAAAAAACTGTTAGGAGGGAAAATGTATGAATACTCACAACATTTTTCACATTGAGTATATTATATATAGAAGACTATTGAAGATTTCTAAACAAATTGTAAATTTAGAATTCTAAGTTGTGGATCCTAGATAATAATGACAACTTAATTGACGTCTCATATTTAAAATTTGGAAAATATTCCTCGAAATAATTTTGATGATTCAGTTATAATGCATAATTCAATTATTTCGCAGGAGTACATTTCATGGGAATGAATTTACAATCTGTAGTTCTTCTTTCTTCTACGTTATACTACCAAATGGTACTATATTTAAAAAAATGAATTTCACTAATTTTAAAGACAAATCTTTCAAAATAAAAATGAAGATTCCCCCCCCCCTCTAAAACTTTCAGCAACAGGAAGGGATATCTGATTTTCATTATTATGCCATACTTTGGTATAGGTTAGTGATGACGTAATACTTAATTTTAATACTGGTAGTTATTCTATGTATATATATATATATACAATAAATAATTGCGGGATCGTAACGAAACTTGGCATGAAGCTACATGTCGGAGAGGTATGCAACTGATTAGAAATGTAGCGTTATTGCGCATTACCTATAGCCGGTAGAAGGTGTTTAACCTCGTTCTCTGCGGAGAATAAAATAGGAAAACAAAGCTTGTTTGAGTGTGCTGAATCTTTTACAAAGGAAGGGCTGAGGTAGACATGCCGTTACGCCGTTTTCGAAGACAATATGAGTAGCTGTCGCAGCTTGAGAAGGGGAGAATCATCGACATGATGGAAACTGTGTGGTTAACTAGGTGAGTAGCTCGTCAATTAGGTCGCTCTGATTCTGTTGTGAGGAGGTGTTGGGATCAGTGGATCTGAGAGATCTCATTTACACGAAGACCAGGTTGAAGACGTCCTCGACAGACCAGTCGCCGAGAAGACCACAGACATCGTGAGAAATGCACGCGTACATCCCACTGCTTCATCAACCGCCATCTAGGCACATGTAGCAACTTCACTAGGAGCCCCTGTGTCTTTTCGAACCATACGAAGGCACCTGGTTGTAGGACATTTGGGATCACGGCTCCCATTAGGTGTGCTGCCCTTGACGCCCACCCATCGACGCCTCCAATAGGAGTGGTGCGGCGCACGAGGAAACTGGACTGCAGCGGAATGGAACCGGGTCGTCTGTACCGACGAATCCAGATTCAATTTTAGTAGTGATGACAATCGTGTTCGTGTGTGGAGACTCCGTGGTGTACGCCTCCACCCTGCGTTTGCTTTACAGCGACTCACCACTCCCACAGCTGCTGTGATGGTATGGGATGCCATTGCTTGCAATACACGGTCCCCCTTAGTATTGATCCATTGCACCATGACAGAGTAGCGGTATGTCCATGACATCCTGCAACCACATGTGTTACCACTCATGCAGCGGCTCCCAGGAGCCATTTTTCAACTGGACAATGCTCAGCTTCATACGGCAAGGGTGTCACAAGACTGTCTCCGCACTGTTATTACCCTTCCTTGGCCTGACCGATCCCCAGATTTGTCCCCAATCGAGCTTATCTGGGATTATTTGGCACGGCGAGTTGGGTATCTTCCGAGTTTGAACGAACTAGAGGCAAGGTTACAGCAAATATGGAACGAAATGTCTTAATACATCATACAGAATTTGTATGCCTCAATGCCCGATCGTTTCGCTTTGTGCATTCGCACTAGAGGGGGTTCAATAGAGTATTAAATCCTCCGTTCTTTTGCCTTTTCCCTGAAATAAATGACCTTTTTTTATTTTTCTAAATTATTTACTTAAATCAAAGTAGTCATTACGTCTGCAAAATTTCGTTTCATTTTGACGACTCATTCTTGGTGCGCTAATTTTTTTGTCCATGAGTGTATATATGTATATGAAATACCAATTAAGTCATCAGACTAAAAGTAAATTTGTGTGAAATATTCTCACATTCATTATCAAATAGTATGAAACATAATAATATAACATAAAATCCTCTTCCAGGAGGAAACTTTTTTTGCTGAGTCAATTTGAATTTATAGTAAAAAGATTATTAGAATTGGGTAAAAAGTGAATTACATTATTGACATTTGTACACTACATCAAGTAAAACTAGATTTTTTTTTAAAAAATTACTTTGAAACACATATTTAAAGAAATTAAAACAATAAGAAACAAGTAATATAAATTTTATTAAGTCAATTCCTACTTTGAACGGACGAATAGAAATAATTTTATTAACGATTAAAAATTTGACCAAGATAAATATATATACATTATATATAGAGAGAGAACTAATAGTAGAGGAATTGAAAATATAGAAATGACAGAAAAACTAATACCTATGAAATTTTCAAGACAAAGTCATGTATTTTTTTTTATAATTTATAAACATACATTCTAGTTTATTCATGACAAAGTAAACTAAGTATTTTACTTTAAGTGAATAAAAAAATCCTCTTTACGTTAATTTGTTTTCACAAAATTTTACATTATGTAAAAATAATTATTTTGGTAAAATAAATATATTTGAATGCACATTTTTTCTGAGTCAGCATATCGCAAGACGATCCCCCGTGTTCTAAGAAATATCTTTATATTTAAGCGTTTCTTAGAAGGAAAAATATTTTTCTATTATTAACACAATAAATTGTTATTTTGTTAATAACATGCAAATTGAAAACGTTGTTTATCAAAAGATCTCTTTCAGTATGTGTATAACTCCACTTTCTTCGCAACTATAACTTTTTTCTAAGAAAAATAAAGCTTAATTGCGAGTCTATTGAATATTTTCCTTGAATGGAAGCAAAATACAAAATTGAATTCAGCTTTAAGTCTTGAAATAGGAGATTAGTCAAGTATACTTAAGAGAAATTTAAGACTAATAAATAATATTTTCTTGCTGTATAAACAATACATATACATACTATTTGTATATGTTACCGTTAAAGTGTATAATTCTATTATTTCTTAGAATAACTAGGTAGTTAATGAAATAACTAAACAAGTCTGTTAAAGTATACAATAGATGAAAAATTTCATATTTTACCTAGTTATTCTACAAATTAACCTGTTATTCTATGAAGCAGCTAATGGTAGACCGTCAAAGTGAAAAATTAACAATTTCAAAGTTATTTTATACATTAATTTCTCATAAATAGCTAAAATCTCTCGAAAAATACATTTTATCCCTATTATAGATGATTACTTGATAAATGATAAGGAAAGCAGATGATATAATTTATTATTGCTCGAATTGCAAACATTTTTGTTTTATCCAATGGGGCTGCGGATTGATATTTTTACCATTGAAGACCTAGTACATCCCCAAGAGGGTTGCCATATAGGTTGATACCAACCACCGCACGTAATTCTACGCTTAGTTTCCTCCACAGAGGGAGGCACCTGAGCTCTGACGTTGCGAACCTGTACTAGGATTTAATTTTGCCGAGAGTGCCCAAGTTAAACAGACATTCTAGGGATCTTTTACATGCCGTATAATCATACGATATGGCCGCTGTCGATTTTCTGCATCACGAAAATCCCCCGACTTAGGCCGGGGTCGAACCCACATTCTTGGGTGCAGAAGACCAGCGACAACCAACCACGCCCCCTAGCCGGATATTGCTAACATAAGTTATACGGAAAAAAAAAAAAAAAGAATACGTTACAGAAATAGTTGTATTTAAATATTATCAAAAAAATATATGCAAGGAATGAAAACTGTTGCTTCATAAAAACATTGTGTGAACTCCTTCACATAAAAATGTAAGAAAATGGTAATTTAAATTTTATGAAATACTTTTACTTCAATTTTAAAATTATTTATTGATGTGATGACCCTTTAATTTGATATTCAAAACTGTCTAAAAACAGCTAGTATTGGTTCAAAGAACCTTCGAGTGTCGTACTTCATTCTTTAACGATCAATTAATCGTTATTCTATGGAATATCTTGGTAAATCGTAGAATTCGGTAATTGTATATACTTTAACTGACTTTTATAATTATTTCATGAAATACCTAGTTATTCTATGAAATAATGGGTTTCACACACTAACACGTAACATACATATACTTACATACAAAACACACGCACGAGAATATTATTTTATATATAAATATTTAATATAATTTTTAATTTTCTTCCTTAAGATTTTATGAAAAACTGCAAGATATAAATTTTAGTTGTCTTCTCATTCATTTACGTATTTCGAAGTTTTCACTCAATATACTCTTTTTCTATTTGTAATTTTTCGTTCATATTGTGCTTGTCTTATTTGATCTACCGAGTCGCAAATGAGGAAAGTTTTTACTATCATACTAATTTAACCACACTTATTCGTTCCGAAGTTCGGAATTGCTTTTTGACTCCTGGGCTCCTTTCCAATTTTTCCACACCCCGTCCCACACCCATACCCCCCACACAGTGCTAATGTAGCTAATATATTCTATATATATACTTTACTATCATCTGTAAATATTATTAAAGCTTAGTCCTCAACAAACATTTTGAAAAAACACAGCTCTCATTACATCTCAAAATAGCGATAGGTTAAAAAAAAAACATCTCTGTTTCTTAAGAAATTAAGAATTATTATTATACTTTAAAACAATTTTAAATTTCTACACATATTCATGAAAACCTCTTACAATTCATACAACCATAATTAAAATCAAAAACTTTACGAATGGATTTAATACTTACATTGACAAATCTGGAAAAATGTCTCTTGAGATCATATTGGATGCAGTAAAAAATCTAAACTCCACTGACATAATATACTTAAAAAACCTTTCAATTAAGAAATCTTTACTGCTCTCATTATGTTAGTACTACAGGAAAATAACTTGCATAATAATGGTAGCTAAAATAAACAGATCAAATGCTATTATATCAGTTTAGAACAGGTAGTAATTGTCTCGTTAGCTTATATTTACACGTTTTTGAAAACAGTTATATAGGCAACTCTACGCTTTATTTTTTTTTTCGTGATACAGAAGGTATTATCTTTTCTTCGGAAGGAATATTTTAAGTCTTATATGCATTTTTCTACAGACTAGTTTAATCGGATTCAAACTGTAATACTGATCAAGAGTTGCTTTCCTGTATATTCAAATACATTTGAAATATAATTTTATAATACTTATGAGTAAGAGACGACTTTAACTTCAGTAATAGCGAAGTACCTTAATGGGAAAGTAATAAACATTTATACAATTTTCAGTACGCAATTTTCTATCCATCATATTTTATAGAATTTCGTTCGAAATTACAAAGCAGAAAGGGGCTAGTCGTAAAACTGGTTAAACCCCACTTTTGTATGAGTTTAAAAGCTGTCCTCAGCCAGCAATGTTTATGATACTGCACCATCTATCTTATTGTTAATGAAATCTCAATGATACTTTTTATATTTTGAGATCAAGTCATTTCAGATATTCAAGCAGTTAATTACAGGCTGTGCATATATACGTAGGCATTCAATTAAATTATATTTAAGGAAATTTAAATTATCTTAAATATACTGTATATATTATCGATTTCAAGACATTTCACTGAAAAAAAAACTTGTTTGTTTTATTTCTGATAAAACATCCAAAAAATCTGCACAAGTATAATGCTTTCTCTCACAATTACAGATATTTAAATAACATTTTCTTGCATAATAATTGCTTATTGTAACGAAAAGAAATTTGTTTAATGATTATTCATTTAATATAATAGTTATTAATCATATTAAAATACCCGCAGATGTAATTTTCTAAGACCATTTTTCTCTTTTTAACACGAGATTTTCATTTAAAGCTGCTCTTATTAATTTAAGAATCAGCTAACAATTTGAAATTATTAATTTGATTATCACATCATCAAAACACTTTAATCGAAGTTACTACATCTTTACATTCTTAGGAATTCATTCTTATCATGTTTTAATTATAATTTTTAAAGAGTGTGCACATTAAAATCTTTACAAACAACCTAATTGCCAGTTAAAGCTGACACTTCAGTAATAAAACTCATTCACAGAACAGAAAAAGAAAGATAAAACTTAAGAAAAAGTCCAAACTATTTAGAGAGAGAATTTTAATTATTCAAATTATAAACTTTTGATGATGCCATTATTCGGGGCATTTCTGGAAGATAGGAATACTGTCACACCTCGTTACATGCAGAATAAATTAAGAAACACTCACTCCGACTTTGATTATAGACGACGATGTAACCTGTAATGGGGCTATTCCCGCTAGATGGCGCTGTCCACGAGAAAGTAATTTGACGGCTGGTGACTTGAAGCAGCTGCATTCCTTCGGGGCTCTCGGGAGGTGCTGGAAAAGACGGCCCCCGAGGGGGTGGAATCGTTAGAGATAAGAGAAGACAAGGGAGAAAAAGTGTTAACAGGCGTGAGTTAACGAGATTGGAGTGAATCGCGAGTCCTCCACCCCTCTGCTCCCGCTTTCCCCCTTCAGCTAAATTACCGGAGGGCACTGATTATTCTATCGTTAAGGAACTACTAGCATTTAAGAACGTTGAGGGTGATGAGTATTGAATAAGCGGATCGGGCTGAATATCATATTCCTTTGTTGGAATTTTTCAATCTAATATATAGTAAACGATAGAAAGATTTTGGTGATTAATAAACACTAATCGTGGAAATAATGTCCGTGCGAGGTTCTGAATTTCAAAGTTGTACCTGAAAAGTTTGAAAGAAGGAATTTGGATTTCGAAATGACTTTAGTAATGAATGTGCAATGAAGAGTTCCATTGAATCGAAATGTATTTGCGAAGTCGTTTGCGATGAGATAGCTTCTCATCTTGTTGAACGTTCGTCTTTCAATGATGACACTTAATATTTTATGTAACTATCAGCTGTGGATGGATTTCATAGTAAAAAATTGAACAAATGATAAATGTTAGTTACATTATAAAAATAAATTTAGGTTTAAATGTGAGATTAAAAAGTATCTCTGATTGTAACTATATGTTTGGTACAGTAATTTTTCAAATACATATGAACTATATTTTTTTGGTATTTAGAGTCACTTAAATTAGAATATGCATATAAAATTGCATTAAAAATTATTGCAACAAAAATTATTAAAATGAAATTTCTTGGCAAAAAATGAAAGAAAAATATCTTATATTTTTATCATTATCTTTTTTTATCGAAAATGCTTCTATTATAATAAAATTTTGCCTGCATACAGCTGTTACTACAGTCTAGAGTTTTGAAAAATTCAAATTCTTTTCAGAGTCATTACCAATTGATTTAATATAACAAGTGTTTTTTATTATTAAAATTTCGTTACTCTGATTTGTTAAAATATGAATGAATCAATTTCTAAATTATATATTTGAAAATTCCTAGTTCAAACTTTATACAGAAGTCTTAGCTATATATATAAGAATAATATTATTGTTATAAAAGCCTTTTCCGTAAAAAAAGAATATTTTGGAAATGTTTCATTCTTTTTAGTTCTTTGCCAAAAGTTTAATTTAAAGAATCTTTTTTAATGTAATAGTACTCTTAAAGTAATTTTATATAATTATATATGTATATTCTAATTCAAGTGACACTAAATATAAAAAAAAACTATTCATTCGTACAAATTTAAATTAATTTAAATTTGTACAAATGTGATAACATTTGTATCTCTGAAAAATTACACAAGCATTTGATAGATTTTGTAATTTTTTTTATTTTAATTTTGATAATATTTTAATTTATGTACACACATAGTACAAGTGAAACAAAAAACATAAATGTCACATGCATTTTATTATGGTATGATGAAGGGTAAGTGAATATGTATATGATTAAAATAGGATTTAAAAATGATTAATTCAAAAGGTCTTGAATAAATTTTTTACTGATGAAACAGAAATTGAGAAATCTTAATATATGTAATAGTTTAATTCAGTGGCGCACACATGGAAAGGAGGGGGAGGGAGGGGTTCCACCCTCTATCATCATTGATCTTTTTTTCTCGGTCGATTATAATCTAATGTATATAGAAATATATACATACTATGTATTTAGTATTTATGTTATTTTAATTAAATACTTGTTAATAATGATTTATTTTATCAATTAATGCGACTTATTTATTGAATAATTTACTTTTTACTGTTTTTTGTTCTTGAAAATCGATAAAATCAAAAGAATATGTATTGGCGTATGATATGAAAACGGTGAACTTTCAACCGTTGACCTCCTCCTCCTTGAAAAATGCTTGTGTGCGTAATTGGTATAATTCAATTTGGCGATAAGGTGACAAATTTATAATACCACTTAGATTTTTTAAGCAAATTTATGAATGGTAATTATATTCCTTAAAAAAGAAACTTTAAGAGCTCTGAATATTTACTAATCATAAACAAAAGAAACAAAGAAATTTATCTTTCTAAGAAAATATGTATTGATAAAAAAAATTAATATAAAAATATACGGTACTAGCACTTTCCCTACTTTTCTTTTACTTACTATACTTGTATTACTATTTTTGAGATAGGTCTACTAGTAATACGAGTTATGTGAGAATATTAGTTATATCGCTTAGTAAACATTAATAATATGGAACTAAGAAAGAATATTTTTATGTGATCAGCATCCGATAGAGAGTGCTAGAGAGCATCTTAATATCGCATTATTGCTGGTCACTTTACTTTCGGCAGCAGTTTCTGCTTTCATCTAATCTTTAGCTTTTTCATTTTGTTGGTATTATTACAAGATAAATATTATATCCTTTATATAAAGGAAATTTACCACGAATTCATACAACTAACATTATACTAAATGGAGCAGGTATGTGTTTTATTATAATTTTTCATCAAAACTTAGTACCAATTTCAATTATATATTGATTTATTTTTATTGCATTAATATGCATATGTTAAATCCGTACAGGTATGTATTGAATGTGTTTTTTTAGTAAAGCTTTTATTTATACATTGATTATTTCCTTATAAGATAAATCGCATACTAATTTAGTTGATATGACAAAAGTTTCACAAAAAAAATATATAGCTGAGTTTGGAATGTGTTAACAAAAAATGCAATATATATAGAGAGAGTGAGAGAGATTATAATATAGAAATTAAGCACAAATGATTCATTCATTTTTAAAAGGCCATGTTTCTTAAAATATTACACGAGCCCAAGTGAAAAGAAAGTACATGAAAAGAGCCACAAACTGACCAAATTTAAACAACTTCAAAAAGTTCAATATGTGCTTCTTTTGTGTCACGATACACGCTCAAACAATAATCGAGCTGATTCCACACATTTTGCAGTATTGTCCTATCTAGTAATTGTCTAATGCGTTCTTTGAGCTCAACAAAAAATTGAGGTAGGAGGTACGTAAACAAGATTCTTAATGTACCTCCATAAGAAGTCGCACGGCGTTAAGTCAAGAGATCTTGCATGCCAGGGGAACAAATCTAGATCATTCTCACCAATACTCCCAATCCAGTGATGAAGTTCATCGCTTAGTTCATCGCATTCCTGTTCTATAGTAAAGAACAGGAATGTACCGATGGGGAGGGGTGGGAGAATGCAATAAACAATAAAATATGGTGAGTTCGAGGTTATTTTAAAATATCTTTCACTTTTATACTTTTGAAAATAAAGCCCTTTCAAAATGAATGAATCTCTTAAAAAGACTTATAGAAAAACTCGATTTCCATGAATATAATGGAATTAGATTTTAAATTTACTTTGATGGGAATTTTCTTAATAATCCACCACCATACGTTTATTTAATTTTGTATACATAAATGAAATTGTTATTGCACAATAATTACATTTCACTTTTTTTCATGCTGAATATTTAACGTAATCAGTGAAATGTTATTTGGGAATATGAGTTATTGTGCAAAATTTAAAACTGACGGTCTTCATTATTGTTATATTCCTTTGTGATAAATATATTCAATATTTAATTTAAATTTGTTATGATCAATTTTTTTATTCATACGAGGGAAAATATAGTATATTTCAGACTGTTTTCTTTTAAAGATCACATGATTGTAATTGTGTTATCGGTTTGAATGAGAAAAATCAAGATAAAAAGTATCATTTCATGACCGTTGAATTGGTAAGCATGTAGTTAAAGATGACAATCATTTTTAAAAAAATCAAATTTTGTTGTCATAATTTTGTATTAAAATTACTTTCCTCTTTAGTTGGCTTAATCGAAGGAGCTTTCTTTGTTTGGAGAGGCTAAATTTTTATACCTATAATTTTTCATTCATTTGTTTTGCATTATTTTTAAAATTTGACCACATTACACACACTATTGCATCGTGCTTTTTTAGGAATATTTTGTTTGCTATTTGGGAAACAAACACTGAAATAAAACATTTATTTTCTCGTTTAGGTTCATTATTTTATTATTGTATATCGTATTTCACGTAACTCTTTTCTAATCAAGTCACATAATTCTTTTCTAATCAAGTCACAATCCATTGCAAGTACTTTCATATTAAATTTTATTTTTTTAAATATATATTCCTGAAGCGATGATGACTAGTAGATAATATGTAAAATTTATTGTGTTGCGGATTTTTTGATTTTTATATTATTATTTAATTTTCTCTGTCACTTTTTGTTTATAACTTTTTTTCCTGACAGTTATAATAGGAGTTTAAAAACTACGACTTAGGGAAAAATTACGTACTCCACCGCAAATTTACTTTGTTTTGAAAATCTTCATCGTTCTGCTTGTCTTCAAGCTCAAACAGTGTTTCGAGCCTTTTGAATAAGTTGTCTGGTTTCCAGGAAAATTGCAAAAAAAGTCTTTTGTACCGGATGGCGTAAAATGTACCCAGTACAATTTCACAAATAACACAATTCACTTCTATTATTCTCTAAACTCATAATCAGTTATGACCACATTATACGCGACTTTTTTCTAAAGTCTAGATTTGAGTATTCTCGCCACCTCTTTAAAGGTAAGGTTTTCAAACAAATGCTGATGTTGATGCGAAACGGACGATTTCTCTACATACTAGCAGTTTTTCTGTTGTACATCTCTCTCTCTCTCTCCCTGCTCCCACTTCAGTTGTTTTTTAAAACATTTTCAGAGAGATTTTTCGCGGTACTTTGTGTATTTTTTCCAGATGCAAGGACTCTGTTGCTGCAAAATAGCACTTCTTACCTTCAACATTTTCATTTTAAATTTATTTATTTTATTTTTTCTTTCAATACATTTTATTTAAAAATTAACCGTGAACCTGAGACAGGGGAGAAGCAGTCTAACTATCCCTAAGAATCCATTTGCAATTTTAACAGCTTCCTTATTTTGTACAAAACAGGACATTGCCTTAACAAGGAATTTCAAGATCGTTAACAGTATTAGGCTTTATCAAGTTCGCCAAATTCCGATTAGCTCCTGGAGATTGACATTACACCTGGTTGCCAATTGTATTAATATAAAAAATGGTTAGAAATTTTGACGAGATTTATTCCATTTTCTCGATAGACCAGGTTCCTAATTCTTTCCCTCTTAAAGATGTTAAAATCTTGCACTTTGTTTCGAACATAAATAAATTTATTAAATTACTTCATGATGCAGACTATTTTGATTGTTTGAATCTGATTTATTTTCATGACTACAATCGTATTGTTATTCTTGCACTTTAACTTTATGTTCAATTTAAAATAACACAAAGAAGCTGGATCTTTTAATTAAAATTATTTTATATATAAGGATTGGCATTGTTTTAAATTAATTCTTGTTTGTCAGAAGAAAGAAAATTTTCTTTACTGATAAAAATGCTTCAAAAAAATTTTGTTTTCTCTTTACTTATTATTATTTATTACTATTATTTATTATTGTTCTAGTGATTTTTTAAGTACAACTATCCTTCATTCCGATAAATTTTATATTGGTAATTTATCCATACAAAGTTTAAAAATTATGTTCGAGTTCTGAAATTAAATTTGTTCATCGTGTAAAAGAATAGTATAAACTAATTTTTGTATCGTACATGTTCTCTAACATATTCTCATGTTCCCTTTTATTTGACATCATCATTAATTTTTAATGTATTGTATCACTATGACACTGTTTCTTTTGGTTAGTAAAAATGTTTTTGAGATTTAGATAAATTTTCCTTCAAACAATGTTTTTAAAATACCAACATCCTTCAAAATGAATGTAAATAAGAAACCCTTGCATTAAATATTATATGCAATGTATTCAAAATATTTACAAACTTTAGGTAAAGGAGGAATTAAAACAAACATCGAAGAAGTCATTTTAAGAAACAAAGATACCTGACAATAGAATCATTGATGAAGGTTTCTGCAAGGAGATAAATTTCTATACAAGAACATACTTTTAAAAACGAAATGCAGAATGGGATATACTTTTACATTTATTGTAGTTTCTTCTACTCTTTGCCAGTTCAGAAATTTTATTTCTCAATGTATCAACAGAATTCAGTTTCTAGAATTTCTATATCATTTGCATATATTTCCCTTTAATGCATACTTCTGCAAAGTATCTCTGAAAATTGAAGAATATATTTCATGACAAAGCTTATTTTTATTTGTCGAAGGCAGGAAGTATAGGAAATGGGAACTGGTCGTTCTTTTGTGTGAAAGAGTTGATTTTAATATTCTTGAACAAGCTCGTACAACAAAATATAATTATCCATCTTTAAAGCAAACCTCATGTGATTTAATTTCTGCGAGACAAAATTAATATTTCTTCAGGTATATTATTGTTATTTACTTTTATATGTTAATTGTATTGTATTTAAATAATTTTTGCGTAAAATCTTGTTTTCAGGTGAGTTGGATTAGAATAAATATATAAATTTATGTAAATAACTTTAAAATAATGCATGAAAATATTAATCAGATAATAATATTTACATTTTGACAATATGTATAATCACATATAAATACGAATATACGAAAAGTAATTTTGATTAAGCAGAACCAAACTTTATCCAATGACAATAAATGCTTGCGGAAAATAAATTGTAAAGCATTTACCAGCTTGTTATATGTCCTAACAAAAAACGCAGCAAAATTAGAGATTTACCATCAATTAACATAACAATGCAGGAGAATTTAACAATATATGATTGAAAAGTTAATACTATAAATCAATTTCCTTTGTAATTCAACTTAATTATTTTAAAAAATCCTTTAATGTAATGAGTTTAAAGTCTTATTATGTTTCGAACTAATCTGAATAGAAAAGATTTCTATAGATTTTTATGAAGAAATTGAGTGGAGGATATTTGCACAGTTATTGCTATAACTAATCGGGTACTAAAATTATATCTTTATTTATGCTGCAAGAATAACTCTAAGAATAACAATAATATTGCTAATGAGAAAACCCTAATTAATCTAGCAACATTGGAAGAGAATAATACAAATCGAATTAATGAAATAAAAGAAAAATTATAATGAATTTAAGAATTGTTAACATGTTTATTTTATTAATTTTTCTTTCTGAGCATTAGAAGCTAATTGCCAATTGAAAAAAAGAACAATATTATTTTCATTACTAAGGTTTATGAATATTAATATTTCGAGATATAATCAATGATATGTTTACAACCGTTAAACCTAAAAACAATCACTGTGTAAAACACAAACTCTGACAATAAAACACATTCATTAGTAATAATTATGATAAGAGCTACATAAGAACAATCCGGAAATTACTGATGAATCACTTTTGTTTTCAACCGAATTGAATGTTCTAATAAGTTATTTTTGACTCATAGAATAAAAAATCAATTATTGTAAATTCAAGATGATTCGACGAGAAATATTGAAATTTTATGAGCTGTAAAAACATATAACTTTGTTCTAACAATTAAAATATAATCCTTTTAACTTTTTGTGTGTGGTATTAATTTTTCAGAAGAGTAAATTTTTTAGTGAGTATGTGTTCCTTTTTTAATTTTTCACTTGAAACTAATTTCAATGATTGCATCATTTTTTCTTCTTGTAGTTACATTAACGTTTGCATGTTTCAATTACTGATATCAGTACATGTAGCTCGTGGCGACATCTGTTGGATATGATGTTGGAAATGTTCGGGAAGGAAGTCAGAACGGCTGATCTGGCAACACTGGCGAAACAAAACGCTGGGTAGCCTAGTGGTTAGAGCATCGGATGCCAGACCGGAAGGCCTGGGTTCGATGCCCGATGCCACCAAATACCACCGAGTACAAACGGAAAACTTGCTTGTTAAATCTGTGGATCCGAATGGTGTCGCCATCTATCGTGAGCAAAATCGTGCTCATGGGCTCAAAGCTTAGGCTAATGACAGGCGTATCTCTAGCCCGTTGCCATGATGAATTTCGTGAACCTTGATCTGACTACGTCAGGCAGGTGGCATTAACAACAGCAACAGCATTTACGTAGTGACAGGTGTTGACCATCTGCCCGCAATATTGTTCAGTTGAGCATCGTTTGTGTTCTATGCCTGACTTGTTTTACAAAGTGCTTGTTCAGTGCGTTGGTCCTTAACGGAGAACAGGAAAATGAAGGAACAAAAGATCAATTTAAAGTTTTGTTTTAAGCTTGGAAAAACACCGAAATAAACTTATGCGATGCTGGTACGCGTTCATGAAGATCAAACACTTTCCATGAAGTGTATGTATGAGTGGTTTGTCCGTTTTCTCGAGATGGCCGGGAAAGTGTTTATGACAAACTCGTCGCAAAAGACCGGCGACCTCCGCCAGTACGAAAACATTGAGAAAGGGAGAAAATTAATCAAGAATGATCGTCGATTAACTGTGTGCATGATAGCTGACGAAATGCAGATTAACCGTGAATCTGCGGGATAAATCATTACCAAGTATTTAAGGTTGAAAAAAAAACGTGGAGGATACGTAAAGTACGATCCCAGTGCGCATAACAAAGTTCATTGTTTTTTGTTCACAACATTGCTCACCCTCACGCATTCAAACAATTCCCTGTAATAAAGGGAGTGGTGTAAATTGAATATCCTCCATACTCTGCAGATCTCAATTCTCTAGACTTCTTCCTATTCTCACGACTCAAACTTCATTTATTCGAAATATTGGCGAAATAGGTAAAAGTTAGTTTGAAAATTAGTTGTTACTCTAACGACAAAAATATTTACCGCTTCCCATTAACTCAAAATCAAGTATCATCTAAAATGTTTGCTTTGGATTGTTAGTTGGCTTTTATAGACACTAAAAGTGTATATCATACTTATTTTTTTACGTAAAGAAATTTTTGTACAAGAAAACAATAACTATTTAACAACTTTGTATGCAACTCAAAAACTTTATACTTTCCTTTGAAATAAAAGAAATGAAAAAAATTTCACAAATAAGACATACATTAATTTATCTAAAATTGTTTCAGACAAATTGGCAGATTCTCGAATTCAACTTAAGGACTTTGTATTTATAAAAGTCATGGCAACCAATAAAAAATCTATGATAATTAATATACGTGTTAAATTCGAAATGTTTTGTTCTCAGATATTAGTCATTTAACTTAAAGGAATAGAACAGAGGTAAGATGAAAATCATCACTAAGAGTTAAAGGAAATAAACTTTTTAAAAGAAGATTAAGTTTTTAAAACTTTAACACCTTTGACCTAAAGACCTAAAACGTTTAGCTCTTATTTTGATTGACTGATTTAATTGTAATTTACATCCACTTTGAAGTAACAGAATAGCTATTAGTGACGGATCTTTTCGTTTTGGACCATGGACGCTAACCACAAATTAGTGACCATGACCCCTCGGTTACCATGGCTACACATGGAATATATCAGGAAACATTATGATCAAATAATAGATGAGACACTTTCAGTATCATGAGTATTATAATCCTACATTCACATTTTTTTCCCATACGTTTTTATATCATAGTTGTTATTTTTGATGAAATTAATAAAAGATTTAAATAATAGATGTGAGAAAAATTTGACTTGAAGAAAAAATGTATAGTTAACAATTCTTTTTTTTTTAATTTAAAAGTGCTTAGTCTATACATATACATTTTTTAAAAAAATGTTCTATCTTTTTCTTAAAACAAAGTCCATACTCAGAGTTATGCACATATTTTAAAACTACAGAAATGGCAGAAAACGATCACAATGATCTATCCATGTGCGTTGTAAGCATTGAAAATGCATCTAACGCGTTTTGGTTCCACTTATTAATAAATTCTTGTCTTTAAAAAAGCAAAAATATAAATATTTATTATTATTTTTTTTTAAATTTAAGACAAACAAACTAGGATTTCTTTTCACATGAATACATTTATTTTTAGCTTCACAAATGAAATATTTTCTCAATGTCAGGAATAATTTTCTGTACTTAATAATACATTTCAGACTTAATGCTTTTACATTTTTAAACCTTCTTCCCTATTCAGTATAATTATTCTGTGTTTATGATATTCTTATTCAATTTTTTCAACATCTTTTAAATGGAAATGGTTTTTTTCAAAAGTGTACGGATATGAAAAAACGATTTTTGAAGTATATGGTACTGTATTAAAATTTATTTTACGCTTTAGATCATCATAAATGAATTAATGGAGAGCGACGTGAATTGGGATTATTAGATTTTTCGGAAATCTATGTATTTAAGGTAGGGTTTTCATTATTTATTTTACTTTCTTTATACAATCTAAAAAAAATGCATCCAAATTTTCAAGATATAGACTTTTATCTCATGAGGAGAAATTCTCCTTGTATCGTAAATTAATTTTACTTTCCTTTGATATAAATAAAATATCAAATGCAAAGTATATACTTTCCTTCGTTTCTATTTGAAAGCATACAGATTAAATTTAGTTTCGAAACGTAATTTCCTGTTTGCCGTTCTTGAGACATCTTTCTTGCAACTATTCAAATAAAATGCATTTATTGAAAGCAACCGAGTTTCTTTGATCCTTTTCTGGAAATGAAATAAACGAGAAAAAAATTTCAAATGAAAATAAAAAACTAAATTTAATGTCTTTGTATTCTAAATGTAATTATTTGAGTCACTCGCAGCTATTTGCACGATTATATACGTCTTATTCAAATAATCGATAGCTGTTTCTTATCTTTTTGAAATCACAATGACACATTAGTTCACAAATTTTTAACTTTCTTAAGAGTGAAAAGTTATAAACAAGTTATTTTAATGTTTGAAATACTTATATAAATGGATTATCAAACGATAAAAATATAAAATTAGTCTATGTCACTAAAATTATGTTTTTAAAATACGTACAGGTTAGAAATTTAATCCATTTTAGCATGAATACTTTTGAAGAATTTGTAGGTATTTTTTTTCAATTTAAGGGAATTCTTGCTTTATATAGAACAAATTAATTGTAAATAAAATCCAAATTCTCAGTGTTCCATATGAAGAAGATCAGGGGGATTCTAATTAAAGTTCCACTTTCAAAATGCTGTGCAAAAGAACCACTGCTAAGAATGACTTCCAATTTGAACTGAATACGCTTGAAGAAAGGAGAGACGGTATGGCATAAGAGAAGAAAATTCATTGGCGTTTTAATTGTTGCTTTTTATTTGGGTTTTGGTCCAGGGACAAATAAAAACCATTTTTTTCACCCAATGTGGCTCGACCTTGCCATGGTTGATGGGCTTTTCACTAACAATGCAAAAACTATTGAATGACTTTGAAGTGAATAATTAGTGAAGTGATAAAACTGATACTGAAGTCATAAAATGAAAACAATAATGCCCATTGAACATTCAGTTAGTTTAATGTGCAACTCTTGCCAAAACCATCGTTATTCGATTCTAAATGAATTTTGCAGCAAAATCCATTTTCGTTATCCCACTTACAGCATTATCTATTGATGAATTTTGGAATTTATTCTTATTCCATACCGTTCCTCTCCTTTTTAAGTATATTCAGTTCAAATTCGAAATCCTTCTGACCTGTGGCTCTTTTTTATAACTATTTGTATGTGGAACTTATAGTATAAATACCTTGTATATCAGCATTTGATGTTCTTTATTCAAAGGAATAACAAAAACTGTAGGATACTTAACATAATAGTTATAATTTATCTGAGAAATATAGCTAAGTATTTCTCTTAAAAAAGATAATTTCCCATTAGTAATATGTGTGAAATAAATCAAGATTTAAAGGGATAGTTTGAATATAAAAATAATTGCGTTCTAACTTCACATTCGGTAATCATTTTCAATGATTCATTAAAATTTCATCAAATTCTTGTCTTTTACCATTTAATAAATTATTTTTGAAACTAAAATGAGATAGTTTTTAATGGTTCTTTTACAAAAAACATTTTATTGATTTATCTAGTCATTATCAAAAACACGCTTAAATAGAATAGGAAAAAAATATTTTCGTTATTACAGAACTATACAGTTTATCATTTTTAAAAGTTAAAACATTTTTATATGCTGATTAATTACGGTTAAAGTGTAGTATAGGGTAGGGGGGAGGGCGAGCTTGGCGATGCCAATTTCTTTTGGTGACCAAAATCAATCGCCAAGCTACTTCACTTAGCGATAAATGTCCGGAAGCCAGAATAAATTCATTATCTTACCATAATATCTATATAAAAGTTGCCAAATCCAAATGGCTCTACACTTGAGCCATTAATTACTAAAACGTGGTTAAATTTTGGTTAAAAAATTCTATGTTTTTAAATACATCATACCTTGAACAATCAGCTGAATGCTTTTTTCTTCTCTCCCATAGTCATTTACTGCTTCACATGAAAATAATCCAGAATCTGCTCTCAGAACAGATGGAATAGATAACTGAGATTTCAAACCATTTGGATGCACATGTTCTCTCAGAACATATCTAAAAGAAAATCACAAAAATCGTCTCAAAACAGTTTAGAATACTCAAAAAATCTTTAAAGGAAATTTAAAAAAGTATAAAGATAAATAAATGATACATAATGTTTAGACAAAGTAACGGTAATAAACATTAATATATTTTATTTTTTAAGTTCAGTTATACTTAAATTTATTTTCTGTTTAATTTTGTAAAAACGCTATTAATAAATAAATTTATATAATAATAATAACCACAAATATATGTGTATAATAATAATAATAATAACAAATAATCGTGTACCTGTCCTTTGAAAGTAAACATTTTTTCTAATGTTGTAGTAAATTTATTTATACATAAAGTATAGTATGAGTCGTAAAAACTGAATTAAACTGTAGAGAAGCACCAAGAACTATTTTCTTGGGGGGGGGGGTCTTCCCTCCTTCCAGTGCTTTCTCGAAAATTCTGCTTTCGTCATAGATATAGATTTCTCCAGCAATGTTCAGGAGTATCCATAAGCTCGCCAAAAATCATACCAACTTAGCTGTAGGACCAAATTTCAGCCAAGTTCTCATTGAAACTCCGTTATAATGTAAGGGACAATTTTGTTTAATAATATTACAATTTTTATACTCCTGAACAACATATATCCTCACACTACATCGGGCTCCTGCTAAACTGGATTTGAAATTAGGCTGTATCGTCATGCTACTAAGAAATTTGTGTATTAATTACTGATGAACTGAGTAATGCGGCTTAATATTGGTACTAAAAAATAATCAGAAGAATATTTGATGTGTGATATTTTATTATACGGAACTCAAAATTTATCATGTATACTAAGGATCCCACTGGATACTTGAGGGAAAGCAAAGACGGAATAAAAATTCAGATCAATTTAGAGGAAAAGGTGATTAGGAACATTGTTTTTGCAGAGGCACTAAATTGAAAGACAAATTTAACAATTAGTATGAGCAGTTGAATAATTTGAACAATGAGGGTTGGTACGCCGTTAGGCGGACAGGGTTACCGAGTTCATAATATTAATAAGAAATTCATTACTGTTAAATACACACATGCACCCCCACAGCATAACACACATACACATAATGAACACGTGGCTTAAAACTTTAAAACTTAATTTTATATCTGATGTTTAATTATTTTTATTTAGGTTTTTTTTTATTCATTTGCTTAAAGTTATTTTTTTATATGTGAACTTTTTTTTAATGACATTCCATTAAAGGAAGAAATAAAGCAATCAATGTGATCAAGCATTTAAATGAACCCCGGATTTATAAATAGAAAATCATTTGTTTTTATGACCAGTAATGAATAGAGTTGAAGCGGCGCGTTTTATCCTGGTAGGACAGAACCCGGGACCTTTGGATCCGAAACCGAGTAACTTAACCACTACACCAAAATGATCACCATGGTGAGAAGGTTTTTACTGGCACTTATATAGATTATATCATCACACACTCTCCTACCAGAGAGTTGGTTAGGCGAACGAACGATATAGTTGTTAATGGGAGCAGTCAGTTTTTTTTTGTGTGTGTGCGTGTTGGATGAGTTGCGTCATGTTTATCTGACGATTTTTTTTAGGTTGCTCTCTTGCATAATGTTTATCTGACGAATGATTTTTCTACACAAATTTAATTTATTGATGGATATCAACAAAGGAAGATTCATTGATGGAATAACACAACTCAGTATCCCGGGTGATATTTTCTCCATCACAAATGATCTTAATGTTACAACTATAAATAAAGGTGAGGAATTTTCCAATTTACTTTTACAATATCCTGAATTAACTAATCCTAATATTCTACCTACTCAAGTGAAACATTTTATAGAAACAAAAGGTCAACCGATTCATTCCAAAGCACGACAACTTGATCCGAAACCGAGTAGCTTAACCACTACACCAAAATGATCACCATGGTGCGGAGGTTGTTACTGGCTTATATAGATTATATCACTACAGAGTAAAAAAATGGGATAGTTTGTAGGAACAGTGAATGTATAAAAACATTTATTATCAATTTCTTACTTATTGTATCATATTTGTTAAACAGAATCCTGAAAGAGTACACGGGGTAATAAAACGATACAAAAAGGAATACCTTCGAAAAGTTATAGAAGCGAAATCAAATAACTTACTTTAGTTCTGGGGTTTTTCGGTAGAAGCCGTATCACATATATTCTTCGAAAAATGTACATATACATACTCTTAGATTCATATATTTTTATATATACTAATACACACTTTTTCAAGATTATTTTGAAAAATTTACTATTCCATCTACAATAGAATTTTTTCCCGGAAGATCTTAATGCTCTACTTCTATCAACATGATTTGAATTTCATATCATTCATATGATTCCGTTGCTTTTCTTATACCGTAAAGGAAGATTTTTGTTTTCCTTTACGGTATAAGAAAGTCAATAAGGTTATCTATTGCACCTCTTTCAAAAACTTTAAAAGTTTTCGAACTTGAATTATTTTTATATCTGAATTATCTGCATCTAGAAATGAATTCTTTCATACATAATCTTGTTTTGCTCTTTTCATCTCTTTGTGAATTATAATTGTATTTTCTGAAAAGTTTGCTTTAGAGAAACAATGATTGTCAGATTAATCAGATGGTATTTCTTACTTTGATCCATGATTCCGTTAAATTACATAATTTTACTCATAAGTAAAAATTATTACAGTATTTTGACTTTTTGAAAACTATTCAAAAACCTTTATTCATCAACTTTTTTCTTCGTTAAATAAATGGAAAAAAAAATGAAGTTGCATCTTTAAACATGTATTTGCTACAAAAACATTATTCATATTATTTGACATTATCAATTGAAAAGTATAATGTTTAGTATATATTATAATACACATTACTAGACTGCTTGTACATAATACATAATTCATATTCGTTATACACATTTGCATATGATATACAATACGCAGGACAGTTCATTATGAGATATACTTTACAACAGTCCAATTAAATCAATTCCATCTGTATATGGTATGTGTATTAAATACTTGAGTTTGTATATGTATATATATATATATATATCTGTTATGTCCTAATCATCATTGAAGTACATATTTTATTTATTTAGGGTAATGACTGTTTTGGTTTTGTTCAAATAAATGTATTGTTCTAGAAAATTAATTTTATTGGCGATAAACCTCATGATTCTTATAGTCTTGTTTAAATTGCAAAAGTAACATCAAAAATGATTTCGAATAAAAAAATAAAAATAATAAAGTTACTTTATGTGAGATAGATTTCACCTGAAATATTTCTTTCGCGAAATCAAATTTTCCCCCTCGATTTCAATGTTTCTCGATTTACTTTTTTGTAATATATACTTAATTTTGTTTTCAAGGAATTTGATCTAGTTATTGAATGATTATGAGTATCTGAACTAAATTTTTATGTTATATTGAACTGAATATATATATATATATATATATATACATTTTTTCATTATATTAAAAATAAATTAAAATTTTTTAGAGGAAAAGGACCTTAAATGAGAATTTCTTTTATGGATAACCGTGATTTCATATTTTTTTTTTACCTGGAAAGCACGCTTCTGTCAATAGGTCTCTGATATCTTTTCCAGGATACCGTGAGAGGGCTTTCTCCATGGGCGTCACAGCTCAGCGTGACTTCTTGATGCTCTTTAACAGTTTTCACTTCAAAGCTCTGATTGAAACGAGGAGGAACTGCACTTGGAATTTATGAAAAAGGAGAAATCACAAAAACATTATATAGATTAATTTTAGATTGCTTTGTACATAATATACATTTTATCATACTATCAATATTTAAAAGATGATTTTCTCTGTAGACTATACTGCATTGCCTCATTTCATATATTATTATGAACATACAAGGTAAAATTTCTTCTTATATCAAGTTTTGCAATTTATGAGTGATTTAAATCTATGTTCTAGCAAATCTATTTCTTTTAAGGAGATCGTGTTCATTTTCCTGAAGTTTTTTTATATGCATGGGAAAAGGGTGTAAGCAAATCGTGTTTTCCGGTTTAGAGTAAAACGGCTTGTGTTCTTGGATGCAGTTAGGAAGGGAAGTTGAAGGTGAAACTTAAATTTCTTCGTGCAGTGAATGTATTGACAATTGCCATTATAGACGATATAGGTTTAACTAAGAGTACAATGGTAAAGACTTGAAATAATTGCATAGCTTGAAGAATTTCTTAGTTGTATCTTTCTCTTAGTTATATTTCTCATTTTGAAAATTGGGATTATTTTGTCTAAACAAAAAAAAATGCTCCAGAAAAAAAATAAAGCGCCAAATGCCAGATTTTACTATTGAAGTCTGAACTAGTTCAATAGGGAGGTGGATCTAAAAAAATATTTGTTCCTTTCATTTATATAGCCACCTTAATTTTTTTTTACTACGTAACAATGAGCTATCCGTGAAGTCTTTTCTCTCTACATAGGGTTTTCTTCCATATAGCCAAACTGGTACTTTAATATCGAACAATGCCACACCATAAATGAATGTCACTACCAAATAACGTATAAATAGCCAACAAAATAGTCTATTAACTGTTATAGTAACTGATTATAGATAACGGTAGATGCTTGGGGACGATATTGCCACATTAATTCGCGCCAGAACCATATTGTCGTAGCCACTTTTACGGTTCAAAATAAGGAAGATTTTGATATTATCAAGTACGGGGTTGCATCTGAAATAAGTACTCTTTAACTTATTTTGTCTGCGTATCATGTACTCATTTTTAGTGTCAACCTTAACCCGTTCAGGATCAAGCAATTTTTCCAGTTAATTCTAACTTCATTAAAAAATTCTTAAAAATATCATTGCATTTATAAAATATACCGAAATGTATTGTTTATAATCATTCCAAGTTCCATAAATTCCAAATTAAGATAATATCAATTAGATTATGGTCCACAGAATGGGCTACAATCTCAAATATGATACCATGTTCCCTGAAGTGATCACATATATGTAATCATAGTCCTGAACGGGTTAAGAAAAGAAAGTTATTACAATATCTTGCTTAGAATCATTTCGAGTTTGATTAAATGGCTTCTCCACTCATGATGTGTTCAGATCCTCCGGTAACCTAAATGATCAGCAAGATCTCCAACTGAAATAACATGCAAAGGAGATACCACGACAGCTCTTAGATTCTATTTATATTTGCTACTTTTAGATTTTAACATATAACAGTAAAAGTTTGAAATACTAAGCAATAAACGACGTTGCAAAATATGTAATTTTTATTTCCTCTTAAAACAATCTCGTTGTTACTTATTGAAAATTACAGATATAAGATGTAATGAGAAAAATTAAATGAATAATTTTGCCTAAGAAAATGACATGGAGTTTTGTTAATATCTAATAAAATGTCTGATTATTGCTTTGATGATCTGATTATTTCTTTAACACACACCGAAATTTCCCTTTCTTCAAAAGTTAATTAGTGATAATTTCCTAAATCAGAGTTATAAAAGAGCCATTGAAATTTTTCATCAGTATTGGAACATTTTCCTAATTTTTTAAAGAATAAATCCAGCAGTTAATTCAAATTAGTATATTTCTAACAATAAATGTCGCAGAAAAGTGGCTTCCATAATGTAATATATTTAAAAGCATGACTAGATTTTGAATAAAAAAAAGTCTATTGTTTTAAATAATGAAGTGAAATTTGCAATTTTAAATGTATTCGAACGTGTGTGTGTATTTTTGATCATAGATTTTCAAATACTTTTCAATAAACTCCAACTAATTAAAGATGACTAAATATGCTATACAAAAATTGCACAGAACAATTGAACAGATAATACAGAATACAGGAGCATTGGAGAAAAATTTCAGTTAAGTCCTAATGTTTATAATTGATATTCCCGACAATTTATGAGTCCTATCAAGAATTCTATAACAATGAAGAGTTATTAAATTTCCAACAATAAGAAACTAAGCAGTTTGCGATATGAAGTTATAAGGGATACTTAAACCAATATATCACTTTATTAGACACATTCACAAGTTATTTAAACTTGAATGGTAATAACAATTGTATTTAAATATTACCTTCTTTGTCAGAGAATTAAACAATACGTTAAAAATTCAAATCTATTATCATAGATAGGGTACTTATAGAAAAGAGAATAAGCTTTATTTTTAAAGTAAGCTGGAATCAGAATTAATTCCTCGATATGGTAATGCATTATGATAGCTGACGGAACCATTTAAGATCTTTTATTTAATAATAAATATGGAAATAAGATATTTATTCTCTAATGCGTTTACCCGGAAAATGAAAAGAGAATATAAAAAGGCAGTTTACTGAATTAGTTTAAATCCTGTGGAATTTGTGTTTGGAAAGAATTTAAAAGTTCACTGAACTGAGGAAAACTGAAGGATTACCTCTCAATGAGTTTTTTTAAAAATATATATACTTGTCCATTGCTTTATTTTTTATTAATTTTTTTCAGGATAGAATTTGCATTTGAATGTTGTATTAAAGGTTTGAACCGAATCTCATATTTTTTTACTTGTAATTTTTTTATTTAGGATATTGCGCGCCTATTTTATAGTAGATTTACTTCTCAATTTTAAAATCTAATGCTTTGTTATTTTTAAATGTAAACAAAAAAAGGAATATGATATTTGGTAAGAGTCATAAAGTAAACAAACGTATGCATCTAGTTATCTATGTGAGACTATCTTCTCATGAACCACTGAACGAGGAAACGCATTGAAGGCACCAAAAGATGGGAATTTATCCTGGAATCCATTTTGACCATTTAAATTATAAATTATAATTAGTTAAAAAGATATAATTAGAAATGCTGAGATGCACATGTAGACCATTTATCATGCAGAGACACCGAAAAAGAGCAGAGGGAAAGATTTAGGACATTTTCATCAATTTTTAAGCTCCGATTCATTCTTCCGTACCAAAGCAGGAAGAAAAAAAATCCAGAATCGGTCAGACCGTTGATTTCAATAGGACATTAATTTTTTCTTACAAAATACAGATATTTCGTATTTCTTATGATTTTTTTTCAATGATGAGTCAATATTAAAGCATTTTCACGGACAGAATGTTCCAATTGCTCTGCATCTCTTTCTCACAGTCGAAATCTATCGACTTTTGGTCTTGAAAGAAATGGACTCTTTTATCTGTTAGACTTAAAAAAATGATGCACCCTAAATTATTATTATTAATTCTTAAAAATTACTCGAATTTTTACTTTATTTTTTTAATTATTTCTCAATTTAGAAAAATAATTTAATGAAACTTTTCCCCGTTTGTCAAATTTTATTATCCGTGTTTTGATCGAAGATTAAAAAAAATTATTTAAAAATTGCGGTTTAAAAAATACGTGTTTTTCATTCTACACTCTTTATTCGAGGCCTTGTTTGAGCATTTTTTCTTACATTTTGTTCGAAAATTTTCGTTTGTTATTTATGTGCAAAATTTGAATTCATTTACCTTAAAAATAAAAGCACTCAAATAAAAAAAAAGCTGAAGCATTGAAACTTTTTCACAATCTACGGATTCACTTTCCTTTGAAGTGCCACAACAAGGTTTCCCTCTTCCTTTAGTTTGGTCTAAAAATAGGACGGAAAAGAAAGAAACCCGTTTGACGGGGTAGAAAAGTAAAAATTTTCCTTGTGAAAAAGTTGTACAATCGAAAAAGCCCGTGCAACGCCGGGGTATGCGTCTAGTGTGTACTATTTAGTGCTACATATTATTCATTTTTTTATTTGAGAAAATTCATATAATAGCACTGAGGTGCCTTGTTTCTAATTTTAAGTTACCTTTACACGTCAATTTCAACTCTTTTCCAGAAACTGTTGGAATTTTGATTCAATCTTAAAATAGAGTTATAATCTTTTTAATATTACTAATACTACTGTAAAAGTGATTGTATTGTTATGTTTACCAGAACCTCAATAAAATACTTTTTTGGGAGGATTTGCAATTAGATAATAATGCATATAAATTGGGAACATTTAAGGCTTACTTTTTAATATAAATGAAAGATTTGGAGTTTCATAACAATTTTTCAAACCAATTAAGTTTACCTAAGACATCATAAAAAATGTTATGGATAAACATTCCCAAAATTTCCATGTAGGTTTCATAAACCTTGATAAAGTTATCATATGTAAAGGTTTTATTACTGTTGAAAAAAAATTGAATATTTTCAATATTTTTTTGAAAATTCTTGCTTATTAGTGATTTAACTTATATATGATTTAAATGATAGACATGCTGTGTATATAATATCATTTAAGCTACAAATCTCAGATCAGTTAATATCCTAAAAAAGGTATAATATGGCTAGTAAAATTTATGAAATCAAGATATCTTGATTTAAAATTGAAATTTAATTCTTTGTTATACATTACTCATTTTTTTCTTGTAAAATGTTACAAAAAATTAAATGTATGGTTTTCAAAAAGCTGCTTTAATTTTTAATCACATCTTAATATTATACAATGTAAAAAAAAAGTCAGATTTTTTTTTTTGTAGAACGAAAAAAAAAATAATAACCTTAGAATACACATTCAGATTCAAGTAAAAAGAAGAAAGAACTCTAAGATAAAACAAGTTCGAAAGGGGGAAAAAAAAACTCAACCATAATCCGTATGAGTATGAATGAACTATGAGGGGATTTATGTATAATTGAATTTTACGTAGTTACATTAATACTCTAGTAAACAATGCATTATTGATATTGCAACTAATTCCAAGCAGAAACAATTACCAATTTATGGCAGCTTCTTGACATAAGGAGGGGCGGTAGGGCAGCAAACAAGCTTTCGTTATATTCTCAGCCTTCACAAAACTGATGCTTTCAATGAAAGAAATGTTTATACAGCAAACAATAACGCATATTGGTATTCGACGGATCAAATAATCAAATATTTATAATGATGATACCATAAAGGATCGTAAGAATAATTTCGAATGAAACGGATATGAGTGTGGAAAATGTCGTTTATCTTTCTTTACCAAAAACCAGGAAAGAAAAAAAGTAGCAAAAAAAGTAAATGCGGTAAAGAAATAACTGCTTAGAGTCTGCTTAGAGAACAAAATTGACTGTTACGTATTATCGTTATCGAAAAAATACTATATATCGCTAAAATGCCAAACAGACGAGAACAAACGATTCCACTTGGCTCAGAAACAACCAAAAGATAAACCGGAAAACGAGTGGGGTAAATTACTTTTAGAATGTGATATCTGATCGTGAATGATTTGGACTTGGGTTGTTCATTGGAAAGTGAATTACGACACCATAACTCATTACTGCATTGTCAGATAAACAAGTTAATGCATTGATTGAGAAAATAAATTAGCTCTTTATCAATGAGAGAACACAGGACAAATGGTCCTTAATGTGTGAGGATATTTGACTACATTCTAATCAAGAACGAATCTTCACTTCTGTTTTCTGTATAATGCTAACTTAATTTGACTTAAATATTTTAGTTTAACTGTAAACTCTTTAAGTTGTACAAACATTTTTGGTCTGTTAAAAATAAAATATTTCTTAGTTAAAATAACTTTTGGGTTGAATTATATTAGTAAAATTAGACTTTTTCTAAAAGGCTTCTGTTAAATTTAATTGTTAAGATTGATAAATTGGGAAGTGGTATACAAACATATTTCAGAGACTTTAAAAAGATAAGAATCTATTTCTCTCAATGCAGTTACGGTATAACTATACCCTATGCTTAAACTTACATAAGTTTGTTTGATTATATATTTTTATATCAGCCGATTGTATTTAACTCCAATATCGTTACAATTTTAGCTGCCAGATATAATTTAAACAATCAATTTTAAAATTTCTTTTTAAACTTAAAGTCAAAACAATTTCCTACAACCCCTCCCCGTACAATTAATATGATCCAAAGGTATTAAATACAATTTTAGTGTTATGCCAAGCTCTTTCATGATGTATTTCATATGATTATTATCTTAGAATCCTCAAGGAAATTTCGAATTACCCCAAATGTAAAAAATAAATGACTAGCTTTTGTCAGACGACATAAGAATTTGACAATTCGACTGTTATTTCCAGATGAGACGGGCGCGATGTATTTTTCTGCATCCACACTACAAGTGTTTGCCGCCCAAGCCGAAAAATATATGATGACATATATACGATTCCAATTGTGAAATCATCCAAGCTAGATGATATAAGTTGCATTATCAGTCTTTGGTATTACTGCACGGTCTTTTCTACTTTCTGAATCCACGATGACCATATCTTAATTTACTATGTGAGGAATAGAAGCTCCTAATGAATGTTTATAGATGTATATTTTTGATGCACGATAATCAATTACTGTTAAATAGTGAAGAAACCAGAGGAAAAAAGAAAGAAATCCAAGTGCTTAATTTGCCTGTAACTAACCATATTTGAATCCCACAGCTAATTTGTAATGCCTTGTGAAAAATAAAGTCGTAGGAAAGCATAGTGCTATGGTTTTTGTTGAAGCAATAAAGCATAACTGCTAGCCTTAGGTTTCTGAAGCTAATGGTCAGTCTCTTATTCATAGCATGCCTAACAGGATTGCAGCAGATATTAAAAATAAAGGTACTACAAAATACCGATTTTATATAAATGACCCGGCAATTCTGTTTAATTATTTTACAAAATTTGCTATTATAGAGATTATATATATATATGTATATGTTACGTAGTGCGCTGATGTACATAGTCATTTTGGGAGCTTTCAATTTGCTTTATGGATTTTTTTGTAGTAAACTTTCATAGTTACTTCTATAAAGTGTTTTTCATTAAATTTTTCAGATATATACTAAGATTCAGTGACTGACTACAATTCAGTGCAGTTCGCATTTTAAGCAAAATGCAGTGCGAATTCTTTGCTGTTAAAAAAGATCAGTAGAACTTCAGTTGAAGAAGAAAGCAAAATGCGCTTTAAAGAAATGAAAAAAAAAAATGTTGTTTTTCTTCCTACTAAATAATATCAGTTTTTATTTTTATATTTAATTTTGTTTTAAAACAATATTTGTATCTCTTAAATTCTTTCAACTATGTAAATACTTAAAGTTTACCTCGGTTTTCAGCAAAATGTATGAGTGCACATATTTATTATATTCACTTCAGAAAACACATCTTTATTGAGAGAAAATATTTTTCTTATTCCCCTTCCAGGTTTTGCATACCAGTTTAATAATTAGATTTGTTTTAAAACTCATTCAGTTTTGAATAAAATTTCAAAAATCGTTCATCATTATTATGATTAGAATATTTCTTACTAAATAGCTTTTTAGGTAGAGCTGGATTTAATCCTGCTCTCTTCGTCTAAAAGATATGACTGAAGAAATAATAATATTCTAATCATTTTTTTCCCACCAAAAATTCTATCGAATAATTATTTTTTAATTATTCTTAGGATAAACATTAACTTCTTGAAACATATTCACTCTTAATTATTTTTTTAATTAATAAATTTCAACACGAAAGAATATTCTTCATGAAAAAAAGCATGGCAAAAAAGCACTTAAAAAGCTTTTATTCATTCATTAATGGTTTTTCTACAAGCTTTATTAGAAAGTTATGTTTACTCGCTTTTATTACAAATTTAAAAACACCATTTAATTCTTTTTTTTCATTCTTTCAGTCCACTTTTTAAATTATTTTAGACGAAAGAAGTGTGTGTGTTAGTTCGTCCTTCAATTCTTCCTTTGGAAGGTGACTAAAGAAGGGAAAAGGTTTAAAAGGGTGGATACCAATTTCTTTTGGCAACTGAGACAAGTTAAACACATCCATTGTTCACACTGAGTGAAAAAAGCGTTTTTTAAGTTTTTTTATTGCTTTTTTACTCCCAGTACACAATGGAACTGTTTAAAAAGAACTCCTATTTTAATGGTCGCCTCAGAGAATTGGATCCATTAGCGCAAAGGTTCTGTAATGACATGCGCCGATCCTGGATAAAGCTGTCCTTTCGCTTTTCGCACGTTGAATTAGCTGCACCAAATAAAACAAAGATGGATGTCCACTGGAGGTGAAAAAGAGGCGGCGATGCGTGTTAAAATTGTTTAATTTTAGATTCCAAGAGATATCATTAAGGGGCTGGTTTTTTTAAGTAATTTGTTCTTACGAAATGCCACTTTAGAAAAGCTTAAGTGAGGTTAATGAAAGTTTAAATAAAATGTTGAAGCTATAGTCAATTATAATTATTAGTTATAAAAATAGAAACAAAAATAAAGAGTGTAACTTGTAAACCATATTTGGTCAAACAAATAAAATAATATATGTCATAAACTGAACAAATATGTTCAACATTACTTTAAGTATCAATACGATTTTTTTTTCCTTTTAAATTTGTGGTTTATGAGAAAAATCTTAACATTATATATATATATATATATATATAATAGAGTGTGTCAACCGTAGGGTAGGTTACAATTTAAAATACATTACACACTCTCATATATGCGTCTACACACAGACAAATATAAATATATATATACTATTATTTCATCATAATTTGCTAATTTTACTTCTAAGTGGTACTGTTAATTGCTCCTTTGTATTTGGCGGGAAGCAAAACATAATGCGGTGCTTACAAAGTAAGTTTGATTACATCGATCTTAACTCTCTAGTAAATACTCGTAGTCTATTAAATATTTCATCGTTATATTAATAATACATTTCTACAATATTTCTTCCTTTCCTTATAGCCCAGTGTTTAGGCAGATTACAGGCATATATATATATATATATATATATATATATATATACATAAACACACATTCTACAACACATCAAAAAGTTATCCAAATGAGATGAAATTGCATCTGCTCATACCGTACGTTAGAACGTACAAATAATTCACTATTGACAGCCAATGATTGAACAGTTGGATCTCTCGTGACTTGCAACGAAGCATCCACAGTTGCATAAAAAAGAGGACATTCGAATCCTAAGCCATAACGTATATACAAATGTGGTTCCATTAATTTGGGTGAACAATGCCAATGCCGGATTTGTGAAAAATATGAAAATATGCCAGATTATATGAACATGATTTTACAACGAATCCCAAGAGTAGCAGTCGACCGATATGTCAAATAATGTTGATCTTTTAAGAATGCTAAATTTAATATACAGTAACTGGTTTCCAGCTTTCTTATTATAATAACAATGCAACACTTCGACAATCATTTGTTGAAGTACACTTAGAGTCATCTGTAAAAATTTTAAATAACATTTCATTCCTTGTACAATCTATATGCTCTCTATCCCAATTTAAGCTATCCCTTAATTATATTAGAAGAATACCTTATTATTATTAGACACAGAAGATAATTACATACTTATAAGGCCTTATTTGTAAAGACATCCTTACACTGTAGGGCATCATCTTCTCTTGCAACGCACTTTTAAAAAATGGACGGATTTCACTATTTTTTTGTCAAGTATTCATAATAATTTATCAACACAATATGATAACTTGATTGTTCTAAATGTACAGTTTAGAAGTAAGAAAAAAATATTAAAATCTGTCGATTCAAAATATTTAGTGTTCTCAAACATTTTTAAGAACACATATTTTTTTGTTAAAATGAACAAAATTTCTTAATTTAGATCAACTTTACGTTTTTCTTTTAATAAATGGAAGACATATTTTTCATTTCCAATGTTTTTAATACTTATTGAGGGACCATTGTTCAGTTTAATTTTTTAAATATTCCAATATTGTTATCAAAAGGTATGTTCTATATACAGAGATATTTTAGAAAATTTGTATGACAATCCTGGTATAAGGGTTGTCTTAGTGAGTTCTTTCCTTTTGTTTCATTTCCAATGGTGAGTGATGTCTCCGTTTCGATAGCAACCTATGTCATATGTCAATGACTATTCACCTGAAAGAATATCAGAGCTTCAAACAAGTGAGCTGCGCATGGTGCTTTAACTACAGGATTTCGCTATTTTATCCAAAATTTCTGAGAAGTAGAAAGCTTCATACCGCCTTATTTTTAATAAAACACTGAAGTGACTTATATGTTTTCTATTTAATATATTTTTTTTTATCAAAATTGAAAAAAAAATATAAATAAATAAGAATTAAAAAAATATTAGTAATTTGTGCCAAAAAATGATGCTTTTGGCGGGAACAATCACTATTTCATTTTTTTTACTGTTTAAATATGAAAATTCCAATTTAGAAGAACAGCTTGGTGACATCGGCCAGTGAAATAATTATGAACAAATTACAGAAAAGGGAAAGTTCTTCATTTTTTGATCTATTAAATGTGATGCAAGAACCGGAAAATATTTGATTTAAATTAAAATATTTTGTGGGGATTTTACTTTGGCAGGCCAAATATAAATTTTCCAAGTTAGCGACCGAGAAAAATAATCTGCTTACCCTAAAGTATATATTTAAAATTCAAGATAAACGTAACAGAGTTGCTTTAAAGATGAATGCTATAGTACCTATAAAAATAGGAAGTAAATTTCTTATTTTAGCACAGTTAAAACTATTTTAGAAGCACATACACACAGTTGAACATCTCTTCCACACGCTTCTATTTTAAAATACAAGATGAAGTTCAATGTTACAACGAATCCATCTTTTAAATATATTATTATTTCTAGAATATAAACATATATCTAAAATGTAAATATTTTTTCATATGCATTTAATGTCTAAATTAACTAAATGAACAGATTTCAGAATAACTCATATGTTGTAATAAGGTTTAATGATCTATAAGTAAATTTGAAGCTTCTAAGTATAGAAATTCCTATTTCTAAACAATGTGATGTATACGATTTTTTTTTCAGAACTTTTATACATAAACTAATATAGTACTAAATAAAATAGTAAAGAAGTTTGTAATATTAAGAAATATATTTAAGATCATAGTAAGAATAATAAGAAAAATTTAAATAATGGTACAAATATATATATACATAGATTTTCATTTCTATAAATCTCATTTTTGATGCTAAAAAGAAGTAATTTGTAAATAAAACAATTCGAGAAAATCATATAAAATATTATATTTTTCAATTAAGACCCCAAACTGTAAAAAAACTAGTAAATAAATATATATATATATAATTTCATATACATTTTAAGTATACTTTAAAATCAACAATTTTATAAATAAAATTTTTCTTATAATTTGTTCTTTTCAGCACCTAAGTAAATTATTGTATATTTCTTTTTGATTTTAATCAGTTTTTGTGCAAATAAGTATTTGCAGTGTGGATATAATTTATAGTTATGTTTCTCTCTCTCTCTCTCTGTATATATATATGCAGTCACAGTGGCAAAAGTTGGGAACACTTTTTTAAATTGTTACGATTTTCAAGTTTGTGTGCTTATAGAAATGGTTACGTTGCACAAAATGCAAAGTATTTTATATAATTTTAAAGGTAGTTTTATACTTAGTTCAATGCAAAAAACAAAATTAAAATATATGTAAAGCAAAAAAAGTTATAGTGCAATAACTATCGATATACATTAGATATTGTGATAGCAGTGAGTAATTAGTGCTCAGTGGAGTAGATTTTATTTTTTATTACAGCTGAGCTGAATATATACCTTGAGCTGAAAATAGTTTTAAGCTCTTCCTTAGTTATTATATGATTCCAGGAAACAATTACATCCTCACTTAGTTCCTTTTTATTTCATGGGTACCTTATTCGGGCAAGAGTTTTCAAACGGTGCCACAAATTTTCGATAGCATTGAAGTCAGAACTGTTTCCTGGCTACCCTTGTAAGACCACTCAATGATCTTACAACGATACTAGTCTTTCGATTAATTTTTTGTGTGGCAAAGGACAGAATCTTACTGAAAAATAAATGAAGCTTTGTTTGAAAATAATTCCTGATGGAAGGTTAAAGTTTGGGTTCTAAAAAGGTTTCAGTGCATTTTTTGACATTAAGTGTCCCATCGATGATATGAAGACGACCGATACCATCTTCTGATATTCATGACCAAATCACAAAATTATATGGGTACTTCTTGCCTGGATGCAGCCAGAGGATGTAGCATTTCTCTTATTCTACGTCTGGGATATTTTCAGCTATCACAACCGGAAACCGATATATTTTAGCTTCATCCATCCACATAACTAGTGAAAACTAATCTTTTGCCTAATTACTGTGCTTTTTTTACCACTGTAGACTTTTTCAACGCTGCTGTAATTTGAAATTATGCTTTTTTCGAAGACTCTTAGTCGAACATCTGCTAATCTTCTCCTGATATTTTTGTACTGATAGAAACACCATCATCATTCAAATCATTTCTGTTGGCGTTGATGACATTTTTCTATATTGAAGACATAGTATTTTATTCTTCCGTCATTAACAAATGGGATGTACGTTTATTTGACATTTTCCTGCTTTGTTTTTTATTAAATTTGTCTCCTGATATCTTAAGCAAAACTTTCATTCACCGGATGTAGTCACTGAACCACCCACTTAACTTACAATTTTAACATAGGATGAACCACTTTTTCATAAAACATCTCTTTCTAGTTGTTCAATCTACTCTTTTATTTAATGCCATTGCTTCTTGACTAAATATTATATTGCAGCATAACTTTTTTGCATTGCAAATATTTACAGTTTGTTTTTTGTATTGAATTAAACTATCTTTAAAATGATATATATATATATATATATATATTTGTGTGTATATAGTAACTCATCCATTATGGTATGTAAATAATAGAGAAGCTAAGTCATCTATCTTATCTTGAATGCTAACATAAGTTATGGGATCTTTTAATTGTAGTTTAATATGCATATAAAAAATGCATCATTTGCTTAAAATGGAGTATTTGTTTGGATAAAATTATATAGACTTGAATTTTGACATTAATTTTTATAGGCATATGTTTGTTACTATAATATAGTTTATTAATATCACCTATTTGTTTATAGAGAGTTTTAAAATTTTTGTTTCATTAAATAATTGTTACAGTAATTAATAATTGAATTCAGTGCTTCAAAGTGGCTGTAATTGCTTATTAATGGTAACTAATACTTAAAATATAAGAATTAATATTCGCAGTAGATGGATAGAATAGAATGCTGAGACTTTTGAATAATGCAAGATGATGTTTGCCGTTTTGAGGTTCATTCCTGTAACACGTTTAAGGTAAAAAATTAAATGGCGGGGAATAAATTTTGTCTTAAAAAACTTTCTCTTACAGCATTTTTGAAAAACGTGCTTGGAAAGTAAAGTGCTTACAACAAGTGGAAGTTTGTTCGAATAGCTAGAAAGCAGGAATGTTGCTTTCATAAAATTTTATATAACAAGCATAAAAAGTATTTAATTATTCAAAACTCACACGCAAGGCCAGTTGAATTTTGTAGAAAAGTTTTAAAAACTCTATATATTTATGTTCAGTGCTTCAAGTAGAATTTATATTTTAAGTGACTTTTATTTTATGAAGACTTTTTTTATTGATTAATGAATGTATTAAAAGCTTTTAAATTATATTAAATTTCCTACGCTTTCCTGAATATCAAAGAAAATAAATGGCATGCCATAATATGAAAAAAGCAGTTTTTATATAGACAATTTATTGTAACTTATTGTTTATGCATTCAAGATGCTGCTTGTTTTTTCTTGTTTCAGCAACCTTTCAAGATAATTCATTTCCAAAGTCTTTAGTTATTACTTTAACTAATTTGCTATTTATATTAATTTGTATACATAAAAATTCTTATTTCATTGATATATTAAATAAAGTGAATCCTCTTCGATTGTTAATGTCGCATCTCGAAGTAACACGAGGTTCCTTGGCGATGGAACTCGTAATTTTTGAACCATGGTCCGGTAACAAGTCTAACATCTGAACTGGTATAATACACTTGAAATTTCCACACCACATCAAATTGAGAACTTTGAAGCTTAACGAATTTAACTGTGCATCTGTTCCACTACACTTCTCACAACACAACACAGATTTTGCAGACCACTAGTTCGTGACTATGATTACTTGAGTACCATGACCACACACACACACACACACACACACACACACACACACACACACACACACACACACACACACACACACACACACACTTTCAGTAAATATTGATACAGAAATATAATAAAATATAGCTGTGATTACAAAATTATAACTGGAAAATGTTGTGTTTTAATCATCATGAAATTTTTATTTTCTTTTAATATTTTTAAATGAACTATTTTTCGTATTAAATTTTAAAATTAGTCATATGTAAATCATTAAAAGTAAATAAAACGCAAGCTTTTAGTTTCTTTCTTATCAGAGTTCCCTTCAGAAATTAAATCCTATTTTTGATCTACATAGATGTAAATGTTAATTTTTAGAAGTTAATCAAGTCCTAGTATTGCATTTTATGAATTTTTATTTTGTGAGAGCTTTTTCTGTCTAAATAAAAATGTAAGGCTCTAGTATTGTTAAAAATACAAAGCATTTAGTTGTTTAAAAAGATTTTTACTTTTAAAAATAATCTCTGTAATTCAGATTTAAGAATTGTTGCTACAATATTGCATTTCTAAATTAAACAATTTCAACTCAATTGTTCAAGAATAAATATATTTGCAAATTGTTTTCCAACTCATATGCTTAACTTAAAACTAAATAGCTGTGATTAATTATTTGTATTCTATTATGTCGTTTTAGACATAAGACGAATTATACTTGAATCTCAAATTTTTTTTTGAAATTAGGATAAGTTTTTATAACGGCAAAAATATAGCTTCATATTTTAGAATTCTATTTCCAGCTTTTTAATATTGCATTTATCTGTTGATAAACGAATTAACTCAGGACATTTGCTGCTTTAGTAAGATATGTGAGAAAATACGATTATAAATTCTGAAATATTACTTTATTAGTCTCATTCGTAAAAATATATGACTGGAAATGAATTTTGTATTAAAAGCATTTTTTACATGAAATTTTCAATTCGTGTTTTATTTTTATTAAATATTAGTTTTTTTTTAATAATTATATAACATGTTTATTTAGTCTATTATCTGTATTATAATGAAAGTTTCTCTGAAGTTCCACTTTATTTTATTTGCATGAATTTTTCAAGGCAACCATTAAGGTTTTAGGGGTTAATCAAGTAAAAGTATTGCGTTGGTATATGTATTTGCTCAATATGCATTTCTTGTAATGGTCAGAATTATTAACATTTAGCTTATAAATAAAATATTCTGAAAATAAATCTAAAAAACTTGTCATAATTTGGTATAAACAACAACTAACATCGATTCCTAGATATATTTGCAGTCGGTCCCTGTTTCTATTGGAAACATTGGATAAAAAGCTAACTAAATCAGTGAAAATAACGTCAATTTCTCTGTCTTCGCAATTTTAGTCAATGTCTTTCATTTGTACAAAAGGTAGGACTAATGATCTGCTTTATCGGAATCTTTCTTTATATCTGATTTCCCTTTTTTCTTTCCCTTGTCACCCTTTTCAGTGTGCCGGGACACATCCTTGCACGTCCATTGTGCCTAGTTTACGGCATTGTGGGGGGAATAAAGTATCGGATTTCGCTTTCTATGGGAGATTTCAATTGATTCCAGTTCATCGATAGTTGCGGTCTAAGTCAGAGATGGAGTCGGGTGATAATCATTGCGACAGTGATGCATTTTACGAAATGGTTTTTATTATTATGGGCTCTTTAGGCTTATTGTTCGACGTAACAGTTTATGGTTTCAGGGAAAGAAGTTATATGTAGCAATACATGTCATGCAGTTTATTTATTTTTTGTGTGTAATTTTTACAGGAATTTATTTCCATATCATTGAATACTGTATTGAACTTACATTTCTCGTTTGTATTATTATTAACAGTGTTCAGTGAAAAAATACTCCTTTTGTAAGTTAAGGATTCTCGTTGAAGTATTTAACTTTTAAGGATGGCTTCGGATTATTCGAACTGTGTATGAAATGGCTAATTAGAATAATGTCATAAACATTAATTTTGACGTATATATCTCAATATACTGCATCATGGTATCTATGAAATGTATGTAGCTGTACTGAGAACACTAAAAATAAATTCAATGATTACTTATTTTTCTATTAACTATTCTGCTGCTAAAAATTTGGTACTGATGAAACAACAGCATCCCGCACAACCACAAATCGTCTTAAGATGCCGATTGCAATTATATGAAGTATAACATATATATTTGTATGAAATATGACACGCTTAAGGGAAGATAAATGAACAAGAGCATTCAATGTTTGCTTCTGTAAAAAATTATCATTCATAATACTGGCAATAACTGCAAGTTAAAAATAAAAAACAATGCTATAAAATTCATGAAAACATGTTAATCTCGTCGGATTTATTTTTCTTTTGATCTCTAAAATTTTTAGCCAATAGCTTTTACGTAGATATGGAAAAAGGCAAAAATAAATAAATATATCAACAAAAATAAAAGTAATAAATAAATAAAATGGAATACAATAAAATATCTTCCACTCAAGCATTACGCTTTAAGTTCTGAAAAATAGATATAATTCATTATTTTATATAATTCTTTTAAAATTATTTAGATTACTAATGCCAAAATGCTTTCGTTCTAAATGTAAAGTTTAAACTTGAATCCTTTGTAGGTTGCACAAAAAGGTCGTTTCTGTTTTCCTTTTTTTTTTTTTTTTTTTTTTTGTAAAATTAACCATGTTTTGAAATTTTATTTGACTTTAATTTTTCCTCTTTGATAAATAAATCAATACGCTTTCAGCATGTTTTTCCTTTTGAATATTTTTAGTACTGCAAGGGGATCTATTATTAAGCATAATTTCTGAAATCATCCAATAATTTTACTAAAAAAAACCCTCCAAATTTTCATAAAACTGGAATGTTATTGATTTCTATGCAAGAATTGTCCTCCTGATACTATGTCTTGTTCCAGAATTGAAACATTCGGTTACAACTTAGACTTGACGTTCCATCGCTTGGGTGTAACAGCTTTGAAAATCTGCATCTGTGTTATTTATAACACTATAGTCTTGAAGGACATATGATGCGATTGAAACTGTAGCCTGATGAGATATTTCATGATAACCATTAACTAATTTTTGCAACGAATTTTTTTTACTTGTGCCATACTGGAGCTTTTATTTGACCCTCATCATCATTGTCATTATTTCATGTAGACAGGGATGCACAACCTATGGCCCGCGAATGTCTATTATAAAATAAGAGTAATCTAATATGGAATGGACCTTTTTTAATTAAACAGGAAAAAATCGCATACGAAAATAGTATTACAGCAAATAATTGTTTTACAGTTGCTCATTAAGTATTTTTTTTCCAATTTATTACGCGGCTTTTCAATATCTTTTCTTCATGGCTATCTGCGAGTACGAGTTTTCGTATAGGAGAAGCTCGCGGATGTGGTATACTAGAAGGTTAAAAGAAGTAAGTTTCCAGTATGATTTGGCCTTTTCTTGCAGACATAGCAGGCCATTTGAATGACTTGAACGCAAAGCTACAATGAAAGAATCAATTCATTTTTCAATTGATAAGTAACGTAAAGGCATTTAAACAAAAATTATGTTTATTTCAAAACCAGCTGAAAACTAAAAATTTTGCACACTTTCCCTACAGCCAAAAAATGCATGAAACATTTCCACACATGAAGATGCAGTATGAGGAACAAATTCAAATTTTGCGCAACACATTTTCTGATCAATTTTTAGATTTAAAAAGTGCCAAACGAAAATTGATGTTTTTTCTTCACCATTTTCTTTTGATTTAAATCTAGTGGATGAGAGTATGCAGATAGCTTTAATTGATTTACAGAATTCTGATGTTATCAAAAATCAATTCAAAGAAAAATTGATATTAAAATTTTATAAAAACTTATCCGAGGATTTTTTGTACTTAAAGCAAAATGCAGCTGCATGCCCCACTTTCTTTGGCAGCACTTACATTTGTGAGCACTCTTTCTCACTAGTGAATTTAAACAAATCAAAAATAAGAAATAGAATAGCAGATGAGAACCTTTCTTCTGTTCTGCGTATTGCCACAACAATCTTAAGCCTGACGTAAAATCAATAACTTCAAATATTCTCAGTTCCAGCCATCTCATTAAATCTTACAAATTTTAAGTACTAATTTTTTTCAAAATTTAAATTGTGTTCTCTATATAATTATAGCAAAACTTTTCCTTTGTTATATTGTCACGTAGAAAGGAACAAGGCGATGTTACCCAATACAAGATTTATTTTGTCGTAGTGTTTTACACGGGCAGCACCACAACTGAAGACCTATTCAGTTGCAGTACTTTTACAAACCTGGTGGAGAGTTCTAGAATAACTACCAGGGAAAAGATTAACATAAATTCAATTTACATAATTTGCAAATGTCCGTTATAATAAATAACGAAAGTTAAGATTAAATTTAACAAACAAGTATCTGGGAGGCTCGAACCCAAGCCACCTGCATAGTAGAGCAGTGCTCTAACCGTTCGGCCACTCAGAGCGTATCAGTTCCTGATAATATAATTTCAAGTTTGCCACCTTTTTAGCAGAAATTTTTTTTTGAGCCAAAGTATTTTAATCTTTCCGAAAGTGTTTGTGTTTCATTCATTTATCAACTGCATAATGTGTACCTGAGTAAGCAATAATTCTGATAAATGCATAAACATTGTCATAAAACAGTGTTTTCACGGTTGTAACATATTTGCCATCGCGTAATACTTTGGCCCTCGATATGATTTTATTAAATTTTTAGCCCCTCATCCGAAAAAGGTTGTGCATCTCTGATGTAGAAGAATCTCCATGCGTTTGTATTTATTAAGTGTATTTTTCCATTGTCCGTGTGTTTGGTCTCCAGAGTTTTACTGAAAGAACTTCGATGAATCCTGAATTGTTTATACTTTGTTCTTCTTTAAGGCATTTTATTTATATATTATCTTCCTGCAATTCGATCGTTAAAGCATAAAACGTAATTTAAGTACAGTCAGTAGGGTACAAATCATGAAATGATCAATTTTGAGTTTTTGATATTTCTGAAATCTGTTTTTCATTACCTTACTAGGGATATAACATATATGCCATATTTTCAATTAGAAGTACGTCAAAATGACTTTTAAAAATCATCAGCTGGAGGGCCACGCCCACTTTTGAGAGATATTTGCCTTTTAAATATCTTGAAACAATTGCAAAGCCTTCTTTTTGTTTATTCAAAAGCAATTAACTTTAGAAAACAGTATAATTTTAACATTAACTGTAATAGTTTAGTGGCGGGATTTTTAATAACAACATGTTTCCAAGTGTTTTAAATCAGAATTCTTTATTATTTGTAGATTATAATATTGACAAGGTAAGTTTTTTTTCAAACTACTGTTTTCTAAAAATTATATTTTTAAAATTGTGTTTAAGAAAATGAAATTTTTCTAAATTTACTGTATGCGAAAAAATACACCGCAAGTTTACATTATATATTCCTTATGCATACTTATGCATACTGAAGTGATATTTTGAAAATATTACAAAAAAACCCAGTTAACTAAACAGCATATGTTGTGTCAAAAAGTGACAACTTTGAACAAATTCAGTAATGATAAATAAAAATTTGTTTTTGAAAAAACTCATTTCTTTTAAAAAAATATCACTTCAGTATAAATATATGTTTCTTTATTGTACAGACAAGTTTCTGAACTTAAATATTCTAAAGTTTCTGAATAAATGGTACCTACAGATAATTCAGATGTGCAATACCATTTGTCACTGCAAGAAACTGGTTACATACATACAAATACATAAATATCATGTTTAAAAACATAAAAACAGTTTTATTTTGGCTGTTTTAGAAATCATTTGCCCAGTTAAAAGAAACTTTTGAAATTTAAAACTTTTAGAAACTTATGTTTGCATGTGAACACACAAAACACTGATGAAAAGTTTCGAAATGACGTAAAACCATGTTTTCTCAAATACACACCAAACTATGTAGATAATTTTTTCCCATTATATTTATGATAATTTATAATCAACTTTGATATTTAGATATTTGCAATGCATAACAGCTACAGATTCTTGAAAACTTTAAACAGATTTTGAGAAAATAGATGTAATTTTTACAAAATATCTTGTTAAACAAACACTGAAAAATGTTATGCATGTATTTGGTGAGTATTAAAATTTTTTTTTGTTTCCTATTTTATTTAAAATATATTGACATGATGCTAATGCTTAATAAAATGGGGCAAATACATTTTGTAATTCATAATTTTTGTGATGAAGTGACATTTCATGTTGAAAATGCATTATTCTCTAAATGTGTGTTTATCAAAATGTATGTCTTTTTTATCAGAAAATAATGAAAGGATGCTCATAATATTTCAATGAGAAACATAACTGATATCTAACTTTGAATACAGAGGTAAGCCCTTAAAATTTTCCCAAAATATTTTAACATACAGCATTTCTAGTAGAAAAAAAATGAAAATTTTCAAGAAATTCATAGTGATATTTTTATGTTGCATGATTTTGGAAAAACCTTTACAATATATTTGAAATATCTCCTTCAGTATAAATATTAAAGAATAATTAATATTCAGACAAAATTTGAATTCTTAATATTTAACAGTTTCTGAGAAAAATGTACATAGGTTTATGTGATGATATGCTGATATGCGATGATTTTTGTCGTTGCCTGTAAAGCTTGTTATACACATAAAATTGCATAATTTTTATGTTTAAAAAGATAAAAACAATCTTATTTTAGCTGTTTAAGAAATCATTTGATCAGTTTAACAGTTAATGAGATCTGATACTTTTAGAAATACTGTTTGCGTGTGTATATACAAAATATAAAAGAAAACTTTCGAGAAATGCCGTATAATCACATATTTCCAAATCCTTATTTTTAAATATTAATACATTATTACAAGGCATTCATGATGTTTAATTCTCAACTTTGATGTGTGAAATACATCACAGATAAAACTTCTTCAAAAATTTATACAGAATTTGAGAAAATTAATGTAAATATTACAAAACATCTCGTTAAACGCAAACTGAAAAATTCTATGTATGTATTTTCTGGGCAATTTAAGTAAAATTGGAAACAAAAAATCCTTATAATAAATATAGAATAAGCTAATGTATAATAAAATGGG